>CM055112.1:26674117-27075320 GCA_029204225.1 Diphasiastrum complanatum
TAGCTTGCTAGTTTTGAATGGACAGCAACATTACATAATCATTTCGTTCAAGTTTGATCAAGTTCTATTGGTGTTTGTATCTCATGAAGATATCAAGTCTAGATCATGGTAGAAGGGATTCTACATCAAAATTGAGTTTTTAGCTTTTGTAGATTGGATATTTTGTAGATCAAAATCCTATATAGGTCTATAAACTTTATCAATTTCGATTTTTCATTTCACATACTGGATTTGGCCCATTTTTGGATCATTAGATCAGCCCAAGTGGTGGCTAATAGATTGCATATCAAATTTTCAGCATTTGCAAGTAGATTTGGAATAGTCAAATTTTTGTGATTTTGTCAAAACCCTAATTTTGATTGGATCTCTAGATAGTGAGGTTGTTGGACTTCATTTAAGTGTGTTTCAATCTTAGGAAGAGGCAAAAGTCATTAGATTGAGGATAGATCATAGGTTGATCAAGATTCCATGATTCTATGTGTTGATTTGCTTGACATAAGTGCTATAAGAGAATTTGTGAGATAGTTTCAAATCTAGGTAATTTCTTTTGAAATCATTTTTTGTTGTTCAAAGGAGTGCTTTGTGCTTTGAAACAGTTGAAAGAGAAGATCTGGTCATTGCTACATGGCAACCTCAATTGGAGTCATGTTGGAAGCCATGTAGGCTTACCTCAAGTAACTATTCATTGTGGAAAGTGGAGATGGAGTCACTTCTTTGAGATGAATGTGTTTTGGATATTGTTGTAGGTTTGGGAGGAGAGACCAGCAATACAACAAGATCAAATGAGGTATGACAAGAGGTCCAAGAAGGCTCTACACATGATAAAGATGATGTTACCAATGAGCTTCTCAAGGAAGTTGGTAAGTGTACATCATCTTTGAAGCTTGGAATTCATTGAAGAAGCTTTATGAGTCCAGTCTACTTCTAGAGGTGTTGACTCTAAGAAGGAAAATATTTTCTTGTTTTGCAAATAATGAAGAATGTCCAAGTACTTTTGTTTTGAGGATGAAAGCATTGAATGATGAGTTGGCTTGCATTGATGAAAGCATCTAAGGAAGGAGAGCTTATTCAAGTAGTTCTTAATAGGCTTGTTGGATGCTCCATGCTAACATTGTTCAAAGTATTGCTATTCAAAAGACTTTACTAAGTTTGATGGATCTTCAAAGAGATCTTGATCCAATGAGGAATATAGGCTTCAGCAAGAGGTGGATCTACATCGACACTTCAAGAAGATGCTAGTTCACAAAGGGCAAATTTCAAGGGCAAAACCAAAAGTAAGTGGTCTAAAGGGCAAGATCAAATGGATGCTTCTTCAAGTGGCAAAAGAATGATAGATCAAAGCTCAAGTGCTTCTATTGTGGCATCAAAGGACACTTTGCAATGTGAGTGCTACAAGAAGAAGAGAGATCAAGGAGACAAGCAAGGGTAATCTTACTCTTGATGAGATGGTTTGGATGTTCAAAGATACAAATGATGATGCTTTTGTGATGCTTGCTAATGATGGAGATCTAGATCCTGTGGTGGATTGATAGTGAGCAAGTTCACACATGACCTTTCACAAAGATTACTTCACTTCTTTGTTGCATATAAGATGACAAGAGGGTGACTACACGCCAATGATGGTGAGTGTGCAATCAAAGGGATTGGCACATTTCCCTATTCTCCTCTACTAAAAATAAGAATTTTCATCTGGAGGTATGTCTTGTTTATTCTATGTATTACCAAGAATTTGCTTAGTGTGAGTCAAATGCTAAGCAAGGCCTCAAAGTTGGAGTTTGATGGAAGATGCTTGTTTGTTCAAAATGATGATGTCTTGGTTGGAAAAGGTATAACTCAAGGGAAGTTGTTCAAACTAGATGCTTGTGTTATTGATAACCGAGTTGATGTGTTGCAAGGGAGCAAATACCTATTCAAGAGGTTGTGGCATAAAAGGATGGACAACCTCAACCTTCATAGTCATTGGAGGTAATGGCTAGGAAGAAGATTGTCTAGGCCCTTCCAAGTTCCTTAAGTGGCGATCAAACATGTTTGTGAGTTTTGTGCTTTGTCCAAGTCACATAGAGTACACTATACTAGATCTTATATCTAAATCTACAAAGCCTCATCAACTTGTACATTCGAATATTCATGGATTTTACTACAATTAGCCATAGTGGAACTAATATGTATGTAACATTCATGATGAATTTAGTAGATTTTCGTTGGATCTATCATGACTAAATAGCAAGGATGAAGTGAATGATGTCTTTATCAAGTTCAAGAATGCAAGGGAGAACCAATTTTCCACAAAGATCAAGTGCTTGAGGAGTGACAATGGTGGTGAATACATATCTTCCAAGTTTAAGGCCTTTTGTGATGAGCATTGGATCAAGAGGGAGTATACAACATCAAGGACTCCAACAACAAAATGGAGTGGCTGAAAGGAAGAAATAGGACTTTATCTGAAAGTGCTAAAGCTATGAGGTTAAGTGCTAATCTTGACAAACCATTTTGGGATCAAGCTAGAAGTCATTACATCTTCTCAATCTTCTTTCATTTGTCCAAGAGAAGTATGCTAATTCTATTCTAGAAAGATTTTATGTGGTAGATGCAAAAGCTAGTGATACACCTATGGAGTCTCATGTAAAGCTAACTATAAGAGGTAATGAAAGATCCTTCGAGGGACATTACTCTCTATAGGAAGCTAGTTGGTTCCACTCATCTATCTAACCATTACTAGACCAGATCTAAGCTATTATGCTGGAAGATTGAGTCAATTCATGCAAGATCCTAGTGAGGAGCATTAGAAGCTAGGAAAGCGAGTTTTGAGGTACATCATTGGAACTCGAGATTTTGGCATATTGTATGAGGGATCATCACCTAATCTTTTTGAATTTTCAGATTCGAACTATTCTGGAGATGTCATGAATAGGAAATCCATTAGTGCTCATTGTATTTTCATAGGTGATGGAGCTATATCATGGATGTCGAAGAAACAAGCCACTATCTCATTGTCATCTAGTGAGGCCGAGTACAAAGCTCTTACACATTGCACAAAGGAGATGGTATGGATCAAGAGGATTGTAGGCTGATATTCTAAGGAATATTCGAGCCATCTTGAAAAAGATACAAACTTAAGCCTAGAACTGGATCAGCCAAGTTTAGGGCCTTTGCGCCATGTCGTAACGGCTTAAAAGTTGTTTAGTTCTAAGCCTAAGTCTAGAAGATTGAAACTTAAACTAGTCTGAATAAGTTCAACTTAAGTTAGTTCAATTGTTTATGGTCCATTGGGAGTTTGTCTCATGGTACCAAGTTAAGCCTATGTGGTCTATTTGTCCCATAGTGCCTTTTTGTAAGTGACCACCAATCCAAGTATATATATAGGAGTGGAAGAGTCCACTTTGTGGAAGAGCCTCATTTGCAATACATGCCTATCTTTCTCTCTGAGTGTTCTCCCTTGTGTGGTTTCATGTATTGTCTTACTTCACATTGTATTGTATATTATTCATCTAGCAACAAGTTAAGTTAATCTAGGCCATCCATTCTCTAGTAGGGTAAGCCTTAGAGGAGGAGATTATTAGGTTAAGCCGTCATTTGAGTCAGTTCTGAAGTAGAGAAACAAGAGAAGAGTGGATCTTGCCCGAAATACTCACCCACTCACTGTAGATCTTCTCATCCTTCAACCTCTCGGTTAGTTGGAAGCCATAGCCATTGGTTGGGAAAGCCACAATGCCTAGTTGGAGCCATAACATGTTTTAGTTGGGAATCCGCCATAGCACTCATTAGTTGGAGCCATAGCCAGAGTTGAGGGATGCGAACAGCCAACATTGGCGTCGTTGCCCGCTCTATTTTCGCTTTCTCTACTTTCTCGCTACTCTTCCTGTTTTCAAGCTATTTCTTGCTTGGTGCTTTTGCTTGTTGCTGTTTTTTTTATGCTTACTGCTTTTTGTTTTTTGCTTTTTGCTTTTTTTCAAGCATCCTTCCTTGCTTGCTTTCCTTCAAGAAATCTCAAAGCGTGTTTTTTTTTAACAAAGAGGGTTTATGGAGTAGATTTAGCAGCCATCCTCAAGGCCACACTCGAGGGCTTATGCAAAGCCCTATCACGTTTTTAGAAGGGGGCGCATCTAAGATCTTGAACTCTCACATTTTTAGCTCGTTCAGCAGCTCGTTTTGCCTGTTTTCAATCCATTTTCTACCTTCGCATGTCCCAGTGAAACGGCAGATCAAAGCCCATCAGCGCTTTATGGATGAATCTTTTGCTCAGAGGTTCATCTGCTTATTGCCCACACGTGAGCAACTCCTCGAATTGCCTGGCATCTGAAGGTGTCAGCAGGGTGACCCATCACTAATCGCACTTCCATCAGGTGATTTCGTAAGAGCAACATCCATCTGATGACCTGCCCTCTGCTGCTTCTTCAAAGCATAGTGTTGTTTTGCCTACAACGTGTTTTTGAACAAGAGGAGCATGCCATGTGTTGTCTGTCTTTGAAGGCATGAAGGGGACGTTGCATCTGCAGCTTCTCTAGCGTGTGACGGGGACACTTTTTCTTCATCTGTGGTCTTCTTCATCTACAGCTGCATCAGGCGTGAAGGGGACATTTCATCTGCAACTCACTTTTAGCATCCATCAGGTTTTCAACGGCCATCAGAGGGCACACCAGCCGCATCTTGGAGCAAGCCCTCATCCACGCTATCCTTTCTCAAATCAAATTTGCACATCAACTCCCTCACAGTTTGTGAAACTCCCTCACGATTTGTGAAACTCCTTCATGGTTTGTGAAACTTCAGGATTGTAAGTGAATTTTGGGAGTGCAGTAACCAGGCAAGTAGGCTCTCAATGAAGAACAGGCAGTCGATAGCGCTTCATCAGTGTTTTTTTTTTCAGTCCATGCCAGTTCTTCTATCTGTAGCCCACCACCTACTAGAGTTCTCTTCATCAACGTTTAGTTTGGTGTGCTCTGCAGCGCTGGAGTTCCCTTCTAATACAACCTTCTCCGTTTTGAACACGTCTTCCACTCATTTTGAGCACACCAACAGCCCATTTTTTTGCTTGCAGGACTACCAACCCACATAGCAGCACACCATTAGTCCGTTTTCAGTTTTGCGTCCTTTTCTGTTGCCTTCGATATGGTTGCATGTGCAATCGCCAAAGCTGCAACACCATCAGGTTCTACATAGCCGAACTTTACTACAAATTTCTCTGCTGATTGAGATTGGTGTAATGTGGACAGAAGAGATTAAGCTGCTTTCTGCACAGCTAGCTTTCAATTTTAGTCATTTGTTTGTTTTTGAATGATCGCTTACATCTGCGTTTTTCAGCCTAGTTTAGTTTGTTAGATGCTTCATGCATACTTGCATCTATAGCACTTCTTGTAATTTTTTCATAGTGTTTTCATGCTTGCATCCTCCCTCAGCCCTGTGCACTTAAATGGCGTTCATCGACATGTTTTAGACATTTTCAACGGTTTTCATAGACATTTTCCCGGCAGTTTTTCAGTACTTCATCGGTTTTGCGCATAGTTTTCCGGCTTCTTTTCCGATTTTAGAGGCTTTTGTCATCCGTACTTCTGCCATTTCTAGCCATTTTTCAGTCATTTTCAGTGGGTTTCCGACTGATTTTTACTACACGTTTTTCATTAGTGTTCATAGTCGTTTACAATTAGTTTGTCACCTTCTGAGTCGTGTACGAGTCATATTCCTGTGCGAGTCATCTTCTGTGCGAGTACCCCATGGTTTCTAGCGAGCCCACGGTTGGATCTTATGTGCGAGTACTTCATGTGCAAGTACCCCACGGTTTCTAGATCCACGGGTACAGGGTTTGCACGAGTCATTTTTTGCAAGTCATCTTCTGTACGAGTCATATGCGAGTGGTAAGTTACCCGTCAACGAGTCATTTTTTGCACTTTCCACACCTCTACGTGTAATACGTTTCCGTCCACGAGTCATCTCCCACCCTTGCACGAGTCATTTTTTTTGCAAGTCATCTGCGAGTAGTACGTTTCCGTCCACGAATCTCATCAGATGTAGCTATTCTGCGCTTCATGGACGCCATTCCCCCACGGCTACTCCCTGAGAAGGTCCGAGAGATAGAGCCTAAGGCTAGCATTGCTGCAGCCAAACTGGACCAAAGTAAACTATATCGTGTCAAATGACCGGTATACGAATGGGAGATACCTGATACTGAATCTATCTACGCGCTTAACCGAAGTCCCTCAAGCATCCAAGCCACACAAAAAACGCCGCTCACAAGGTGCATGCGAAACCAACTAGGGAGGAAGCTATCCGCGAGAAAATGAAAAAGATTATAGAGGTGGAGCTTCCTCGCGATCTTACGATAGCTCAAGAAACCTCGGGCGAAGCACAATCCTCTAGGTCCACAAGCCACACAGCTAGAACCCCTAAGGATCCACCTAAGGCTATGACTAAGAAGCCCTACGCCCCTGATAAAATTGATGTGTCCATCCATTTCAAGGACTTCACCATTGAAGATGTAACTATCCACCTGCCTCAAGCTCAATGGGAGCCAAAAGTGAATGAGCCATATGATGGCCCCCGCTCAAACCATAAAGTTAAATCTTCAAGAGCCTCAGAGGAAAAGTTTGTCCATATTGGAGCACACCTCAACACCGAACAACGTCTGGCCTTAGAGAAGCTCCTTAGAAAATATCGTCATAACTTCGCATGGAACTACAAGGACATGAAGGGGGTAGATCCCTCGGTTGTCGTGCATAGAATCCCATTAAAGAAGGATGCTAAACCCCATGCCAGTAGACCTTATCATTGTCATCCGATCTACAGAGCATGCATCAAAGAAAAACTCCAAAAGCTCTTGGAGGCAGGTTTCATCTACGAGGTGGAACATACAGATTGGGTATCACCTATCATTGTGGTCCCAAAGAAGAATGGGAAGCTTCATATCTGTGTTGACTATCGCAAATTAAACGCTTCCACAGAAAGAGATCATTTTCCAATCTCGTATGGCGAATCCATATTGGAAAACCTAGCTGGGGATGAAGTTTACTCCTTCCTAGATGGCTTCAGTGGATACAACTTAGTTGTTATCTCTGAAAAAGACCACCCCAAAATGGCTTTTGCTATGGAATGGGGTATCTTCTGTTGGTGCGTTATGCCCTTTGGATTGTGTAATGCGCCATGTACCTTCCAACGTGTCATGCAAGTAGCATTTTATGATCTCATTGGTGACAACCTTGAGATCTATCTTGATGACATTGGGGTGCACTCGGAAGAATCCACGCACTTGACCATACTCGAACGTATTTTCATACAATGCCAGAGGTATGGTATTTCTCTTAATCCTGAAAAATTTCAGATATGGGTCACCCACGGTGTCGTACTTGGTCACATTGTATCGCGCAATGGGATTGCCACTGACCCAGAGAAGATCAAAGTCATCGTTGAGAGGCCAGAACCTAAAACGGTCCGAGACGCTTATTGTTTTATGGGTCACGCTAATCACTATCGTTGCCATATTCGCGATTTTGCTAGTAAAGCACGATGGACATACAGAGTGACCGTAAATCCTAAGTGGACGGATGAATAGAGAAAGGCCTTCCAAAAACTCAAACACGCCTTGACAACTGCTCCTGTCTTGCAAGCTCCAGATTACATGAAGGAGTTTCATGTGCATACTGATGCATCGAAGTTTTTCATCGGTGCAGTGCTAACTCAACCCGGAGAGTACAAGAAAGACTATCCAATTCGTTTCCTTAGTAGACATTTAACATCTGCGGAAAAGAACTACACCACAACCGAGAGAGAAGCATTAGCGATGATTTAAGCCATCCAGAAGTTTCGACATTATCTTCTAGGTAAACCCTTTGTATTTTTCACAAATCATCAAGCGTTACTTTACCTCATGAACAAAACTTGCACAACAGGTAGAATCACATGTTGGTTGCTATTACTACAAGAATTCGAATTTTGTATTGTTGTGGGCAAAGGATCGCAACATTTTGTTGTTGATCATCTATCTAGAATATCGAGTGATGAGAAACCAATGGAGGACATCAATGATGACCTACCCGATGCAATACTTTTTCAAGTTGACTATACTCCCATGTGGGCCAAAGACATCACAGAGTTTTTAACGATGGGGGTGCTAGATCCGACGTTGTCGAAACCTGCCCAATGTGCACTTATCGACAAGGTGGCACCCTATACACTTATAACAGGGCAACTTTATAAAAAAGGGTGTAGACGGTGTGATTAGACAATGTTTGACTGAGGGCGAGATTATTTCCATCATATCCTTGCTACACGAAGGAGTTGGTGGTGGACACTTTGCCTCAGAAAAAACAGCTAGGAAGATCTTACTAGCTGGGTATTGGTGGCCTTCGCTATTTAAGGACACTCATAACTTTGTAAAGGCTTGTGATGTGTACCAAAGAGCCAAAAGGCCACAATTTTCAGATTATATGCCTTTAACCCCCATCTTATCTGAACAAGCTTTTTTTTGAAATGGGGTATTGATTATGTAGGACCAATCAGTCCCGCCGCGCGATTCACACAGGCAAGATATATTATCGTGATGACAGATTATTGCACGAAGTCGGCAGAGGTTCAGGCGGTAAAGAACGCCGATGCCAAAACCACTGTTCGGTTCCTTTATGAGCAAATCATTGTACGATTTGGTTGCCCACTCAAAATCGTCAACGATAGGGGTACACACTTTTTGAACATAGTAATTGAACACTTGTTGTCGACCTTCCTAGTTGTTCATCGCAAAAGTGCCCCATAGTGTGAAAGATTCAACTAGTTTCATCACATTTTGCAATATTTTCATATTTGGCATATTGAGGCCAAAACTTGCTTTAGACTTAGAGGTTGACTTTTCAAAGTTCATTAGTCTAAATTTCATTTGAATAAACACTTTTTGAAAGTGTGGGAAAGATAGAATGTGAGTTTGAGTAAATTCAATTTGAATAAGTTGGGTACATTGAATCTAGACCCAAAATTAGTAGGGTTAGCATTTTGGTGGAAAAGCCAAGTGGCCAAATAGGGTTTGGACCTGTTATAAAAGGATGTAACTTGTGGAGAGAGTGATCTTCTCTCTTCTCTATTTCATTTCATGCTTATACATGGTTCTCTTGGGTTCTACTATCCATTGGTGCACTATCTTGGTGATTGCTTGCAATTCTATGTGTAGAATGATCTATATGTGCTATTTTTGGATCCACACGTGTGAAATACAATAGCTTGCTGGTTTTGTACGGACAGCAACAGTACATAATCATTTTATTCAAGTTTGATCAAGTTCTATTAGTGTTTGCATCTCAAATTGTGTGTAGATGCTGATTTTTCTACATTGGTGAGATTGGTAGTGTATTTCTCTTTCTAACCAAAGATCATTCAAGTAGATTGGATCTTAAGGATCTAAAATCTTTCACATGGTATCAGAGCTTGTGTTTCAGTTTATGAAGGAGGAAATCAGATCTATCAATGATTTGGTGAAGATATCGAGTCTAGAGCATGCTAGAGAGGATTCTACACCAAAATCGGATTTTTTGCTTTTGTAGATTGGATATTTTGTAGATCAAAACGCTAAATAGGTCAATATACTTATTCAATTCCGATTTTTGAATTCACATACTGGATTTGGCCGATTTTCGGATCATTGGTTCAGCCTAAGTGGTGGCTTATAGATTGCATATCAAATTTTCAGCATTTGCATGTAGATTTGGAATACTCAATTTTTTGTGATTTTGTCAAAACTCTAATTTTGATTGGATCTCTAGATAGTGAGGTTGCTAGACTTCATTTGAGTGTGTTTCAATCTTAGGAAGTGGCAAAAGTCATTAGATTGAGGATAGATCATAGGTTGATCAAGATTCCATGATTCTATGTGTTGATTTGCTTGGATAAGTGCTAGAAGAGAATTTGTGAGATAGTTTCAAATCTTGGTGATTTCTTTTGAAAGCATTTGTTGTTGTTCAAAGGAGTGCTTTGTGCATTGAAGCAGGTTGAAAGAGAAGATCAAGTCATTGCTACATGGCAACCTCAATTGGAGTCATGTTGGAAGCCAATGATAGGCTTATCTCAAGTAACTATTCATTGTGGAAAGTGAGGATGGAGTCACTTCTTGAGATGAATGATGTTTTGGATATTGTTGTAGGTTTGGAGGAGAGACCAGCAACACAACAAGATCAATTGAGGTATGACAAGAGGGCCAAGAAGGCTCTACACATGATAAAAATGAATGTTACCAATGAACTTCGCAAGAAAGTTGGTAAGTGCACATCATCTTTGGAAGCTTGGAATTCATTGAAGAAGCTTTATAAAGTCCAAGTCTACTTCTAGAGTGTTGACTCTAAGAAGGCAAATTTTTTCTTTTTTGCAAAAGAATGAAGAAAGTCCAAGTACTTTTGTTTTGAGGATGAAAGCATTGAATGATGAGTTGGCTTGCATTGATGAAAACATTAAGGAAGGAGAGCTTATTCAAGTGATTCTTAATGGCTTGTTGGATGCCCATGTTAACATTGTTCAAAGTATTTCTATTCAAGTGCAAATAATGATGCTTTCGTGATGTCTCATGTATGTTTGCTAATGATAGAGATCTAGATCCTTGGTGGATTGATAGTGGAGTAAGTTCACACATGACCTTTCATAGAGAGTACTTCACTTCTTTGTTGGCATATGGAGATGACAAGAAGGTGATCTACACGGCCAATGATGGTGAGTGTGCACTCAAAGAGATTGGCACAATTCCTATTTCTCTCTCTAAAAATAGGAATTTTTATTTGGAGGATGTCTTGTTTATTCCATCTATTACCAAGAATTTGCTTAGTGTGAGTCAAATGCTAAGCAAGGCCTCAAGTTGGAGTTTGATGGAGATGCTTGTTTGATCAAAAGGAAGGATGTCTTGGTTGGAAAAGGTAAAAGTCAAGGGAAGTTGTTCAAACTAGATGCTTGTGTTATTGCTAACCAAGTTGGATGTGTTTCAAGGGAGCAAATACCTATTCAAGAGGTTTGGCATAAAAGGATGGGACACCTCAACTTCAAGTCATTGGAGGTAATGGCTAGGAAGAAGATTGTGAAAGGTCTTCCAAGTTCCTTAAGTGGCATCAAACATGTTTGTGAGTCTTGTGCTTTGTCCAAGTCACATAGAGTACCCTATACTAGATCTATATCTAAATCTACAAAGCCTCCTCAACTTGTACATTCGAATATTCATGGATTTATTACAATTAGCAATAGTGGAGCTAATATGTATGTAACATTCATTGATGATTTTAGTAGATTTTGTTGGATCTATCATGACTAAATAGCAAGGATGAAGTGAATGATGTCTTTATCAAGTTCAAGAATGCAAGGGAGAATCAATTTTCCACAAAGATCAAGTGCTTGAGAGGTGACAATGGTGGTGAGTACATATCTAACAAGTTCAAGGCCTTTTGTGATGAGCTTGGGATCAAGAGGGAGTATACAATATCAAGGACCCCACAACAAAATGGAGTGGCTGAAAGGAAGAATAAGACTTTATGTGAAAGTGCTAAAGCTATGAGGTTAAGTGCTAATCTTGACAAACCATTTTGGGATCAAGCTTTGTTGTGTGCCAATTTCTTGTGCAATAGGTGGTCGAGTGCTATTTTGGATGGAAGGATACCTTTTGAGATGCTATTCAAGAGGAGGCCGAGTGTCAACTTTCTAAGAACCTTTGGATGCACATGCTATGTCAACATTACTCTTGATGATAGGACCAAGGAGGATTCATCTTCAAGAAGAGGTATTTTTGTTGGATATAGTGAGGTGAGTAAAGCCTACAAGGTTTACATTCCTTCTACTAACAAAGTGATTGCTGATAGAGATGTCATTTTTTATGAGGGGAACATTCCAAAGGTGTCTTCAAGCATGATTGATGGTAGAGTGGATGGATCTAACATTCTCGATGTTGATGAGAAGGATCATACTTTGGATGGTGGTGATGATGGACCTTCATCAAGTCAAAAGCCAAGGAGAACATCAAGAGAAAGACAATTACCTTCAAGGCTCACATATGATCAAAAGGGTAAGCAAGTAGTTTCTGGAAATTATGTTGCTTTCCTAACCTCTTTGGATGAGCCTACAAATGTAGATCAAGCAAGGAAAGAAGAGGAGTGGATCCAAGCAATGCCATCTCGAGTATCAAGCTCTTATGAAGAGTGGAACATCTTTTGGAGGATCTTCTTGTGTACATGGAGCTATGCAAGTGGGTGGATGTTATCTTGTTGTGAAATCAAGTATTGGATCTGGAAAACAAAGTTTGTTCAATGACTTTGATGATTAAGTTGTTGATCAAGAGGTTGATCTCAAAGCGCTTCAACTAGTCAAAAGGGAAGTTGGCAATTTGGAACTAGTCAAGAGCATCAAAGGAGAGGTAATTGGCAAAGGTATTATGGATCTATTTTTACAGCATATTGAAGACTCAAGTAAGGTCAAAGGAGCAGCAAGGAAGTGTTGTTCAAGTTTTACTTTATTTGTTCTATCTCATGTTTGAGCAATTTCATGTGGATGTAAGCAAATTGTCAAGATATGATAAAACTAACTACATTGGTGAGCATTGTTTTGATGTTGGGTTAGTACTAGAATTCTTGGCTGGTTTTGCTGATGAAAATGAAGCTATTGGAGGCTCATTATGTCACTCATTCATGGCCAAATCATCAAGGCTTGATGGCATCTTTTGGCAAGATGGAGATGGAAGCTCATTCATGGAGTATCATGGTGGATACATGGCAACAAAGGACAAAGAAGGAGGAGACATGCAAGCAAAAGTTGATCACTCACATTAATTGTTTGTTTGCTGTATTTTTCCAGAGAGTTCAAAGTTGGAAGCATGGTGGAATTATTTCATTTACATTCTAATTGATTCTTCATGTTCTAGTTACATCTTGATATGTAAAATTGATGTAAGAAATAGTGAAGCATCCCAAGTGGACACTATTCTCTATATCAATTATGGTTGTTTCTATTTTGAGCATTACATGATCATTGAAAGGAGATCTATTCTTAGGAAGAAGATCATTCTTATGATGGATCAAAGTTCTATTGTCAAAAACTATGCTAGGAGCAAGCATATTGAGATACAATATCATTTTGTGAGAGAGCAAGTCATTGCAAAGGAGGTAGAGCTTCAACATGTGTCTTCAAGGGAATGTGTAGCTGATATCTTCACCAAAGCATTGGGAAAAGACTTGTTCATGAAGCATAGGACTTCACTTGGAGTATTATTAAAGTCTATGCTAAAACTAGTTGAAGAGGGAGTGTGAAAGATTCAACTAGTTTCATCACATTTTGCAATATTTCCATATTTGGCATATTGAGGCCAAAACTTGTTTTAGACTTAGAGGTTGACTTTTCAAAGTTCATTAGTCTAAATTTCATTTGAATAAAAACTTTTTGAAAGTGTGGGAAAGATAGAATGCGAGTTTGAGTAGATTCAATTTGAATAAGTTGGGTACATTGAATCTAGACCCAAAATTAGTAGGGTTAGCATTTTGGTGGGAAAGCCAAGTGGCCAAATAGGGTCTGGACTTGCTATAAAATGATGTAACTTGGAGAGAGTGATCTTCTCTCTTCTGTATTTCATTTCATGCTTATACATGGTTCTCTTGGGTTCTACTATCCATTGGTGCACTATCTTGGTGATTGCTTGCAATTCTATTTGTAGAGTGATCTATATTTGCTATTTCTGGATCCACACGTGTGAAATATAGTAGCTTGCTGGTTTTGTACGGACAGAAATAGTACATATTCATTTCATTCAAGTTTGATCAAGTTCTATTAGTGTTTGCATCTCAAATTGTGTGTAGATGCTGATTTTTCTACATTGGTGAGATTGGTAGTGTATTTCTCTTTCTAACCAAAGATCATTCAAGCAGATTGGATCTTAAGGATCTGAAATCTTTCACACATATTACCCAAGATGTAACGGGCAGGCTGAGTCCACGAATAAGGTTCTGTGTGAAATCCTCATGAAGACGATGGAAGCCAGTATGTTGGATTGGGAGTTCAAGTTATATGCCGCTTTATGGGCATATCGAACAACACCCAAAAAGGCCATTGGCACGACACCATTCCAACTCACGTATGGACAAGAGGCCATGATGCCTGTAGAATTCTATGTCCCGTCTTTACGGGTAGCCTACGATTTGAAACTAGACGAAAGTCAGATCCTTGCCCATAGGCTATTCCACCTCCATAAGCTTTGCAAAACAAGAGTCATTAGTGTGCATGCACGACAAGCTCTATCAAACGAAAGTACATACGGGCAAACTTAAGTTTACTGGCCAAGGTCCCTATATCATTGATTAGATCTTTGCTTCGGGCTACGCTAAACTTAAAACCCTCAAAGGCATCCCGCTGGACACGGTAGTGAACGAGAGTAGATTACGGCGATATCATGAGCCCTGCTATTCCTTAGACATGTACTGATTGATTCTGTGTTATGTGTGTGTGTGTGTGCATGCATGTCTATAATTTCTGTCATTTTGTGATAATGTTCATTTTGTTTTTAATTCATTTTTTACACCCTTTTTTGTTGAATTGTCTGCATGTTTAACAATCAATACTTAGGATAGTTTAGGTCCGAATTCTTGCAAATCTACCTCACTTCTATCACTATTGTATAGGTTTCAGGTAACAACATGCATGACCAGTGACAATCATGTCCCAAAACAGTAATTATCTTCCGGGTTGGAGCTAGCATCACTTATTTATGCAATCGATTGCAAGGAATTTATCTTTCTCTCTAAAAAAAAAAAAAAAGACAGACCACTCACATAAGCTATCAGGCAGCATATTATCTATATTGTGGAGTCCCAGAACTAAGCAAAGTGCTTGATCAGACATGAAACCTAGCAGGTACACTCAAGAAATTCACTTGGTCTCATTTACTGATTTTTTTCGAAAGTTAGCAATGGCTTTCTTGGAGCGGCTAAACTTCGACACACAACTTATCTCCGGTGTGCAACATGAATGCCCGATGCGTGCGGCTTATTCTACATTTGATGACGAGCTCCAGACATTCAGGATTCCTAGACGAAACGATGAGGTTCCAATTCCTATCTCACCACATATCCTAAGCCACTTGGGGTTCCCGAATGAAGGAGAGCCTATGCACGGCAGAGGGCAATCTTTTGATAGAAATTATTTGACGCATATTTGTACAGAAGATGGTGACACCTCCATCTATAACAATGACAATGACGTTGTCAAACTCATCTCGGATCCAGGACTTAGGGCAACGGCGGACCTTCTTGCATTACTCACTGAGGTACAATCGTCAAGAATTGACAAAATTCCGAACAGCACTTTATTTGCCCCATCATTTGGCTAGGAGGAACCTATTACCCGTCACTTCATGTGGGCAGAAAAGATAAGTATCAAATTATGTGCAGCGCTCAAAGCAAGAAAACCTCTCACAAAGTGCGGATATCTCCTACATATGCTCGTAAACAAACATTACTTGGGTGACTTCTCTAGCATTCTCACTCGAGTGCAAGAGAAATATCCAAACGTGCCACATACCACCTCGACACGAGCTCAGCACCCCAAGAGGATAAAAGGGGGAGAGGCAAAGGCAACAAGAAAGCCAGAACACAAACGATGCCACATCACTAGCAGAAACACACCAGTGTCACTCACACAATGCACGGTAGCAGAGTTAGAGTCACAGCGGTTAAAAGAGCATGCCCATAGCCAACACACAAAAGAACATTCCGAGGGCCACACACAAGGTACAGACTCATCCAGTAACAACAAACAACACTTGTGCAAATCCACTAGCCAAGGGCATGGAAATATCAACGAAATGGGAGACACAACACAATCACCTTATCCAATGCCTAAAGACACCTCAACAGTGAAAATCATGGAAGCCATTGAAGAAGAATTGACTACAACATCAAATCCTTCGACGAGACATTCTGAGGCAAAGGAGCCAGAGGCTGAACCTGGTGTCCCACCTGTGTCGTTCGTGGTAAGTGACCCACCAACCACCATCTCATCAACTCCCATCACATCACTGTCACACTACCCATCACACTCACCCTCACCACTACACCCCCTATTGTCTCCACAAACACACTCCCACTCTCCACCACACCAGTCACAACCACCTCTACGCAATCTCCGATGCATTTTGCAAATGTAAGCTACTGTATTTCACACGTGTGGATCTGAAAATAGCATTTAATGAACTTTCTACACACAAAATTACAAGATATCACAAGTATAGTGCACCAATGGATAGTAGAACCCAAGACTCACCATGTATAAGCATGAATGAGATAAGAGAGAGAGAGAGAGAGAGAGAGAGAGAGAGAGAGAGAGAGAGAGAGAGAGAGAGAGAGAGAGAGAGAGAGAGAGAGAGAGAGAGAGAGAGAGAGAGAGAGAGAGAGAGAGAGAGAGAATGTCTTCTCTTCCCATGAGTTACATCCTTTTATAACAGGTCCAAACCTAAATTTAAACTTTGGTTTCCCTCCATAATAAAAACCCTACTATTATTGTGACTAGATTCAATGTCTCTACTACTCAAATTTGAATCTAATAGTTTTTCACACTTTCCAGAAGTGTTTATTCAAATGCTTTTAGACTAATATAACTTTGTAAAGTCAAACTCTAAGTCTAATATGAAAATTGCCTCAATTGCCAATATACAAATATGACCAAATTGACTAAACTAGTTGAAAACTCTCACACTGAGAGTTGCAGCTCTTAGGAAAAGTCTCTATCATGTACTAAAGGTACAAATGTGATCAATGTGTCAATTCTCACTTCTCATATCACAATTTCCATTCAAAATTAGGATCATACTCATGGTCCTATACATATACAATATGAATTCTACCTAACGAATTCAACTACCAGTATTATGCAATTTTCTCACCAGAATTCACAAAAATCCAAATTACATAATACAAGCACGTTCAATATCCCTTATGTCCATTTCGTCCCCCCTTAAGATTTTCGGTCCCTCAAAAAATTTCATCGACTGAGGTACATGAAATTTCCTTAGACATATGCAAATGATAATGAAAAGTCGATTTTCATTTTCATTTCACTGGTTTTGGCATTACTTCGTTAAGGTCTATCAATTTAATGCAACTAATGAAAGTACACGAATAAAAAATCCACAAAATTTGGATTCCAGTACTTCTCTTACTGTATTCAACAAAAATCCATTTTGTTGAATAAAGAAGTTGCCTCCATTCAGCAATTATGACTTACTTTATTAGTTCAACTATATTTCACCTTCAATGAGTATCTTGCAAAAAGCTTTTGCATGCAAATTACTAACGACCAAAATTAATTAGAATGCAATAACAAAACCATTGGTATTTTACCGACCAAAAAAGAGAAAAAAACTCCCAAACACAATTTAACTTGTTTACAGGGTCTCTGTCTTAGAATCTGTTAACTAGTTCTTTGTTTCGTTACTTCTTTTGCTGTTTGTTTTACAGCTTTGACAACTTGGTATTCTGCCTGTCAACAGAGACTGTGGGCACTTCTTGAGATTATCTTTCTTGTTTTAAGACCCAGATTAGGCAGAAGGGGTTGATAATCATTGTAGTATTGTCTTGCCTGTCAGAGGACATCCGGATGGGTCACTCTTGAACTGAATGCACATGCATAATCAATCAAAATGCAAGCCAATGCGTTCAACAAATGATCTACATTACTGTTTAGTTGAACAACGATGGATTCCTACTTCTACTTTGCTGCAAAATGAACTAAAATTAGATCCTACACTACTTTACTTGCATAATTTGATAAAACAAAAAACAAAAACTAATCTACAGCACTTAGAAGTCCAAGAATCAAGAAACCAACCAGTCTTTTGATTCTTGGACATCCCAAGAACATCAAACTGGATTGTAAAGAGATATGCAAGAACTACACCACAAATCCAGCCTATTTAGTTTACTTGAATGCTGGCTCCTAAATTAATCTACAAACAAGAAAAGAAAACTAATCCACTCTAGGAAAACAACAAATCTAATCCACTCTAGGAAAGCAGCAAATCTAATCCACCCTATAATCCACAACCACACACGAAGGAGAGAAGGGTAGGATCATAAATGCATCACTCAATAAACAAGCATGATCAAGGAGCTCAATGGATGCACCAAACTCGTGAAGGATCTTCTCATTTTAGCATGGAGTTGATACAATACACAAAAAGCTCCTCTTCACAAAGAGGGAGTCTCTTAAATAAGCAAGAGAGCTCCTTAGGTGGCATCCTAGTGGAATTTCCACATTTTACAAATTACAAGTGGAATAATGCTCTCCACTAGAGGTCACCATCAAAAGGTGGCTCACTCTACTTTCTTTAAGAGGGGTGTACTCGCATTTATTACATTTGCTTAGAAATACTAGTTTCTACATGGCCATTCCATCTTTCGAGATTCACCATGAGGCTTACACAGTTCTTGCATGTCTTTTTAGCTAGTATTTCTCAGCTCTCAGTCTTTGTTAGTCTCGTCTTCTCAGAGGCCTCCTTGGTCTAAGGTGAGAGGTGCTCTTGAGTTGCTCTGTCCAAGTATCTTGGGGATTCGTCAGAATCAGCCAACATCATCCCACCCCTAATGTGTTGCAAGACCCACTGCAACTCATATTGGACGATGTCGCTCCGCTTCCGCATTGGCGTCTTCGATCGGCACTTGGAAAAGCGTAGATCCTTGTTCGCTTGCATAAAGTGTTTATTGTTGTCAGTCTTTATCAAAAACTGTTTTTGCAATTGTCGCAATTTAACCAAAATGTCTTATTGTTGTAATGGGTTGACATTCTCAAAATTTGGAGAGCTCTCAGCAGCTTCACAACTCTGCATGCATGAGTGCTTCTCGTGTGTCTTCTTTTTTACCACTTGTATCTGCCATTGACAGTTTCATATTTGGTTTCTTGGTAGGTTCTAACTTTTGGGAGGTCTGTATCCTCCATTTGCTTCTGGGTGTTTCCGCAGTTCTTTGCTCAGCCGAAGTCCCAGCCTTAAGGAAAACCTTTGATCTGCAGATTGCACAAACTCGATTATCAATCTCATGGGATGGAGCCATCAAAATTGGTGGTAGGAATAGATTTGGGTGGATGGTTTGGTAAAGGTAAGGAAAATGATGAAGGCTTGGTGGTAGGGTGAAGGAACTAATAGTTCTACAGTTGCAGCCTTGGACCCTTGCAATGCCGAGCTTCGACCACCACTTGCTGGGTGAGGAACTCGCTTTGATTCAGCTATCATTGCTCCAGAGAGTTTCTTTTGATCAAGGTTGATCTGACTCATCTGTTGCTTAAGTTTTGTCCTTTCCTCCTCAGCTTCTTTGCTTAATTTTTTATGTCTTCTAGCTGCTTCGCCTGCTTTTGTAGGTCTTCTTTTGGCTGATCATCCATTGTAGGTGGCAGTTAGTCTTCGCAAGACACTTGCAATGATCTTTCAACTACTTCGGTAGGACTATAAAAAACTAGGGATTTCTCAGAAGAAGATGATAAACAAACAGATGGAAGGTAGGGCGGAGGTGGTGACATCGGTAGATGGTGTGGACGATAGGCATGAGAATGGCGCAGAAGTATGGCAAGAGGTCAGTTGAAGAAAGAGATTGATTTCCCAATGCTTGTGTTTCCCTTTCTAAAGGATCCTCGTCATGACTAGGGAACTTCTTCTGATTGAGTATCTTTGAATTGCCCATCTGTCTTCTTAGCCATGTCGTTGTCGACTTTGGATTTGTGACCTTGGCTGTTGATCTTGCTGGTGTTGTTGCTGGTAGCGTGACTGCTCTAGTGGATCTAAGCAGATCCACTCTCTCCCCCCCCTCCCAAAATATGTTGGTGGGGATGTTGTTGTTGGTAACTGTTTATGTTCAGGATTGGATCGACGTGTGGAACACGTATTTGAAACACGTTGAACATGGGACTGGACTGAACAAATTTTAACTAAATTTGTTTCGATCTTGCTGTAGTTGACTCAAAGATGAATATGACAATGAGAGTCAGGAATCAACTCTAACGTGACAAAGATTTCTCAAAGTTTCAGTATGCCCAGAGATTGTAAACTCTGTGCAAGGTGATTTGAAGGTGGATATATGAATGAAAATGTATTCTTGAGATGCTCTATGGAAGACTCTCGTGCAGTAGGTATTTCTCATGCAAAAATCAATCACACACTAGGAATGAAGAGCAATAAGGAAATAAACAAACTGTACAAAGAGTGAGAACTGTAGTGCACTTGTCGAACACAACTTGCATTCATCGACATTGATAATTTACCTTGATAGTTGCAATATTTCAGTGCTGTAGAGTAATGTGACTTACTTTGATATGCCCTTGGCAAAACAAGGCAGGATTGGTGACACAAAAATCTACCATCATTGATAGCAGATGTTGTAAGATATAGCTTGAGATGCATGTATGTTGAGGTACTATGTCTGAAGGACCTCTGTGAACAAGAAATTCAGAACCGAATCTCTATCTGGATTTCCAAATCCTAGATGTGTTGTGTACTGGCATATTGGAAATTTTATCAGCATATGGAAAGACAAATAGATTTGAGGTTGTAGAAGTGGAGAAAAACTGTCAATTCTCTATGGAGGTTGCCCTTGGTTGGACATTGTAGCAGATGACGGAAGATCGGTTTCACTTTCTTTTGACAAGGACTCATTTCATATTAATGTCTTTTGCATTATGGAGCTGGTGTATTGTGCGATAATGTAGAAGTTTGCAAGAAACTTCTCGATTGAGCAGCAGGTTTAACTGTTCATTGCTATGGTGCTCGTGTTGTTGTGGTGAGGATCCTATCGTGATTCATAACTGACGTAACGGGTAGGTAGGATCTTAGTTGGTTGTTTCGGACAATCTTTGAGACTGTGTTTTCTGATACAGTCAGGACACTCAGCATGGTACTTGGCCTTGACTGGACAATCAGCCATGAAGTGGCCATTTTCACCATAGATGAAACATCTGGTGTGCAATGGCCCTTGTATAACAGCATAACCATCTTGTATGTTGAATGGTTTTGGACTTTCAGGTGGATATTCATGATAAGTCAAGGAATGTCTAGATTGTGACGGGTGGTCTTCATATTGTTGGACTGTATGTGCTTGGATAGGCTGATATGAAGGACAAGCATCAACAGGATGCATAGCCCGGCAGTGTGGGCACCATATTGTTTTTGTCTATAAGGTACATGTGCAGGGTTTGGCTGACCAGGCATACTACTTTGGATAGACTTCAAGGTAGTTTGAAAGTCATTGGTGAGTTTCTCCATCTATAGTTGATGTTGCTTATTAAGCAACTCCAACTGGGATTTCCAAAGCTGATCTCGGGTGTCCTCGATCGGCTTCGACTCATGGACATGAGCACGTGGTGCTCGTCTTTCTTTGGATTCGTCAATATCGGATTCTTCATCTTCTTCCTTGATGGCATCAGACATAGCTAACTTTAGGCTCGTATATTCATCATTGGATTTAAGCTCACGTCTAATCCATCGTGGAAGGCCAACTAAGAACCAGATGATGAGCATCTGTTCAGAGGGTTGTTCTTGTACTTGACTTTTGAGGCGTTTGAAACACTCGATATAGTGTCGTATTCGTTCTTCTTTTGTCATTTTGATGTTACTCAATTTGACGAAAGGGCTCTCGATCAAGCAAAATGGCTTAAAACGCTTGACAAAGGACTCTTTTAAAATTGACCAATCTGTCTTTTCTTCACGATCAAGGTTGAAAAACCAATCACATGCTTTAGTGATCATGGTCATCAAAAATATTTGGAACATAGCAATAGGAGATGTTTCACCATACACATCACATGCATTCTCAAAGATTTGCAAAAATCTTTGAGGGTCCGAACTACCGTCAAACTTGGGTAGATCTAGCTTGGGTGTACGTCTCGCAAGATGAGCTCCGTGGGTAGCAGAAATTCCATTAGGGTTGGTTCTGACCCGTGAGGGCTCAACACCAGAAAAATGGGCTCGTGCTCGTGAAGACTCGGCTCTATCAGATTCTTGTCCCTCGAATGGGTTTGTTGATTGGTCTTGTAGTCCGGCCCTCATTCGGTAGAACCTATGACATCTGATTTGTTCAGCTACAGGGACCCGACTTTATATGGATAATCGTCTAGGATTTTAGGGTCCTTTTGGTGGTCCATTGGATACTGGTGTGTTTTTTTTATTGTTTTTTATTTTGCAAAATTTTGGTGGTTTTGGAAAAGTTTTTTTTTTTTTTTGACAGTCCTACGGTTTACGGTGAATGCGGTTTGCGGTTTGCAGTGGGGTGCAGGTGATTGCGATCTGATGTTGTTGACGGATGGTTGCGGTTAGTTGCATTTGATTACGTTTAGCTGCGGTTGATTGCGATTGCAATGGCTACGGTAGATTGCAGTTGATTACGAAGGGATGCGGTCGATTACCATGGAGATGGGTGAGTGTGGTTTCAGCGAATGTTAGCGGGCACTGGTGGTGCTATGCGGAGGCAGCCGGTGTGTAGTCATGATGGGACGAGGGCAGACTATTGCGGTTGGGACGAGTGAAAACGGTGGTTCGCGGTGATAATGTGGAGGCGGTTAGAGGGTTGTTGTTTGTGGATGGAATGCGGCCTAAGGTGAGGTACTACAGTGCGAGGGTGAATGGAGATGGGGTGCGGGTGTGTGCGTCTGTGGACGACTGTGATGTGTCTGCGGTTCAAGGCGGGCATAGTTAGAGGATGGCTTGTTTGCGGGTGTAATGCTGTGGGGGTGCTGGCGTGAGGCGATGTGAGTGTAAGCGTAAGGTGATGTTTGCGGGAGAATGGGGTGGGAAAGCCGTCTATTGCGGTACTGGTTGTGATGGAGGTGGAAGGTTGGGTTACTACGATGCAATGCGGTCAGTTGCAATCTAATGCGTGTAGTATGGGTGAATGTGCTCTGTTTGCGACTACTAATCTGTTTGCGTTCTAAGGTGGATGCGGTTAGGTGTTTGAGTAAAACAGGTGTAGAGGCATGGAAGACGAACAAAGGCAGAGTGTAGCAGATGCAAACGGAGATAGACGGAGTCAGATGCAAACGAAGGAAGAGGTGGTGGATGCAAAGAATATGCGGATGCGATGTCAGATGGCCGATGTACTCGTTGTTTGTGATCGTCGTTTGAGATTGTTATGGTCTGGCGTAGATGTGGTCCGGCTAAGATGGTGAGGGACCCCTTCGGTCGAGATCTAATGTTGGCTCTGGCTCCGGATAAGATGGAAGTGTGAGGGGAGTGATGGAGTGTGGATTGCGGCTGAGGCAGTGTGAGGCTGTTAGGGGGTGATTGTACAGGTCTATCTGGGAGAAGGATGGGGTTACATGTTACGGTTGGTTGGGATGCAGGTGTTTACGAATGAATGCGATGGAATATGATTAAGTTGTGTGCTGCGGTGGATTGCAATGTCTACGGTGGACTAGTGTGAAACTATTTGTGGTCTAGTGTGGATCTGGGCCGGTTGAAGCAGGTTGTCGGGTGAGATTGGACTGAATGGTTGTTGGTTGAGATTTCACTGAGGCTGTCGGTTGAGATTTGATAGAATGGCCATCGGTTGAGATCTCACTGAGTCTGTCGATTGAGATTTGATAGCAGGCCGTCGGTTGAGATCTGACTGTGGCCTCCGGTTGAGATTCAACAGATGGGTGCCGGCTTTGGGAAATGGCTGGCTATCCAAACAAGTGTTTGCTGAATAGGTCATTCAGGCCTATCAAAATTGTAGGGATCGTGGCGATTGAGGTCTGAACAAGTACCCTGGTTGAGATGGCAGCGAGCACTTCGGCTCTGGTTGAGATTTGAATGATGGGTGTCGAATCTGGTTGAGATCTAATACAATGTGTCGGTAGAGATCTGACATATTGGCTTTGGTTGAGATCTGACACTGGCTGTCGGTTGAGATTGGACAGTGTGTGTCGGTTGAGATTTAAAAGCTCACTCCGGTTGAGATTTAACTGAGGGGTGACGGTTGAGATGTGAGGTAGCACGTTGGTTGAGATCTGATAGATTACTCCGGTTGAGATGGGAGTCAGTGCATCGGTTGAAATCTGAACGAGCACTCCGGTTGAGATGTAAGCTGGTCCTTCGGTTGAGATTTAGGCTAGGCTCCGATTGAGATTTGAAGCGTGAGAAAATTAGAGGAGCGGGAGCTTGGATAGAAGGGAATGCAGGTTTGTGAGTGTGTTTGCGAACAACGAATTTGCAAATTTAGCAACCCATAGTTGTGGGCGAGGAGATAGCCATTAATGTGGCTCTGTTCAGTTGCAGAAACTCAGATGTGCTTAAAGATTCGGAGTTTGTTTGCAGGGATCTGAATGTGGACAAGACTGCGTTGCTTATGTATGTAGAATGTTGTGGAGTTTAAGTTGCAACGGTGTTAAATGTTTACAGGGTCTCTGTCTTAGAATCTGTTAACTAGTTCTTTGTTTCGTTACTTCTTTTGCTGCTTGTTTTACAGCTTTGACAACTTGGTATTCTGCCTGTTAGCAGAGACTGTGGGCACTTCTTGAGATTATCTTTCTTGTTTTAAGGCCCAAATTAGACAAAAGAGGTTGATAATCATTGTAGTATTGTCCTGTCTGTCAGAGGACATCTGGATGGGTCACTCTTGAACTGAATGCACATGCATAATCAACCAAAATGCAAGCCAATGCGTTCAACAAATGATCTATGTTACTGCTCAGTTGAACAACGATGGATTCCTACTTCTACTTTGCTGCAAAATGAACTAAAATCAGATCCTACACTACTTTACTTGTATAAATTGACAAAACAAGAAACAAAAACTAATCTACAGCATTTAGAAGTCCAAGAATCAAGAAACCAACCAGCCTTTTGATTCTTGGACATCCCAAGAACATCAAACTGGATTGTAAAAAGATATGCAAGAACTACCCCACAAATCCAGCCTATTTAGTTTACTTGAATGCTGGCTCCTAAATTAATCCACAAACAAGAAAAGAAAACTAATCCACTCTAGGAAAGCAGCAAATTCAATCCACTCTAGGAAAGCAGCAAATCTAATCCACCCTATAATCCACAATCACACACGAAGGAGGGAAGGGTAGGATCATGAATGCATCACTCAAGAACAAGCATGATCAAGGAGCTCAATGGATGCACCAAACTCGTGAAGGATCTTCTCATTTTAGCATGGAGTTGATACAATACACAAAAAGCTCCTCTTCACAAAGAGGGAGTCTCTTAAATAAGCAAGAGAGCTCCTTAGGTGGCATCCTAGTGGAATTTCCACATTTCACAAATTACAAGTGGAATAATGCTCTCCACTAGAGGTCACCATCAAAAGGTGGCTCACTCTACTTTCTTTAAGAGAGGTCTACTTGTATTTATTACATTTGCTTAGAAATACTAGTTCCTACATGGTCATTTCATCTTTCGGGATTCACCATGAGGCTTACATAGTTCTTGCATGTCTTTCCTAGCTAGTAGCTCTCATACTCGGCTCTCAGTCTTCATTAGTCTCATCTTCTCAGAGACCTCCTCGGTCTAAAGTGAGAGGTTCTCTTGAGTTGCTCTGTCCAAGTATCTTGGGGATTCATCAGAATCAGCCAACATAACTCAATTCACTAGGAGGAACCTTACTTCAGAGTTAAATCGTTAAAAATCAACCAGATACCTAGGAGGAATCACCATGAAAAAAATATTTTACTGTCAATCCTAAATCTACTGACCTATCTTATAAACAAACAGTTAGGATAGTAAAATTATTCCTTTCACAATTTCCTGGATAAGGTCTGGAGGATTGATAATTCCACTCACAACTATGCGTTTAGTGCATTTCACAAAAATCTACACTCAGAATTAGACCATTCTAACGATGCTAAGATTTTCATAAACCATGGTTTATTGGTATGCGACATGCAATACCCCTTTGAGAAAGCCATGCTAATGCATGAAAATAAATTCTCCAAGACCCATACAAAGGGTGAGGACTCATTCATGCAATTACCACATGAAGCCCTAACCACAGATTCTCAAAGCATAAAATTAGGTCGTTACAACCTTTCCCACATTCGCTACAGCTACAACAATTGAATGGAGTGACTTACAATTTATTGTACTACCACTTCCAAAAGTGTAGAAGTATAGTCAAAGGAGAAGGGTCTTTGGCAATCAGAAGTTCAAAGCTTTGTAAATCCTCACAACTCTTCAAACAGAGTTACCTCCTCATGATCACTCCTTGCTTTTTCACAAGATCTATAAAAGCAAAAAACTAATATAGATCTAATTTGTAGGAAACGACAAATCCAAGGAGATGGTCACTCTCATTCAAATGTTACTAGCTTTACTTTTTGCTAACAGAAAAAAAAAATTAATTTAACTGCAATCACCAATCTATGCTCTATAGGTTGCATGTTCCAGTAGAGGATTAGTTTCTAAAAACTTTCAATTCTCAACATGCAATCATTAGATTTATGAGTTCAACCAACTAGCTGGTTATTTCAGCATGATAGATCAATCCAAATTAATCTATCAACAACTTAGCTAGTCCTACATGAATCTAACTCTATAGAATACTATGGTCCTATGCATGTTACTCCATCTAGTAGATTTAAGCAATAAAACAAACAACAAGATCTTCCACAACAGGTCAGTCTACATCAATTTGAAAGCTTCTCAAGAGCAAGAAATTACAAATAAATTCATACTAATTCTCAGCATCTTTACACAAAATCGAACAAGTAGAAGAGCACTTTACCACAAATTTCGAAAAGCATGCTTCAAAACAAGAATTAGTGAATCCATATTTGAAATTCTCTTGAGAAAATCAACACTCCATTTCGGGATACAAATCCAAGCAATTATTCCTTTCTAATCAGATGTAGAGCTTGTTTTCAAACCCATCCAAGACTACATCTTAGCCGAGCTCTAATACCAATGTAAGGACCAACCAGGAAAACTACTAGTATGAGGACAAGAGCAACATATAAAGAGACTGGTGGGAGCCAAAAAAACCACCCAACCAATTGAGATGTATCCAAACACCTCACCCACGAGCCATGGCAATTGAATACATGAGGAGAGGAGAGAAAAACCTAGAGCTTGAAAGCTTAGAATGGAGGAGGATGTGTCCCTACCCGTATACATAGGGGTAGGAAGCCTGTGCATGCACCCATGCAACCTCCCATGCAGTCCATCTAACCATAGGTCACATATCCCATGCAATCTTCATGTGTAAGACCGTCACAAGCCATGCACTGCCCCACATGTCTCAATAGGAGTCTTTGGGTCCTCTCAAGATTATTAGATACAAACTGGCCTTGACATGAAATTAAATTGATGCATAATTCAGTGTTTTTTAATCACTTGCAAGATGCCATAAAATTTGAAACGTGCCACAGTTTGGCACAAATATTTTGTTTCCACCCATGTGCCCTTCAATAATCTTCGCATAAGTTGTTGTCGAAAAAATCCACGACAAGATAGCATGGTCTTCTTTTAAAACCTGAACATTGACATTAGCAAACTTAGGGAATAAATAAATCATAGCATTCTGGTAAACAATAATAAATAAAATTGAAATATACCTGAAATGCTGCTAACCACCATATTTCATTCTCTGATTGAACACTAAATGATGAATCCTCTGCAACATTTTCAATATTTTTTAATGCTTTGTTCATAAAGATGATATTTACCCATTCCAATTTTTGTCCCTTAACAATTTCAGACTCATCAAGTTTAATAGCCAATATTAAGTTTCCATGGACTTCTCCTTCAACTATTTTGTAATTCTTTCTTATAGGTCTCATTACTCTCACTAGCTTTGGTGGTACAATATGAAGATCAAACTTTTCCATTATTTCAAAATTGGACAAACTAAATCATGTAATGAGAAAAATGATTCACACAAAACGTCAACAAGCATGTAGATCATTAAGCAATAGCAATGGATGTTATATAATCTACCTTTCAAATGCTTTCAAAGATTTTTGGAGGGAACACCATGCTCAACCAAAATTTATCCTCTTTTCCTCCTCCCGCTAGTGATATGGCGCAACCAAACTCCTTCACAAACGTATGAATAAAAGCTTCTTGGCAGTGTGGATAGTCGACCATGTGCTTAATTGACGTGTTTATTTCGTTTGAGTTAAAAGTCACTTAACAACTAGTTAGACGGTGGGCAACACCGGAAACTAAAAAAAGACGGCAACAAATCTTGCGTTTATACTCTCTCTCTCTCTCTCTAATCATTCTCTCACTAAGTTTGGGTTCCTTGTAGGGCCCTTTTTGAGTTGAGATTTTCCCTAACGTGACAAACTTTCTTGACCAAGATGAACACATAGCATTTTCTTTGCAAGGCAAGATAAATAAATTACATTATTGGGTCAATTCCACTGTGGCCTAAACATGTAATGGGATTCAATGTTCAAGGTTATTGTTTTGTTCATATCGAATAGGTGGGTATGCCAACAAGGTTGTGCACATGTGCATAGGGGCATGCTCCATGTACTCACCATCTTCTTTAAGGCTTCAACAAGATACACTAGAATTTCAAACATATCCCTTAACTTTAATTGGAATCTCGAACTTCCATTAGCCACTTGAAGATAATATACAAGACAAGGCCAAAAATATGTACAAAGTTAGAAAGCCAATGTGTGTTTTAATAAATGGTTGGACTATATGAACATTTTACTTTACTTTGGTTTTGGTCAATGTTTTCAAAAGAGGTTAAAGTACCATTCATAGTTGTTGAAATTTGTCATCCATGTACTTTCTTTTGACAATTTGTATGGTAAAATGATAGTGAAGAAAAATACCACTATGCTTTGAGTAGAACCTTGCATCGTTAAAATAAGATAGGATGTTTCTTCATGAGTCACCATGATGGAATTTGGTAATGTTATGCTAATATCACGGCTACACCACCTTGAAAATAAATGTTCAAATTATCTAAGCTCATTTCAACAAGTTTTCACATGTAAGAACTAAAGGTGTGTCCATTTGGACAGGGCTTTTGCAAAAAATCCACAATTTTGGGTAGTAAGATGCTCTACACCCAAAAAGTATGAGTGTAGATAACTTTATGCCTTAATAAGCTAGTGATTTTTATGGGAAAGAACACCATATTAAGGAGGCTTTAAGATCGGTAAAAACATGGTGCATTAAGTCGTGTATAAATTTGTATTCCTTTGGAATGTATGGAGAATGTTGTGAATACCATGTTCGGAACATTTACCCAAATTCCACGTGTAAGTCATTGAAAAGTTATGAATATATTTTACTGACTAAAGAAACCTACATGACACAACTAGTCATATTACAAAGGGAGAGTTCCAAGCATAATACAACCCACAAAATCTCATAATGTTTGGTCCATAAAAAAAAATCAACAATAAGAAAGAGATGACTTTGGCATTCATTGTACTCGAGAAAGGATATCTTCAATGACCTTTCCATCAAGTTTGAAGATCATTCTATTTTTACAATAATTGCTTTATTCCAAAAAAGGGTAAAGTCACAAAAGATTCCATTTATGGATACAAGAAACCAAGTAGCAAATATCAAATTAGGGTCCCACCCCCATCCAAGGTTGGAAGAGCTTTTGGGATCATGCAAAGATCATTCTTGCAACTCTCAAGTAGTCACCACCTTTGGATTTGTGTGGAGCCCGTGGATTGCACTTTTATTGCAAATATATGGCACTATCCCCCATAAAAGATTGTGTTGAAAATTGTGACCATGTACAACAACACATCATCTAGGTTCAAAGCTACAACCTACATTTCCATTCTAAACTCCTCCCTATGTGCTTATCAAAACCAAATGTGATGATGGATCACTTGTGGAAATCATCATGACATTTTGTATCAAACGTCACCACACAATTGTATTTGCACACAATACGAGAGAGAGAGAGAGAGAGAGAGAGAGAGAGAGAGAGAGAGAGAGAGAGAGAGAGAGAGAGAGAGAGAGAGATTATTGGCATATGCTATGTCTAGCTAACTTGCGGTCCTTCACGTAATGCCAAGTGCTTAGATTTTCTTTGTATTTGGAGGACCTCCAGAAGTGTAATGTTCATGTACATTAAAAACCAAAAACATTTATTTGTGTTATAATTTTCAAGCGGACAGAGTCATGACGGAATGTGCATGTGGATAGCCAATGATGGGCTGCCACATTGCGCATGCACACACCACACATGTGAAATGTGCATGCGTTATGTGGCAGTATGTCATTGGTTGCATATTCCGTCAAAAAAGAATTAAAAAATGTACAAAAAAAAATCAAAAATTGAAAAAACCAAAAAACATAGAAATCTGCAACAAAAAAAAAATCGAAATTTTTCTTTTGAAAAAACAACTCGAAAAAAAAACCCTCACACGTGTCATTACCCAGTGGAAGGCCCTTGCCCTCGGGCCTTCCGCCTACTCGGTGGGGCCCTCAGACACCCACCTCCCAGGGCGCAAGGCCCTCAAATGGAGGCCTTCCCCCCCACTTAAGTTGGCCAGTGACACACGGCTCATAAGGTTAGATTTGAGATTGAATAGTACTGAAGGGTCGTGTCAAATGCAATCCAGTTGAGCATGTGTCACTTGACAAGGATCTTAAACAAAAATGTGGCATTCTTTCTTGCTCCTCTTTCTTTTATCTAGTTTTCTTTCAAATCAATCTCTCTCTCTCTCTCTCTCTCTCTCTCTCTCTCTCTCTCTCTCTCTCTCTCTCTCTCTCTCTCTCTCTCTCTCACACACACACACACACACACACACACACACACACACATATCTATCTATCTATATATATATTTAAACTTATGTACATTTTTGCGCATGTGTATGGGTGCACCCATGCATCCTTCTCCCATCACCCATGCATACACAATTTTTGAGCTAAAAATGATGGGGAGGGGATGCATGTATGGGGAGAGTAGTTTGTAGACTAGCAAAGCACAAATAACCAAATTTATCACCTGGTTAAAAATGAGCAATAGTGTCTCTCATTCAACATTTTGTCCCAAATGGAAATAAGCAGGACATTCATTTTAGAAATAAAGAGTCTATTTTAGAGATAAAATGCAGGACAAGTATTTTCAGAAATTGCCATGAGTTCTAGACATCGTCATGATTTAGGACTCATTGACCTCTCTAAAATCAGGTTGTTTAGTATTCATAAAGCTGAAAATAGATTCTCAACATATATAGGACACCTAAAAGCTAAATGAGTGATCATTTAGTTTCTATAGGGGGGCCTAAATTAAGCAAAATAGTTTGGAAGTTACCAACTATTGTAGACACCTACAGTACACACTGCACATGCTGAAACTGATTGTTAATATTTGGCAGACAGACAGATTCCAGGTCTTCGAATCTGTTCAGTTGCTATCCTTGACATGGAGGTGCATTTTTAGTATGGTCTACAATCCAGCACACAACTTAGGAATTGCATGGTTTTTAACAGTTCAATACTCATAGCGAAACATGCATCCGAACCAGAAACCCTAAACGCAATTTTGGAAATCTAGGCCCATCGAGCCAGAAATTGAACGGATTCAGTAAAAAACGATCAGAACTTCGGACAGGAGGTGTCCATAGGTTTGTGGGCTAAACACGAACCCACAGGACCATTTGTAGCTCAATTCCGATGTCGTTTGTCCGGAAACACCTTTTTTGTTTGGGAGAATGCCACTAAATGGACTACTTTCTAACATCCCCGAGAACTGGTCCAATGTCGTTGAACGAAGTCCATTTTCTAGGTCATCATTTTCGTCTTGTGCTGCACGTCAAGACGAACCCACAGGTCTAAATCGGGCTCCAAACGGTTCAATACTCACAACAACGAAACGTGCGTCCAAACCAGAAACTCTAAACGAAGTTTTGGGATTCTAGGCCCTCGTCGAGCCAGAAATCGGTCGGATTGAGTAGAAAACAGTCACATTTTAAACAGATTGAGGTACTACAGGTTTTGAAGTAAATTTAGCATGATTTGTAGAGGTTGTTCAATCCAACCGTAACATTTCAAAGAATCTCATGGCATCTGTTCACAGCACACACATTTCAGAAAGTGATCTCTCTCTCTCTCACACACACGCACACATTCCGCTGTCATTGTAACAGGTCACAGACACAGTAGCAGCACACACGAGCAGACTAGAACTATCATGGAGGAAGCAGTTCATGGAGGATAGTATTTGCAATATTGATGATACGAACGTTAGCAGCATTGCGACGATTCCTTGACGAATGGTCGTTTGATTTTCTTGAGATCTTAGATGGAGGTCTGAGATGTTGATATTTGCACCGATATTGGTTCAGTGCAGGTTCCAAACTCATAAGATCTGGAGCTTGAATAGTAGGTCCAGTAATCTTCATCATCCACGATTGTTGAGATCTTTCATGAGTAGTAATTGCTGCAGATCGCATGCCAACATCAGTTTCAATAGGCCCATGAAACTCAGGAGGCGTAGTGGATGCTTCTTGGTTTCCAAGGGGAGGCTCGAACCTAAGACCAAAGAAACTTTGGATGTCAAGCTAACCAACTAAGCCAACCCCATTGGCTGTAGTGGATGACTGAACCGGGACTTTAATAATAATCTTTGTTTTTTTTTTTTTTTTTGGATTCTGCATTCAGTGAACAGATTGAACCAACACTACTCATAGAGTTGTCCCGCATAAAGTAATAAAAATACATACCTCACACTTACTAAATATTCTGATTTCCTATTTTACAAACCAGTTTTATTACATGATAAGTACCTTCAAGGATATCCAACTTACATCAATGTCCTCATTCATTATCATTAATTGTGCAATTCACAAGATCACAAAAATATGCCAAAACATACTTTGCATATCACAATACATATTATATATATTAATTAATTGATTAATTAATTACATGATTTGCATATCACAATACATATTATATGTATTAATTGATTAATTACATGAACCGTGGCACGGTTCACCCCACGGTTCCCAAGACCCACGGTTCTATGACACACACACACACACACACACACACACACACACACACATATATATATATATATTGACGAAGTTTTTGGAGGGCGGAGTGTAGTGTTGATGACGCTCTCAAGGTTGTCGATCTGCTCATTGCTCAGCACTAGCATTTCACTTTTGTCCAATTTAGCGAAGACCATGAATCGGGATTCAGACTCTAGAGTCTTCTAACGAGGTTATGTTGGTGTGAAAATTGCTATTTCTAAGGCTTCAGCCTTCCTTGATGAGCAGTTGGAAGGTTAGAGCAACCTGAAAGATTGTCGTTGAAGTTTATATTCTTTTCTTGATGACTCTTGGAGCCTTTTTTTCGACTCCTCTATTGCTTCATTCTATATCTTCTTAGCCCTCTATAGCTAATCGCAACTCCATTCTATATCTTCTGAGTCCTCTATTGCTTCTTTATGTATCTTTTGAGTCCTCTATAACTAATCGCAACTCCAATCTGTATCTCCTGAGCCCTCTATTGTTGATCTGTGAATATGGAAGCTTTATTAATATTTTCTGACAGGCGAGAATGGATTGAGTCCAGGTTTAAATCGCCTCAATCTATAGATATATTTAAATTTACGTATAGTTTTGCGCATGGGTGAGGGACCCCATGCATCCTCCTCCCCTTACCCATGCATGCACGTCTTTTGAACTAAATTTTTTTAAAAAGAGGATGCATGTATGGGGAGGAGGATGCATGGCCCTCCTCTCCATGCATGCATGCATATTCATAAGCCTCTCTCTCTCTCTCTCTCTCTCTCTCTCTCTCTCTCTCTCTCTCTCTCTCTCTCTCTCTCTCTCTCTCTCTCTCTCTCTCTCTCTCTCTCTCTCTCTCTCTCTCTCTCTCTCTCTCTCTCACACACACACACACACACACACACACACACATTTTGTGGGTGTGGATCGCAACTGGTAGCTTTCTTGAGGGCAGATGTCAGACAATAAACATTTATAGACCTTGGTTGTGCTTGGAATAAAGACTCTTGAGTGTTTCCCCTCGCCGACGTCTTTCTGCCTCACTATGGCTCTTGGAAGCAGCCAAAGATTTTGCATTCAAAATCTCCTTTGGAATCATTTTGGACATGCCTATGAGCTCCCCATAGTTGCCCCACACCGCAGACAAGTCTTGCCCAATTGGTAATGGAAAAGGTCATGCTTTCTTGGAGCTTTTTCCTCTGAGTTGCTCTCGAAACGTAGAGAATCAGCAACAGCTCTTCACCAGTTGTTGGAATGGCAAAGGATGGACAACATTTGGAAGATTGGCATAAAGATCAAGAAGCTAGTGGAGGGACGAGATGAGAGTAGAAAAATTAGGCAGTGGAGAAGCAGGCTCCTATTTAAAAGGATGCTGCAGGACGCTCCAGCCTAAATAGCAACATTGCATCAAACCAAAAGAAGAACCTCCATAGGGCATCACACAATAAGGGGACTATGCACCTAATTAAATTTGTCAACAATGGATTGTTGCTCATTTTAGAGAACGATCGACCACAGATTTAGACTGCACGAGTATCCATATGCAAGATTCAAAGTATAGATTCACAACAACGTCGATCATACTTTAGGATGTGTATACGTCAGTGAATGAAACAATCATTTCGAATGTTGTCATCACGATTAAGTTCCAAACAATCGATTATTCAATCACACAGACAATCAAATAACCAATGAGTTTTAAGACAACTTTAGCAGTGAATTTACAGTTGCACACTTACAACAATATCAAGGCTAAAGAGTTGTCTGACCAAATTTACCATCACAGGCACATCCGACAGGTTGAGGCTTACCAACTGTTACAAGAGTACTCAGCAAGCAGAAAGCTTATGAAAGCGAAGAGTAGGGAAAACTTGTAGACTCAAATTCTCTTTGTGATCTCCTGAAAAACTCGATAATTGTATTGAAGCATATGTGAAGTACATATAGGGAGCGAATGTGAAAGTGCGCAACTCTTTAGCAACCGATATGTTGCTTCTTATTTAATTTAATTAATTGATTCTATCCAATAGGAAAATTACAAGTGTTCAATTCCTAGGTGGCATCCTTATTACGCAGCTTTGCTCCAATAAGAAGCAAGCACATGGAAGGTTGCAACGTTTGCATGGGGTGTGAATAACTGATTCTTCTGGAGAGTTATGCTCTTATGGCTAGTCTTCTCATTAAGGTTCATGTCATTTCATAACTACCCTTCGGAGCCAACGGGGTTGGCTCAGTTGGTTGGCTTGGCATCCAAAGTTTCTTTGGTCCCAGGTTCGAGCCTCCCCTTGGAAACCAAGAAGCATAACTACCCTTCGGGTTGTAGTCCTTTTAGATTCATTTATTAAGGTATTTTTGCCTTCAATATATCGTTGAATAACTTGTCATTGCTACGCCCATTAGATATTCAATGCTAATCTTTATCAATTGAGTAGGTTCATTGGGGTTTTGCATCACAAAGTAGTAATTCAAGAAAAATATGCATGTAATAGGGTATTACATATCATCTACATTTGGATATCCCTACTGATTTGTCCATTTTATAGAAAAGAGGAGGCATTGATTTTAGTTACTTGATCAATTAGATATAGATATATTTCAGCTACTATGATTATATACTAACTATCTGGTGTTTCTTGCAGATCTACATTAGTTGCTCCTCATAATATTAAGGACAATGCTTTAATTTGAAAGACATCGGGTTCAATATTGACAAGAAAATCTATTGAATACATTATGATGAACAATAGGAGCTCTAATATTAAGTGCAAAATTACAGAGTCTTTGATGGTGGACATTCAGAAAATTTTAGATCAGACTATAGTCCAAGGTGCCGATGATTTTGTTGGTATTGGCAGAGAAGCATATGCAACAATATTTCAGCTATTAGAGAAGCTTTTAAGAAAGTTTGAACTAAAAAAAGTCCCTATCCCAAGGTTATATCACTTGAAAAAAGACAAACAAGTTAAACATAGGAATGCATAAGATGTTAACTTATGCATTCCTATGTTTAACTTGTGATGGCAAGAGTCATAAACGGAGAAGACGTGGAAATTGTGGCGTATGATGGGATGGGTGAAGTAATGGAGGGTCTGATTGGACTATGGGTAGGGGATGCAGTAATGGTGATGGGGGAGGTGTGGCTAGGGCTCGTATAGACGAAGATGGGTGGCGGAGATGGGGATGTGTCGAAGATCGGTTACTATTGGACGTTGCGTGATCAAGGGTGTTGTCATCATCACTTCTTCACCACCTACTTCTCCAACTCGACCCCAGACTCTTTCCTCGCCTCCAAAGACACCCATTCCTTTAAACTTTCCCCAGACAATGAACAATTCGTACTTGATCTTTTGGGAAAGCCTCCAGTAGGTTTCCCCTCTCAGCTTCTACAAACTCAGCTAGATTTTTCTATCCCCCAATCCTCTCCCTCCTTTGAAGAACACATGGACCTTGGTCAAGAGAGATCCTTCGACCAATTGTTGGAATATCAAGGTGAGCAGGCTACCACAGTTGCTCAAAATGTAGAGTCAGGCCTGGCCCCTAATGATGACACATTTCTTGGTGTTTCACCATCAGGACCCAGTCCCAAGGATGTCATAGTCCCAGAAGGCTATGACTGTGAAGACAATTTTGTGGATATAGAGCCTAAAGTAGTGGAAACAATAGCTGTCTCAATATCGTTCAGAGCAGCCAGTACTTCCACAACAATCTCATTGGATTTAACAGACATCCAAAAAATTTATCAACACCTTGGCATTCTGCTAACCTAGTTGCTGCAAGAAAAACAAACATGTCAGCTTGCATCTACAAACTCAATTCAAAAGGGACAATGTAGGCCCAAGAGCTGCAAAAGGTCAAAAAAGAATTGGAAGTGGCACAATAACATGAAAGGGTTACTCAGAAGGAGTTAGAATAGAACCAGGAAACAGAGGCAACCTGGGATCCTATGCACAACAATTACAAAAAAGTTTGATGGATGCCAGTGGTCAAGTCTCCCAAGTAGTACAAAGCGTGCAACAACATGTGTCATTACTACATGAACAATTGGATATGGAAACTATTGAGAAGGAGCATCTTAGCAAAGCATTAGTAGAATTAATGACTGAATGTGATGAGATCCTAACAGGTGACATTTGAATTTTTCCTTGACAAGGAAAACCTATATGCCATAGGGAGGGAATATACGTAGTGATATTTTGAAATATGACATAACCATAAGGTTTGAGTGTTTTAGTTAATACATTGAACTCTAAAGTATACAGGTGATTAATCTTAAAGGTAAATTTTGAAGATGTATATTTGTGGGTGAAGAATCTTAATTAACAATGGAGGATATTTTGAAAGGACGGACATATATATCATATCTACACTCCATGTTTAGAATGTGGAACATCAAATGTATTAGAAAAATTATGCTTTCATTTAAGGATATAAATGTGCAGGGTAATAAATGTGAAAGAAAATGAAAAACATTCATCTACTTTGAAGTATCTACAACCCAAGTGATTGCATAAACACATATGACACAATGTTTGACAAGAGCACTTGCACTATAGCATGAATGATGAAAGTACTAACACAAATAGAAGAACCCTAAAATGGATCTTGAACATACATTTTGATGTACATATGCAGATCACATTTGCATTAGGGCCCTTTTTGGACTCAAACAGGGCCTCTTCCTTGCCTAAACAAGTTTTCTAATCATAATTAATTTAGTGCTAATCAATCCTACGTGGCACCTTTACCTTGGGTTACCATACAAGGTGAGCAAGAGTTAAGGCCTAAATGTAGGTCTCCTTTTCATAGACTATTGTAGGTTATTTGCATAGACTATAATAGGCAAGTAATAGGTAAGTTACAAATTACAACTAGAGTAGGGTTAGTATAGGACGACCTTTCATTGTCCTAACTACAATAGGACCCTAGGGATGGAAACTAGTATATGCCTAATAAAGCTTATATCATTGTTAGTTCACATTGAGCTTTGACACCATTTGATTAAGGTATATTGTAATGTTCTACATAGATTCTTTTGGGAAATTTCATTACATGTATCACTTACATGTGAAGTTAGAGAAGGATTATGCGACCACCAAAGCTGCATGGGGTGTTAACTTAAATCCGTATGACATGCATTGTTAGAGATTAGAAGGAAAAAAACATATTGACCTATGGGTAAGAGGTGATTTATACCCTCATAATCCACTGGTAGATGCTCCTCCTAAATTTTCTAATGTACATAGTTTGTTAAGGTTCGTTGGGGATGGTCGGAATGGACTGCTTGGCTATTGTCAAGCAATGGATTCTCGAAGAATCCAAGCTGAGACATTGGCAAATACGACATTCATTCGTATCTTGAGTATGAATGACAATTTAAAGTCATTGCATGGAATAAATATGAAATTGGAGCAGGAGATAAATGGTTTGAAAATAGAGCTTGCCAGTTCTATCGCAAAAATTGAAGAATTGCAATCTTCAATCAGTATATTTCAGAGGACAATATATGGCTTACAACGAAAGCGTAGAGTCTCGATGGATCAGCAAGCAGAAAATGAAAACCCTAAGAGACACAAACTAGAAGCTTTGGCACCAGGTGGTGGTGCCAGTAAAAGACGTATGAGGGACACAAAAGAGTTCTTGAGAAAGACGGTTGGAAAAGATTTTATTACCGAAAAATATATGAAACATTTTTTGAAGGGTAAAGATTTGATTAAGATTGTGGAAGATGAAACAAGTGATTCAATTCACTTGAGAATTGCAAAAAAGCTAGTCGACAAGTTCAAGCCAAATCCAAATGTTAAAGAGATAGTGTACGCATGTGACCAAGGAGGTGTGAGTCGCAAGGGGTATAGAGCTTTGAAGAAGTATATGAAACGCTCTGACAAAATTGGGTTAAAACGCCATCAAATAATACCTACTTATAAACTTGTTGAATCCGCCAAACGAGAATGCAATTCGATTTTGCTCTCTGAATTAGGAGAGTTTCAACATATTGAGGATTCTTTTACAGTAACCAATAAGAAGAAAGGACCTCCGACAAAACAATTATCATCAAGGCAATAATATATTCTTAGATCTGGAAAAGGTCCAAGCGATGATGATCCGACATTACGAAGTTAGAACAAATGGTAAGAACATTTATTGTGGATTTCGGTTTTCAATTGTATGCTTTTCTTCAACTAATATGTTTTTGTAATGAAATTTCTGTTTTACAGATTTGCAGAGGTAAAGTTATATTTGTTATTAAGTTGGACGAAGCAGAAATCGTAAAAGGGCATAAACTTGAACGTGTCACAATCACCTTGATGAATTGTGAATTGCAACAGTTTGGCGGAAGTTATTGTAAAGAATTTAGCGTGCAATCTGAAAACCACATATGGTGGATAGCTGCATTTGAAGTTCCTAAGGAGTCTCACGACGTACTGGAGTGGCTATTTGAAAAATGTAGTATATCTAAGATAATACATGCACAAAATGAAGGCAAATTGCTCAATGTTGAAGGAGAAAGCTTTGTTGTAGAATGGCACCTAGCTGCTGATTTGAAGACTTTGAAATGCATGTACGGTTCTGGTCTCGGTGCAAATGCAAAGAATTTTTGTATATATTATATGTTTGAATCTGGGCAGAACAAAAGCATTTTGAATTGCAACCAACGTCTTGCACCAAATAGGCACAATCTAGACAAAGCTTGGAAACTTGTGTTGAACATTCCTCTCGAAAGAGTCCATTTTTGCACAATGCATGGTGAATTACGAATACTGGACAAATTATTATTTTTGCATTGTTGTTGCGCATGGAACATGCAGCCCAAATCAAGAGCAGATGTTAGCATTAAAAATCTAGAGATAATTTTATCCGATATGGGATTGCACGGGGGCCACGTGAGTCTTACCAAAGACGTTGAGATGAGTGGAAAAATGCAAGATCTTCCAGCAAAAGTTTCAATGGGTGGTGCAAAAGTGAGACACCTATTGTCAAATCATACTGCACGTGAAAGCAGTGTTGAATGGGAGTACTGGAAGAAAATATGTCAATGCACAACAAATATGGGCTCAGATCCTCGCATGGCAAGTACACGTGCTAAGGTTTGGCAAGCATTTGATGTCTTGTCACAAACTATCAACAAAAAGATTGTGAGAGATGAAGATTTGGATAGATACGCAAGAGAAGTCAAAATATTTACTGAATTGATGATCGATGCATGGGGAGAAACACACGTAACTCACTATATGGTATGTGTGTCTCATATTTTTTACTTTTGTATTTATGTATTTGTAAAGATTTAAATTAATATGAAATTTCTATTAATAGCACATCTTCTATGCTCATGGACCTTGGTTTATGAAAACCTATGGATCATTAACTATTTGGAATACGCAAGGCATGGAAAAGAGTCATTACAGGGCAAAGGCTACATATTTCAAAAATTCACGGCATGGCGGAGGAAAGGGTCGTAGCAATGCATTGGTTGAGATATTCCAATGGTTTTACAGAGGAGTTTTGGGCCGAGGACACTTTCAAAACACAAGAACTGAAGAGTTGTGTTCAATGATCCCCAATTCAAATTCAGTCAGAAAGACAGCATGGCAATCCTCTAATGCTAGAACAAGGCATCAAGAATGGAGGATGTCTAGAGTCCGATTTGGAAAGAGATGGATGCCGAGGACACCAACATCCAATGTTTTGGAAAACAGCGCTAGAGAAGCTACGGAAACTGATGAGATGGAATAGAAACAATTCATGTTGAATTGTAATTCGAATATTCCTTTGTGATAAATATTACTGCCGAACTGGATTGTTGTTGTAAATAGAAATTGTTTTATTTGGTTTTATAATAATATCTATTTTTGAAAACACGTCCCTCTATATAAGAGTGGGGTTTTCATTTTGTTGTCACTTCTTGCTTTGTTGAAATTTCTTTCCTCGTAATTTAGCTTGTCTTGTTCAATTAGACTACTAGTTTGCTGGTCAATTAGTGTTCTTAGTTGCATAACAATGTCGTCCTCTAAAATAGAGTTGGCCAATCTGCTAGCCCCCACAGAGTTTTTAGATTAGTTAGATCGTATTTATTGTATGTTTACCGGTAGAATAGACACGCTTGCCACTCTACGGGCTAATACAGATGCATTCACGTACGTGAGTGAGTATATAGATGAAACTTTGAAGCCTTATGCCCTACAAATTCCTGACTCCACTATCATGTGGATTCCATATAACTTGCTTAGTTATATACGAAAAGGAGATAGACCCTTTATCGCTCGTCTCAACAGATTTATTAGTCACTTGGGTAACGATCATTACTTGGAGCTGACCAAGGATCAGCTGAAAACTTTTGATCTTAAAAGTGTAGGAAAGAAGTTTCTATCCGGTGAGATTACTGTTATTTTTTTTCTTAATGAATTTCCAGCGACTGTGGCTAGCAACAAACACAATCCTAGTGAGCAGGTGAACGAGATGAACGACCTAGGTGAAGAGGAAGATTTATCTGCAGAGCACGAAGCAGTCTTGGTTGCGCAAGAGGCAATAAGTCCTAAATATTCTTTGATGGTAAAAGCAAAATTAGACAAATATCTTGAACCTGGTGTTGAATTTCACACGTGTGGATTGTCCACTACATGTACTTGTGATCTCCTAAGGTGTGTAGATGCACCAAGATCAAGACTAGATTGAGATTCAAGATCTATCTTTGATTCTATGGCAAAAACACACTACTACATGCATTCAATCACTTCCAACTCTCACTCACACGTGTGGGAAGTGTTCCAAAAGTATTCTAAGTAAAAACAAGCTGCTCTCCTCGGGTAGAGAGAGAAAAACCATCATGAGCTCTCGGGTAGAGAGAGAAAGCTAGAAATTCAATGACACTCAAAATCCACTCAATCTCAAAATCAATTAGATCCAAAAGGAGGAGTACAATGATACTAATAGATTCATGAGCTACCACTATGCTTAACTATGATTGGATCACACTTTGCCACTTCTTAATCCTATTGGACCATTGATCCATGCACCTCTAAATTCTATTGGACTATATTCAAGCACACTTCAATTTTCTATTGGACCTCACAAGGTTCCACCTCTAAATCCTATTGGACCTCTTAAGCTTCATCAAACAAAAGCATGACACTTGTCTACACTCTAATTGGCACAAGTTTGGCTCAATATTGGCATTACAAGTGGAAATGGATAATTTGCCATCTATGCCAAATTTGACCCTATCAACATCCTACACCTAAATGCTTGACTATGAAATTCTATGAGACCCCTATATCAAACATTTTGATTTACTTTACAATTGTCCACACGTGGGAACATCCTCCACACATGTGAGATTCACTTACAAACTTCTATCATAAAAAATATTAAGCTAGATTTTTGCCAATTTCTCACACTCCTCCTCAAAAAATAGCTTGGAAAGGTACTAGATCACTTGAGAAGTTTGTAAATCTTTTTGAGTGGATCATTTGGTATGCATAAGAAGTGAAGATCAGCCAAGGGATCCATCATAGCAGCACCCTTACCATATCCATGATAAGATCTCTTTGGTAGAGATCTCTTGCCAATGCCTTTGAAGAGTGCTCCACCAATATGCCACTATTATCATGGGCTTCCTCCATGCTTGATGATGATCTTTGCCTTGAAAGTTCCACTTGCATGATGGATGCACCATAAATAGAGAAATATGAGGCTTCCAAGCCTCATAAGGATCATGGAGATCAAGATCATAAGATGTGAAACAATGATGATTATCAAGATTATGCTTTCTAGCTTGACTAGTCCACATACAATGAACTATATCCATGATGGATCTAATCTTGATATCAAAGACTATCTTGATCTTTTTTAGGCTGGTTACTCTCTCAAGGATGTAAGTGTCCACTTTGGATGCTTCACTTAATCTCAAGAGGAGTTTACAATTTGCCTCAAAACATGTGAAAACATGATTTTCAAAAAAGTGAGTACCAAGCTCAATCTTGTTCTTACTAGAACCAAGAGCATACTTTTGACAATACAATATCTTGCTTTTAAAAAGTATTGGAAACACATCTAAGTCAATAATGACAAGAAACATGTCCATACCATAAGCATCATACAAAACTAGTATAGCTTTTCTTGAACTTTGAGATCCAAAAAATTCAATGAAGCAAGATAGCATTTCAAGCAAAGGAAGAGAAGCATATATGAATGTGTTGTAGTAGATACCACATGAAAGATGCCCCTCTTTGCCATGTAAGATGAGCCATAAAGACTCAGCCATGCATCTTGAAGATCTTCTTGAAATCATATGAATAAGAAACTCCTCCTCACACATTGGCCCCATCATAACTTGAATACCTTCAAAAAGGATAATTTGTGATGCTTCTTGAGAAGCCTTGATCTCGGCCACTTCCAAGATTGAATCTTCATGCAATATGACATCTCTATTCACCATCACATTTGAAATAGAGAGTGTAAAGACACTAAAGGTCTCCTTGATGGATGAGTATCCAATCATGATCCATGAGCTTGGATCATCCTTCCTTCTTGTTTCCAAGGGAATATGTGCAAAGCAAGCACTACCAAGTTCACTAAGGTGATCAACCTTAGGCTTCATCTTGAATAAAACTTCATATGGTGCTATTCCTTCAAGAGCTCCAATACTCCTAAAAGCTTTGATCTTCAATGAGAATTTCTTCTCAACATATGCTTTGAATAATAAGGAATAATCATACACCATAATACTTGAAGAGAGAAGATATGTGCATCTTGTGTAATTTTCCTCCTTTGAAATATTGGAAATATAAGAAACATCAAGAGAGTTTGCACTCTCACTTGGATCCAATTTGTAGATGCCTTCAAATCTTGATCCATATGCAAGGATCTCACCATCCTTCTTAATCACACAATTGTCAATATTGAAATTGACATCAAAGCCACTATCAAGAAGTTGGCCAACACTTAAGATGTTCTTTGTAAGCTTTGGGACAAAAAGAACATTGTTGAGAAAGAGATCTTTAGAAGATGCAAGCTTCAAGGGAATAATCCCTACTCCTTCAATATTGCACTCATGCTTACTTGCAAAGTATATGGTCTTCTTGACTCCATCATAAGGCATAATAGATGAAAAAAAGTGCTTGGAGCCACACATATGTGAAGATGCTCCACTATCAATATACCATGAGTCATCCTTGTTGAAGGTGGAAGAGGAGAAGCTTGATGCCATAAGAGAGCCTTCTCCATCACTTGCAATATAGTCTTCTTTCTCATTGGTGATGTTGGCTTGATTGAGTTGATTCTTCTTCTTGAAGCAATTGGTGGCATAATGGCCTTTCTTGCCACAATAAAAGCACTTGATCATCTTCTTCTTGAGATTTGAATTATAAGCATGAGAGGTATCCTCCTCCTCTCCATCTTGGTCTTTAGCTTTGTCATTAGAGAAATGATGGTGTTGCTTCTTACTCCTCTCTTTGTGCTTGGCAAATAGAACTTTGCCATCATCATGATTGAGTGATAGCTTGTCCATCCTCAAGAGTTTGTACTCTTGTCTTGATTCTTCAGAAATAAGCACACTTTGAAGGGCCTCCAAACTTGGTAGCTCCTCCTTAATAGCATAGGGCTGGACAAGGTTGTCATATTCATCTCTCAAGCCATTGAGAATGACTTGGACTAGCTCACTTTGATTGATTGAGTCACCAATACATGCAAGCTCCCTATGAATATCCTTGACCCTCAAAACATAATTAGATGCACTCTCGTCACTCTTTTGACTACTTTGGAATATTTGATTTCTAAGAGTGAGGAGCCTAGAGGTGTTCTTAGCCTCATAGATGGACTTGAGACAATCCCAAGCTTCCTTGGATGTAGAACAATCACCAATCTCCCTCAATATCTCATTAGAGACATTCATCTTAATGTAGTGGAGAGCCATCCTAGCTCTCTTCTTGTATTTTTGTACTTCTTGAAGGACTTGAGGCTCCTCCTCAATCCCAAGTACAATGTCCATCACATCTTGGAGTATCAAGATGGACTCCATCCTCAATTTCCATATTGAATAATTGGAAGTAGACAATCTCTCACTTGGTTGCAACAAGTATGAACTCATTGAAGTCATGTAAAGTGGAGATAAATAAAAGTGATGAACAAAAAATGTTGCTTCTCTCTCACTATAGGATCCAATAATGGTGTGCTACCATCTCCTATGCAAGATCTTGCAACAAACTGTGAGATGATTCTCACTAGCTATCTCAATCTCTCCAAAACTAGATCTACTTCACATCAAATGATGGAGTATGGGCAAAGTTAGGATCAAACACTCTTAGCACGTGTGAAATACACTAAGAAACCAAATTTGACTCAAATACAATGATATTGCATGAAACAAAATGGCTAAGATCTCAAAACAGTGCCTAGATCACATATAGATGAGATTGGTAAGCATTCAACTGTGATTTTGGATCAAACAAGCAATCTTTTGACCAAACCAAATGTGTCCACCCAGGTCTAGGTGCCCTACCTAACCCTCTTCAAAAGCTTATAACTTTTGATTGGCTCAACCAAATGGAATGAAACTGATTGCATTAGAAACTAGACAAAAATAGCTTCAAAACAAGCTATCTAGCAAGATTTTTGGATCAAACATGAAAGAGAACTCCCAAACTGAAATTGGATGTTCCTCACACGTGTCTGAGCACCTGATTCCGCACAGTACCAGGTCAGACCCAATCAATGTCCTTTTGATCTCTTTTGATCCAAAATTGAACAAGATAGCTAGGAAAATGGGCCTTGACAATTTGTAGCTCAAGATTGATGAATAGTTTCTACTCAAATGGATCAAAATGCATGGTAACCTTAGGTAGGCTCTGATACCATGTTGAATTTCACACGTGTGGATTGTCCACTACATGTACTTGTGATCTCCTAAGGTGTGTAGATGCACCAAGATCAAGACTAGATTGAGATTCAAGATCTATCTTTGATTCTATGGCAAAAACACACTACTACATGCATTCAATCACTTCCAACTCTCACTCACACGTGTGGGAAGTGTTCCAAAAGTATTCTAAGTAGAAACAAGCTGCTCTCCTCTGGTAGAGAGAGAAAAACCATCATGAGCTCTCGGGTAGAGAGAGAAAGCTAGAAATTCAATGACACTCAAAATCCACTCAATCTCAAAATCAATTAGATCCAAAAGGAGGAGTACAATGATACTAATAGATTCATGAGCTACCACTATGCTTAACTATGATTGGATCACACTTTGCCATCTCTTAATCCTATTGGACCATTGATCCATGCACCTCTAAATTCTATTGGACTATATTCAAGCACACCTCAATTTTCTATTGGACCTCACAAGGTTCCACCTCTAAATCCTATTGGACCTCTTAAGCTTCATCAAACAAAAGCATGACACTTGTCTACACTCTAATTGGCACAAGTTTGGCTCAATATTGGCATTACAAGTGGAAATGGATAATTTGCCATCTATGCAAATTTGACCCTACTATCAACATCCTACACCTAAATGCTTGACTATGAAATTCTATGAGACCCCTATATCAAACATTTTGATTTACTTTACAATTGTCCACACGTGGGAACATCCTCCACACATGTGAGATTCACTTACAAACTTCTATCATAAAAAATACCAAGCTAGATTTTTGCCAATTTCTCACACTTATGAGGATGAGGGAGATGCTCCTAAATTAGCATTAGAAATGTTAAAACCAGTACTGTCATTAGAGAAGCGATCAGAGAAGCTGAAGTCCTCTCTGAAGGAAATGGATCAAAATAAAGATTTTGTCATTTTTTTTCTTGAGGACTCTCCTAATTCTCTGTTGTAATTATATGATGTGCTTATTCATTGAATTTAGAATTTAAATTTTTTTTCTAATAAAGATTTCTTTTCTTTTTTCCGTGGCGTGATTTTCACACCAGGGCGCGACCAGGGCCCATTTGACCAGGTCGCGCCCTGGCGTGATTTTCATGCCACAACATGGAAACCTATCTTAGCTACAACATGGTTAAAGAAACTACCATTTCCATAGTACTGAAAATTTTAAATCACTGCATTCACATAGATGGTACTAAAATTTTCAAATGACAGCATTCACATAAACAATACTGAAATCAGATATTAAACTCAATCACAACAATTTGCATTCACATAATCTGAAATTCTGCAAGATACTTGACACCAAATCTTCAGTATATTATAAATAAAATCATGTACATGATATTTTTAATTGCGCTCTCTCCTTAGCCTTCTAGCTAGGTGGAGATCCTTCGGGAGTATTGTGACTCTCTTCCCGTGCACTGCACACAAAAATGAGTCCTCAAAGAGCTGCATTAGGTATATTTCCGCAGACTCTTGTATTGCAGACACCGCATCTGCCGTAACTCTGTTTCCCAAGGAAAATTCATCGACTATTTCTTTTACAAGCCTCACAAAAGGGGCCCTAGGGATCAAAAATTTTACGGACTTCTGATAGCTCTGTATATCCTGGAGCCACTTTGCGATCTTGCGCTGTCTACGCAATCGATGAGGTGGTGGCTGCATCCTGCGGAGCTCCTTTCCAGCCCATGGTGCTGCATGAGGGGCCGACCTACCCTTGCCACGCTCTACGGTCCTACTTGGGCCAACTGCGGCAGAACTTGGAGGCGGTGGAGGTGGTGGAGGTGGAGGTGGTGGTGGTGGAGGTGGTGGAGGTGGTGGTGGTGGAGGTGGTGGTGGTGGAGGTGTTGGTGGAGGAGGTGGTGGAAGTGGTGGGGGCGGAGGCGGTGGAGGTGGAGGTGGTGGAGGCGATGTTGGCGGTGTGGGCAGTGGTGATGGCTGCTGAGCTGCAGGGTTCCGTCGCTTTCATGTAGAGCCTGCCTTGCGAGGATTCTTTCTCTTTCGCTCGTGTGCTCCTCTCTCTGACCATCTATGGGTCGCCTTCTGCTTCATCCTTGTTGTGTGCGACATCGGGGTGCCCTCATCAGAACCACCCACCAACAACGACATCATCGGACCCATCACCGGGCCGTGACTTGGAGGTGACACGGTGGGTGTGGTGTCCCCCGATATGCCTAAATTTGATGTGTCCATGCCCATTGCTGGTGGAAATGGGTCGAAGAAAGAATCATTCAGAACCGGCAACTCACCCGATGCCGCAAGCTCCTCATCTAGGAACTTCATTGTTTTCTCCCGCTCAGTTGCCGTCGGGGAAGGGCTTTTTTCTCGTGGTGGTTGTTGCTGCTGCTGGTCCTCCTGCTGCTGTTGGTCTTCTTGCTGCTGCTGCTCAGTCTGGTCCTCCTGTGTAGCTGCTGTATGGGCCATGTCCTCCTCAACTTCACGCTGAGTGGCCGGATCTTCCTGAGACGCTATAGGGCTACGACTCCTACTCCTGCTTCTGCTCTCCCGTCTCTCTCTCTCATCGAGGGTGGCTAGTGCATCCCTATGGAGCAATGCAGTCACTCTGGGATCTCTAGCCGTTTGTTTCGTCCGTGCCATTTCCTCCAACATTGGTTAGCCTTTGAAAACGTATCAGAGAACACGAGAGATGAAAAACAGAGAATTTAAAAAAACTGACACTCTGACACTCAAGGGATGAAGTGGAGAAATGAGGACCCAAGCACCCTTATATAGTGAAGGGTTCTATTTCTAGTAAGTGCCCCTATAAAAGTTTTGGCCTCTTTTCCAAATATAGTATGTTCTTGTCTATGCTCATGAGTAAAAATCCTAATCGCCAGTTAGCGGAAACCTTCAAAGAAAACCAGTAATAGTATTAAAATGCATATCACTAAACGATTTAAACCTTAACAAGTTTCAACCTTGGACATCCACAAATGTAGTAACAGGCATATAAAATGTGACAACGCAAAATTAAAGTCAAAACATAACCAAATATATTAGAATAGAGTCAAAACGCAACCAACTAATTGTGTTTTCTATTTTTCATTAGATTAAATCCTTTATTCCCATTGGACTCCTAATGTCCCTGTTTGTAAAAATGAAACACATTCATGATCTTTTTTGGCTCGTCTCCGTATATGCAAAACCAAACACAAAGTTAATAATCCTATATTTATTCAACATTACTATTTAAAATTCAGGAATCTGATGGAAATTAGGGACTCACATTTTGTCCATTACGAGTAAAGACAAAATCTACTGGCACATCAACAAAAGTCAATCCAAGCATATGCCGAAGATCTTCTAGGCTGCACTCCTTATCTATTTGAATTTCTCGTATTTCATCATGGGGCAAATGTATGGATATCTCCACTTCTTGTTGATTCGTCTCCGCATCCAGAGGGTCCCATCGGCCATGACCAAACTTATATCACCTATAGATAAAACTTAAGGAGCATGTTTGACGTGAAATATGATACCTTATGGTCATTGTTTCACAAGAGAGCTTACACCTTATTAAATCTCCTTTATGCTCCATTTCCTTTGAATCCCATGCGACAAATATGTTATCCAATAGTGATGATTCTGTTGCTTTCCATGCCCACATCGTGTTTGTTTTTCTAAAGGGGACCGCCTTAAATATGGCAACAAATACGGTGATTGGCACAGAGATGCTAGTGTAGACTCGTTTGGATCCGAATGTTGGCTTCATATTACTAGTAATCTCTTTGAGAAGTTGCCTCTGCATTAATTCAATAGTCAGTTAGTCAACATATGGCCACTCGTGAGAATCGATCGCAGGCTCAGAAATTGGTGCTAATTTGCCTTGGCCAAAGTTTTTTTTTGGAACTTCGTACATGTGATCGTAAAAGAAAATGCCCATTTTGATCAGGGCAGAGGATGCCAACCCACCATATATTAGTTCTCCATATTTGGCGTGTATGGCGGAGAATTTTCCAGTGAAGGACTTCACGTTTTGCCAGTCGAAGCTATTTGAAGGAAAGACATCTGCACCAGGCATTAATGCAACATTATTATCCATAACAATGACATAATAATAATTCAAACATAATAGTTAACACAAGAATAAAAGAGGTGAGACCTACAATGTGACTGCATGGTTCTATCAGCAACAACCACATCCAATAAAATATCTCGACGCATGTATACGTGTTGCACATTTGCAAGGTATTCGCCGTTTTGGTCGATCTTGAATTCGTGGATCCTTCCTTTCCAATGGTAGTCTTGGTTGTTTCGCTTCCTCTTTGCAACCTTGTGAGTTCCTTTGCCCGATGGTTGCATGTAAACTCAGTCAAAAGTTGAAAATGTATGGGGCGTACTCTAAGCTATCTCTGAGCGACTAAAAATAAGTCTGAATTAAGCACAATGCTGATAAGCAGTAAGCGCAATAGCAATCTCTAATCAACTCTAACGAAATTAGCTAGAATGCTCAAGAGTGTCCAAGCTCGCAAACTTGAGAGAGAACGCTAACTATTCAATACTTGATGATTGATCTTCATCCTTGAGATGTAGAATATAAATAGCTATTAATACTAAGCAATTAGACCATCAAATGCATCATCCAGTTGGCTGTGATGTGTTTGCATCCATCTAGTTAGGACTTTGATGTGTGCAACAATGGAAGCTAGTTGATTCTTGGGCTTCCTTGATTGAGTAGAGGCCATAATGGATGATGTAATGATAATGTAGGATATGCGAAATAGTGTGTAGATCTTCAGATAAGGTGAACCAAAATAAAAAAAATAGAATATTTGTGGAGTATACAAAATGAGAGAGAGAGAGAGAGAGAGAGAGAGAGAGAGAGAGAGAGAGAGAGAGAGAGAGAGAGAGAGAGAGAGACTACAAAATGAGAGAGAGATGAGGGATACAAGCTTGTGAACATTCAAAATTTGAAATAAGGACTAGGCTCACTTAGGATATGGCTGCTAGTAGATAGACAGGCTAGTTGATGTTAACTTGTAGGCATAGTTATTGCTTTATCTAGGGTTAATGTTAGAGGTGTACTTTGTGGGCCCACGCTTGATTTAATCTGCACCATTGAATTTGCCATGTCATATGGACCATTCTCTCTCAGTTATCAATATTTTATTGGGACACGTGTCGTCATTAACACTAATTATAATTAGTGAAGAGGCCCTTTTTGAGTCCAAAAAGGGCCCTAATGCATTAGCCAATTCGTGCTTTAGAATAGCTTGTTTTTCAAAGCAATGTGAAACTGGAAAAGGCTAGTCAAGTAGAGGCATGCCAAGTGTCATCATGAGGTTGGGCCTCAATCCGCTCGTGACTTGTACAAATCAAAATGCATGGTTAAAATAAGAAAATAGACATAAAAGCCATCAAACGCCATGCAAAATCTCCATAGGTCCAATTGGAGTACATGGACCCTCATAAGATTATTAATTACATTATCGGCCAAGCCCAGAATGACGTGGCTTAACTAACAACCTATACACTAGAGTACCGGCTATCCATGCCAAATTATGCTGAATCCCACATATTGGACATGGACATAACATTCTTCCCCCTTGAACTACTTCTATCCTCAGAAGTGGAAACTAAGAAAATTCTTCTTTATGCTTTCAACCCTTTCTCACGAATTATCATCCTCAGTCTGACCCTTCCACCTAATCAAGCACTCAGAGATAGAACAATTTCTCAATTGATTATCTCTGGTTCTAAGTACTCTTTCAAGTTCCAAAGATACACTAAGTGATAAATCCTCCAAGTGGGTAAGATCCTCATTAGGTCCAACTACATCACCTTCATGTAAACTTAATTTTAACCAGCTTACATGAAACATTGGGTGAGCAGTCGACTTATCCTGTGATGTCAATTTTGATTGCTATACTTGCCTTATCATCAAGAAAGTAAATTTCATTGCTAAAGGGATTAGAGATGGTAGGCTTTTCAAGCTTGATCTTTGTGTTAGATCTAATCACAATTTGGATGTGATGGAAGCCAAGGAAGAGCTTGTTTTTCAAGAGGAGAAATTGGAGCATCCAGATCTCAAATCCATGGATGTTGGTTTTGCTTTTAATGTCAAGAATGTTGTTTCAAGTGTGGATGAAAGTGTCTCTAATGTTGCTGGTGTCAAGTATCCTGCAAGGCTCAAGGAGGAGTCAAGTGAAGAAGAAAGTGTAGAGCATCAATCTCTACAACCAAGCACACCAAGGGTATCATTAAGATCCAAGGAGAAGCCAAATCTTAAAAAAAGACATATTTATAAAGATTTACAAGCAAGCACTACAACAACCCTGTGTAGAGTTTCTTGATGTAGAATTAAAATCATGAGAGCTAGATTACATCACACATTGCATGGTCAATAATTATAAATAAACTTTCTTTCTTGAATTACTTATCGTAATGTCTAACACTACATTTTCTTTTCGTCCAACATATCTTGAGAGATCATACAACATTCTTTGCAAATACATATGGAAGTCTGAGTGTCTAGTCATGGAATATCACAAGCACGAGTAAGATTCCATCACTGATATGGAGGAACCAGTGACAAAAGAAGCTACATTTCTCAATTATTTTTTCTATCGAAGAGTTCAAGTTCGACAAATAACCAAATCTTCATATTAGAAGAAGTTTAGAAAGTCATGCAAGTTTATATAACAAGAAAATAGCTAGAAATACTCACAAAAGACTTTGTAGTCTTTTTTTATGTAAAAATTACATTGTTGATAATTTTAAAAAAAATCATTTTAGTTCATCAGAATTCTCATCATGTCCAATTGTTGTGTTATCATGACAAAATTCTCTACTTGAAAATGGATCTAGGAGATGAGGATTGTCTTGATTACCATTTAATTGTATATATGAACCATATAATGAATAACAAGATAGAAACATTCTCTTGTCCATAGCCTAAAATATTCAAAACATGAGATCTCTGAATGACAATGGATTTATTTGCTCTAATAAACTTATGCCCTCCTAAGTAATGTGACAATGCCTTTACGACCATAATCAATGTCTCCCCAATTGGATTGAACTTACATATTTTATTTTATTTATAAATGCTTGAGGTAATGGCCCAGTTCATTGTCCCCATGGAATGAGTTTCAGTGCTTTTCGATACTTCCTCAATGAACATTAAATTCATCTATAATAAGAGTAGTTCGCATACATCGGGAAGAGGTATCAAGTAACCATGTTTATAAAGAATTCAACATTACATGTAATTTCAAAATAAGAAAAAAATATATATTGGGCTTTATGAAGACAAGCAAAATATCACCACTAAGAAATTCTTCATCTTTTTCATATTCGATACCATGCACCATATCATGACTAGTCTCAAAAGTTGTGATATTCAAGAATTTCAAAACGGTGCTAGATAGGAGACATAATATTTCTTCTTCACGATATTCAAAAAAATTACATAGGTCTGTAGTAGTAATATATACATCATTATTGACATAGTATTTTGACATATCGAACAAGTCCCTAGATTGTACATCAGAAGTGTCTTTATGTACAGAAAAATGGGAACCAATAAAAGTCTATCTCAGTTTCTTTGTGTCTACATTATTGATGTCATAATCTTTCTCAAGGGTGTCTATAAGAAAGTGGCTTACGTCTATGTGAGACGAATGAGAAATAAAGGTGGATGTCTCAAACTATTTGAAGTTCAATGACTCCAAATCTTTTGGAGTTTGAAGAATATAACAAAAAAAGACAAACAAACTTTTTTTGGTATTTGAGATACCTATAATTTCATATGCAAATACTATAGGATGTGGAGTTTTTAAATTGTCCAAAAAGCTTGGTATACATCCTCTCTAATCTTAGTCTGTGACAAGGAGCAAAATGCACAGGTCACTAAAGTGCATGAAGGAGAGAGCACCTTACGATATTATAGGAATAGTCAAAGCATCTATAAATCTAATATAATGGTCATAAGAAGCCTCAACATTCTACTGAGCTATTTAAAAATATATACAAAAGGTCGAAATAAAGATTTGAAATAATTGACATTATTTTTTATATCAAATTCAAGAAGAAATGAGGATAGGGCAATGTCTCTATTGAAATGTGACAAATGTGCCATTTTAAATAGCTTCTATCACAAAATGAGAGCAAATATTGCTTTTGTACACATGAGATATCTCAAGTTGATATATGATATTTGTTTGGAGTACAACATTCTCAATCAAGTGTAAATAATTGCATCATTTATCGTCAAGATTAGAAAATTCTAGATACTTTTCCAATTCATAACGAGAGTCATTGGAAGAAATCAAAGGTGCCATATAAAGTATGAAGGAATTGTCATATCATACCATGATTTCTACATTTTTATAAGTATATGCATTTGATTGACATAATATAATATTTCGTCTATATGTTGTGTACTATGTTGCATACCTTTATAGTAAGTAGCTCACCCATGGAATATAGATTTTAATATGGTTTTTTTTTTCTCTTGTAGAAATTTGGCCATAGATATGAGCTCTTTTTTGAACTTTGATTGTAGGTGTCTTGTGATATCTATCAATATGAGATGGCATGCAAAAGGAACATGTGAGGAGGGTATATGGTGCCACCTAATAAATTGCCTTGCTCAGAAGCATGATGGACTCCAAATGGTCCAAGTTTTGTTATAGAGTCCATTTTGAGATTTAAGTAATCATCGGAATACATGGCCAAGATTGATAATGAATTATAGCATGCCACCTTGTTTTATACCAAAAAGTTTTTAATATTGCTCTTTGATTATTTTGCACCAAAGTAAAGCTTGAAAATATTAATGTCTACTTATAGGTTGTGTGGACTCACTCTAAACTCATTTGAGTTTTTATGTTATTAGCTAAATCAATCAACAATAATTGCATGAAGTGTGATGTTTGATATTTTTTGTGAATGAGTCAAATCATTATTGATCAATTGGAGTATTTGTGGCATAGTTTATTGGCTTATGAGGTTACCAAAGATTTGTATCATTGCAAAGGGGTTTTACATTGAGGGGCATCCTTCAATGGAAATTTCATGATTTTTCAGCATACAACTTGCTTGCTAGCGACTCAATGAAAGAGTATGTGAGATGCCTTGAATGTGGAGCCAACAACAACAAAAATACGGTTAATTCACTACCAACAATTATTTATTGTGGGGATAAACATTGTTTACCTATGAATAGAAGATTGATGTGGAAGAGAGAGCACCACCTTATCAAAAAACATCATAAAAAATCATGCAAGTTTGTGATTAAAAAAGAAATGGCTAATGGATCCCAGAAAAAAGTGAGTGGAAGATGCATCAAAGTACACGAGCTGGAAGAGGCTAAGCACCCTCTATACTCTACCATATTGGAAAGTGAGTAGTAAGTATGTTGAAGCTTTGATTCATTTTCGTTTCATGTTTTTTGACCAAGGATGATTGCATTATAAAACCAAACTTTTTTACTCCATTATGTTTTTATTTGAAATTCAATCCATTTCATGCACATGGAAAAAAAATATTGGTGAACACAAACATTATTTAATATTTGGAGAGAGAGACTTTGTGAAAGTAAGAAAGAACATGGAAGACATGGGTAATCATCAAAAGGGGCCTATTTCTTATTATCAACCACACCTTACACATTTACAAAACTTGAAAAGCAAAAGCTTTTTGATCCTATGTCAACAATTCAAATTCATCATTATGAGCTCATGTATCAAGTGATAAGTTGGTGGCCATGAAGTCACATGCAATTACTTCCTCTAGCTATTTGATATTCTCATATTTGAGTAGGCTTGATTTGATATTATAAGGCTCTTTTTGCTTTGGGGAGGAGAACCAAAAAAAAAAAAAAAATGTCACTCTAGTTTTCTCAATAATGGTTAGGAGTTTGTTTCATTTCCAATTTTAGTATATTATTATTGGGTGTTGAAGGATACATAAAAAAATTGTTGTTTTCAACAAGATAAGGTAACATGTCGAAAGTTAAATTTTTGTTAGTTTCTCAATATGTTTTATAGACTTTTGATCATTTATCTTCTTACATTCCACTTTAAATTTCTTTATTTGAACAAGCCTTAAGTTCAATACCTAAAGCTCAAGTTTCTTCATGTTTATAACACTTAGCATTTCGTAGTTTTTATGTGTGATATTCATTATCTAATTGGATCATTATTCCTCCTACAAAAGACTACTTCTATGACACTTCATAACTCCTAATTTTGATGGTTTGTAGTCTTTTCAAGTCTTTAAAACTAGTGAAAACTTGAAAACTACTTTTACTAGTTCTATGTAACATGAACTTGATTCATGGTACAAGCTTACAAATCTAATTATTTATGAAGGATCTCTGTAGGCAAAGGGATTTTTAATTAATGGATGTAACGAGATTGTTATGGTGATTTTTCCTTTGCATGGGTTAGTTAGCTACGAAAGATTCTTGGAGTGTCGTATAGTACACTGGCAAGTTGGATAAAATCTAATGAGAAGCCATTTTTCACACCTTTCCAGTTACATTACCACAAAAGACATCATCACATTCATAGCAACTAAAGTAAGTCCTAAGCACAACACCACAACTATTCTGCAACACAATAGATCACAGATTACCACAATATCAACACATTATTACAATCAACAACACAATAAATGTACTACTACTTCAAGCTAACATCCTTATTCTATCCAAATAAACCTAAGCTTTTACTCAAGCATGCTACCAAAAAATTCTACTGCATGAAGAGGAGGCATTAGCCAATCTTAATTTCACATCACATTAGCATATGACATAATAATAAAGAGCACAATGCCAAAATGAGAGCAATCACATTCACAAATGGAAATACTAACTTGATAATCCAAAACATTAACATTAAGAATATTCCTTTTTACATAAAAGGGCCTAGTTATAGCCGAAAGAGTGGTCCCATTTACTTATGGGATTAAAGAAGTCCAAGTTACAATGCTTGACTTTGAGAGACTTTTAAAACCTTACAAGCTTAAGTTGAAAGCAGCTTAAACCTTCAATAATTCTAAAAGTCTAAGTTTAACATTGTACCACCAAAATTTTTATCTAATCTTATCATGACAAATGTCATTACAAGCTGGACTTATACATGCATGACGCCAGGCTCGTGCCTTCTCATACAAAACTGTAAATTACAAATACTTATGTAAGGTTCACCTTTTCCTAGAACTCTTGTCCTGAAGAAATACTCCTTGAGCCCTGTGTCCCAACCCCCACAATTGACGAACATACAAAGCAAGGACATGGATGGGTATGAGGACATACGTGGAATCAACTATACGATGTCATTCAATGATGATAGCAAGATCAACTGCATGTAGTGCATAAGGTGAAAGGATGTCATTTGAGATGGCCAAGAGATTATTTTTGGAAGAATACAAAGAAGCTAGTGTGGATGACAATCTTCTTTGGCCTGACGGTCATTTGACAATGAAGTTGAATTCAAATCAAGTTATGGACCATGCGAAAGCTGAGAAAGGTTACATGACTACACTCGACGATCCCTACACCTTTGATTATATTTTCAAACACGTGCCAAAGCAAAAAAAATTCTAGCTTGTGTCAATATGAAACCTTATTCTTCAAGCAAGGCATTTGGATTTCTAGTTGGCATTGCTCACTATGCCTATCAACTAGCATTCTTGACTAGAAAAGCAAATGTCGTGTTTGAAGATTAAAGGGCCAAATTGATACAAATTTTCTGAAAATTCTAGTTTAGCACTTGTTTGGAACTATACTCAGGGAAGCACGGGTCGCTACATGTAATGATACCTTTCATAGCTCTCACATCATTCATACTTGATTTAAATCTAACTTTCTTATCGTATAATGAGCGTTAGGTTAAAGAAAATTCTAATCCATCATCCACACCTAAGTCTTCATATTCTTCCAAAAAAAAAAATCAGCAATGTCATTGTGCTTTCACCTTATAGAGAGCTACATCTTCTAGTTGGCATCATCGAATGAAATGTACAATTGATTCCATCTATGTTCTTTGTACCAATCTATGTTTTTTGTTTTGGCTTTGTATGTTATCCTTTAAATAGAGATGTCTTTTGTTCAGATGAAGATCCTTCATAGTAATGGCATTTCTGAATTTATCGTACCATGAACAAGTCCATGCCACAGGAATACAATAGCTCATAAGGAGGCCTGAAATACTTGGCCAGATTGTGTAGCACAACTAAAACCATAGAAGTTATTGAAGCAGATGATAGAATAGCACAACTGAAGCCATAGAAGTTACTGAAGCAGATGATAGAATCACTTGGCAAGATTGAATAGCACAACTGAAACCATAGAAGTTACTGAAGCAGATGATAGAATCACTTGGCTAGATTGAATAGCACAACTGAAGCCATAGAAGTTCCTGAATAGAATCACTTGGCCAGATTGAATAGCACAACTGAAGCCATAGAAGTTACTGAAGCAGATGATAGAATCACTTGGCCAGATTGAAAATGGCACAACTGAAACATAAAAGTTACTGAAGCAGATGATAGAATCACTTGGCCAGATTGAATAGCACAACTGAAACATAGAAGTTACTGAAGCAGATGAAAGAATCACTTGGCCAGATTGAATAGCACAACTGAAACCATAGAAGTTACTGAAGGAGATGATAGAATCACTTGGCCAGATTGAATAGCACCACTGAAACCATAGAAGTTATTGAAGGAGATGATAGAATCACTTGGCCAGATTGAATAGCACCACTGAAACCATAGAAGTTATTGAAGGAGATGATAGAATCACTTGGCCAGATTGAATAGCACAACTGAAACCATAGAAGTTATTGAAGGAGATGATAGAATCACTTGGCCAGATTGAATAGCACAACTGAAACCATAGAAGTTATTGAAGCAGATGATAGAATCACTTGACCAGATTGAATAGCAGAACTGAAACCATAGAAGTCATTGAAGCAGATGATAGAATCACTTGGCCAGATTGAATAGCACAACTGGAACCATAGAAGTTATTGAAGGAGATGATAGAATCACTTGGCCAGATTGAATAGCACCACTGAAACCATAGAAGTTATTGAAGGAGATGATAGAATCACTTGGCCAGATTGAATAGCACAACTGAAACCATAGAAGTTATTGAAGCAGATGACGGAATTTCTCAAGTACGTCGGGATGAGGAAAACCCATGATGACAGAAAATCCTAAGCATAAGAGTACTAGAATAGAAAGGATATGGTCAGCGATTTTGACGTATGCCAAACATTAAAAGAGCTCAATCTTGAACGATCTCTCTATTGCAATGAAAAATGAATATGAGATGTTGAAGATGCAAGGGACCAGGGTAATGCCATTACCGAAATTTTGCTGAAGGAGGAAGACCCTTTCTCTTGTTGCTCACTGCGCTGCATCCTCCGATTGAGTAAGATGGAACTCGTGAGTGAAAGACAGGTTTTTGCATATGAGTCGATCCACATCTGATGAACTAAAACTACACGCAGCTGCATCTATCTAACTATCGGTGGGTTTCAATTGAAGGTAAGAAAATTCAGATGTACTTCCTTGGATCGGCTCAATAGCTCTTCTTCTGCCACTAGTTGTGCGAATTCGATGCTTAAATAGAAAGGCGAGCCTGGAAATCAGAAATGTGAAATGTGCATCTGTGATCATCGTTGGCATTGCAGCAGCCGCAGCCGAGGCTTGGATTCATCATTAGGCAAAGGGGAGACGGAATCTTTTTCTGTTTCCTTTTCCTTTTGCTTTTGCTTTTCCTTTCCTTTTGCTTTTGCTTTTGCTTTTCCTTTTGATTTGGGTTTGCAGGTGCAATAAGCGGCAGACAGCTGCGTGCACGGTAAAGTTGAATGTGTTGTCTCCTCCATGTGGCCTTAGGAAGCTCAGGACACAAAAATTACAAAATGCAGTCTTTAATCTCTCTCTCTCTCTCTCTCTCTCTCTCTCTCTCTCTCTCTCACTCTCACACACACACACACACACACACACGCGGGTTCTCTCTCTCTCTCTCTCTCTCTCTCTCTCTCTCTCTCTCTCATGGGTTGTGTTATGATTTGGTGTCTTGGGTCTAGGTCCAACCATCCTACCATTTACACAAGCCATCATTGAGCAATGAGTGATTTGACAACTACTATGTGGAGTGTTTAGTTGGCTTAGAGAAGGTTAGCTAACATGAAAGCCATAGCCGGCCAACAAGTAGCTTTCACCTGTTTGGTGTTTTGTGGTGTTGTGTCTCATCATTGCACAAGGTGAGTTATTTTTTTATTGATTTGTTGCTCGTATTGATCTTTGTGATTTTTTTGTTTAAATTACTGGTTTTTTTTTGGTGCAATTGTTGCTAAACTATTTTGGTAGAACGATTTGGCTACAAATCTTGCAAGGATATTTAAGGTTGGGAATGAGCTAGAGACTAGAAAGGTGGATACTAGCTAAGATGGCGAAGTTGGGAACATTAGCTATTGGAGTTTGTTGAAGTATTGTGCAAGGTAGTTAATTCAGAATTGCCATTTTACAAGTGGATGAAGGGGATTGTGGTTATGATATTTTGTGCTTAGTTTACATAGATGGCAACGTAATTATAGTTCTAAGATGTTTAATTTTGATTTAGGATTTATAAAATCGATGAAATGCGTAGTGATTTTATGTTTGTTGAACATAATCCACTTTTGTGATGTTCCCATCCACAACTTCAAGAATAATATGATTAAGAAACTTCAGTAAGTATAACCTAGATAGGGATTTAGTACAAAATAAGTCTTGAAATTTGAACAATGGGGCTTGCTTCAAGAGTAGATCCTCCAAAATGGATGCAACTAGAAAATGATTTGTAGAGAGCTTTGTGCTATTTTAATCATGTGCATAGGTTGACATTTTGGGTGACTATGGCAAAGCACGAGTATAACACTTCCTGAGAGACAATGAGAGCTTTTGTTACTGGTTGCAATAAGAATAGGAATGAAGATCTTACTAGCAATGCAAACAATTGCGACACATTGATCGAAGATTTTCTTCATAGGTTTCATGGTCGATGAGGCTTGGATAGTTGTCAAGATTGTGACGATCCACAAGCTCCTATGATTGGAAAGGAGAGATGACATTTTTTCACTTCATGGACAATGTCAGAATACACACCAAAAAAGCATATCAGCGAGGGTGAAATGTAGACAACATCGATGATATAGATGATATATATAACAAAACAATTCATTACTTTGGGCCAAGACTTTCGTTGTTGACCTGAAAGGTTTTATGATTATAATCATAGCTACAAATGTGAAATTTTCTTGGTGGCATCCAACAATACATGCATTTTCCACTTATGGGTCTATATTTTGCAATTGATTCATTGTCATTAGGGGATATTAGAACTCAAAAAGATGCACATAACTACGTCAACAATAAACAAGTTCAAATAAACAATGTGGAATGAATGACAATCATACTTGAAAGCTCTAATTCTTTTCTTTTGATTGCCCTTGTATAAGGATAAGTCATCAATATTCTTCTTTGATATCCTTTTTCTAACATGTTTTGGTTTGAGCTCCGAAGACTAGTGATTATAGTATTCAGTTCTGATATAGATTCCTTGAGTGCAAAGATTTCATTTCTAGTGTGCTACACATAATATTGTTGCAATTGTTGACAAGGATACTGTAATTGTTGATTAGCATACAGTAATTTTGCATTATGCATGCCAAAATCTCACAACCTTTGACAATATCCAAGTAATCTGCTATGCCCTTCACATACAACTATGAGGAAATGACTAATAGACTTAAAATTGGGACGTAAACTGATACTTGGATCTTTACGATAAACTTTTCCATCTACCCACAAATCTACATGCTTATGATTATTTTTTCTCAAATATTCAACTAGTGCAGTAGCATTTTCTACAACTATTAAAACAAAAAATTGATCATGGAAAAGATTGATCAAAAGATGTCAAAAGAATGATCATCATTACTTCGTATTGGCTATGTCGAGCTCATAATTCTTTTGCCTCATATTTTACTACGAGCATACAAAGATTTCAAAAGTGCTCATAGTGCTCCTGCTACATATTTTGCAACAAGCATATCAAGATTTCAAGTTGGCAGAGCATGCAAAGCAATTTTGGCTTACGTTATTACAAAGCACACTTAATTAATTAATGTATAAAGTAACTATACTAGTTAGAATGCGAGCAATACCGGAAACTGAAAAATGGCAATCAAATGTTACCGGTTTCCATTCTCTCTCTATGTAACCTCTCTCTAAAATCAAATTTCTTAAAGGGCCCATTTTGAGTCCATATTTTCCCTAATGTGAAACAAGTATATGTACAAAGGGATTAAGAGACAAAGAAGGGTGTGCCTCATCTAGTTTTAGGGATTTCATCGACGCACAAGTTTTGAGAATTCAATCGATTAGCTACACCATGGCTTCTTTGTGTCAACAAGAAAATGCAAAAGATGTGTCCACAACAAGATTCATCATGGTTCAATGGAGTAATATGTGCATAATTTGCACTAGGGCATTCTAGAACGCATTCAGATCGGCATTTTGGAATTAGGGCTAGGGTTTTTCAGAACGCTATTTTTTTGTTTTTTGCTTTGCCTTAAAAAAAATTGGTTTTCCTTGGAAACAAAAGTTTAGCACAAGTGTCAAAAAATTGAGCTGAACTACATGAAGAGCATGCAAAGGTCTCTATAGAAACCTATTGGAATTGTTCAGACTATTGACATGAAATATACATTATTGGAGTAACCTATTAAAGGCCTTGCTAGAATATGTCTTGTTGAAATATTTATATCAAAATCAAAAGAGACTTGCAATTATTGCAAATGTAGTCCGTTTCAAGAAGAAAGACTATGATAGTATATCTTTCATTTTGTGACATTTGTTGACATACTCTCAGTTGAGCATAGATGTTTCCAAGAACGTTCTCAACAAAATGCTTCCTTGTTGCAACTACCTATGGTAATTTGTTGCAACTACCTATGTGAACAAGCTACTATAGACTATGGTAATTTTGATTTGGTGCTTGATCATAAAAGAGAATGATACCGCTTTACAATTTGATTGGCAACCAATTGGAGTTCAACTTAAAACTTGGGGAATTCATAGTAGAGCTTATAGCATAGTAACAAATTTTTTGTGAAAAGTACAGTACTAAGAACCATAAATGGATCTTTGAATGATCCACAAGGTGATTGTATGCTTGTTAAACAATCTATCAGAAACTAGTCATCAGAAAACAAGATCTAGTTTAGCAGCTTGATAGGAAACAAGTAGAGACAATCAAAGCAATTAGTATAATCCAACTCCACACGTGTGGAAATAAGGCTGTAGTACGGCCTGTAGACAATGTTTACAAAGTGCCAAAGCTGGGTTTCATTGGAAAAATAGAGTAATCACCATACAATGAGAGGAAACTCGAGTTTCTCCTTGAGGCTCCAAAAAGTTTCTATCTTCTCACTATGGAGAATGGGAATACATAGTAAAACACACTTCCTTTGCAAAGTTAGGTGAAAATCCAGCATGTAATAAGGAAGTAGACTCCATTTTCTTGCCCTAATGTGAAAACCCTAGCCTGGATCCAAGAGTCATGCTTGGTAGGTGCATGGTAGGTACAAATCTCATCATAAATCATGGTCTAGATCCTACAAAGTAGGAATCACTACCAAATAGACACAACCACTCCTCTTGACTCGCGGTAACCTACTTTAGGTGTGTATGTACAAGTGGCACTTTGGCCATTGAAGTAACCAACAAACAATATTGACAAAATGTACAATATTCTACATGGCTAGATTTGCCAATTTAGACAATTTTTCACATTTTTATCCATCATAGTAAAAAAAAAGCTTAAACTAAATATTGATGTTTCAAAAAAAAAAAACTTGCAATCTAAGTTCTAGTACGCTCATAGTTTTGGAATTCAATGGATTATGATTGATGAAGATTTTAAATATTTATGATTGATAGATCATAAATAGGTATTTAATTATTATCTAAGGATTATTAGAAAATGTGATGATTCTTAAGAATGACGAGTAATTCTCAATCTTTTGAATGAGTCAAGAATTTAGATCAGTGACTTAAAAAATCTAAATCGTTTTACTCCAGTGATTCTATTGAGAACATATGTGTCTCACAGACGTTCTCATGAAGTAAATTATTTCACTTATGGAGAGTTTGCTTAGTTTAGTGGATAATACTCTACTATCAATTGTCGTCTATAAGTGCTTGTGTACAGTTTTTCAACTTGGATCTCCAATTGTTAGAGAGACAAAAGAATCTATTGAGATCATATGCTTGTTATTTTCTTTCCTAAGATGCTAGAAATAGGGACATTGTATTTCAAGAGAGTATTTGAAGTATGCAGCACTGAATTAAAATCATTTCGATCTTCATGGATCTCCTAGAGATTCTAGTAGGATGAATTGTTATGCCTCAAAATTTTGGACGCTCTAAGGGTACTTGTGCCAAGAAACATTTTTGAATTACGCTTGGTCAAGTTCATGTGTATCAAAGGTAGCATTAGGATGCTTTGCCATTTCTAGCTTTTGTAGCTTGTTGTGCAAAGATCTTAGCCGAGTATTTTGGGAGTTTGGATCCATTCAAGATCCATTATTTTCACAAGGTATCAGAACTAGTTTTCTACTATTTTTAGTAAGATTTCCATTTATGGTGATATTTCGATGTTTGATCAAGTTCTAGCATGATTATGCATTGCATTGTTGATCAAATCTTACTAACCTTTGTTTTGTGAGTTGGACTTATGGATCAAAAGCATATTTCAGGTCTGTTGAAGATCAAAGGCTAAGAAGAAGCCATTTTGGATCAGATCATCACATCTAATCATTTTTTTATTTTGATGCTTGTGCATATTCAATACTAACAATGTTCTTTTCATTCTATTGTTGACAATCTCCATTTTTTGGATGAACGCTCTCCTTAAGTGGATGAACCTTCTTCTTAAGTGGACGACAAATGCTCTTTTGAGTGAGTTTGTAATTCTCCTAAAGGCTGAACAAAACTCCCATTTGGATGAAAGATCCCCTTTTTTGGGTGAACATATTGTAAGCTCCATTGTGAAGAGCATATTGTAAAGATTGTCATCAATTTTGGCATAAATTTTGGTGTACTTTGTTGAGAATGTAAGTAACTCTCCTTATGTAATTTGATTGGAGCATTTGTTGGAAGGTTTTAAGCATTATGCAAATGTGTTTTCAGGTACTTAATAGGTTGATGAACATTCTCATGTGAAGTGATCTTAGATCTACATCTAAAAGATCAAGACAAGCTAGTAAAGCTAGTCTTGTGATTCACTAAGTGTGCTCTTTCATTCACCTCTAAAGTTTGTATTTATCACTTGCTGGAGTTTATAAACTCTTGGAAGTGTGGTTTACATGTGGTTTTACAGGTTGAATCAATATCTTAGTGTATTGATCAAGTTTGTTCAATTCTAGGTATTCTTGGCAGCCTAGTCTTGTGTATTTTCTACGAATGCAAGTAACTCTTCACACCAGAACTTGATTTGGTCTCTTGCTGAAAAGTTTGAGAGCTTAATCAAGAGTGTCTTCAGGTTGGTTTGAGTTTGTAATCCATTCTTAGTGTGTGCAAAGTGTTGCATGTGTCTCAATCTTTCTTTCTTTGCTTGGAAACCAGCCAAGTTCAAGATAGAAGTGTTTTAGGATCCTAGATCTTCTGAGTTCTCCTTATCCATCATTTGTTGAGAGAAAAGTGAGTGCAAGGTGCATTAGGACAAAATCTGAAAGTTGAAAAATCATTATATTCATGGCTTCCAATGGTGGAATCATGTTAGAAACTAATGGTAGGTTGAGTTCATCAAACTACACTACTTGGAAAGTGAGGATGGAGTCCTTACTTGAGTTGAATGAACTCAAGGACATAGTTGCAGGAAGTGAAGAGAGACCACCCACAGTTCAAGAGCAACAAAGGTTTGATAAGAAGGCTAAAAAGGCTCTTCATATTAGTAAAATGAATGTTACCAATGAACTTCTCAAGGAAGTTGGTAAGTGTCAAAGTGCAAGTGAGGCATGGAATGCCTTGAAAAAGCTCTTTGAATCAAAGTTCACATCTAGGGTACTTACCCTAAGGAGGCAAATATTTTCTAGTAGACAAAGAGAGGGAGAAAGTGCTCATGCATTTGTCTTGAGGGTTAAGTCCTTAAGTGATGATCTAGCATGCATTGATGAAAGCATAAAAATTGGTGAAATAGTCCAGGTTATGTTCAATGGTTTGCTAGATGAACATGCTAACCTTGTGCAAAGTTTTGCCATAGATTCATTGTCTCCTGCAGGAAATGCATTATCTCCATTGGGAGATCTTCAGTCACTTGAACTTCAGTGACCACTACAATCAAATATCGAATCGACGCTTGCCCTTGTTGAAGTCTCATATATATCGGTTGTATTTTTGGTCTGTATTGTCCTTGTCTTGGCATATTTGGATATGTTTAGATGATGATCTGATCAAAGCTTTGTTGCAACAAATCTAAGTGAACTAATGTTGCATGTTTGGATTGGTTGTGGCAAAGGTTCGATCAAATCATCTTAAAAAAAAACCATGGTAAAGGCAAGGCAGACCAAGGCTATGAAAAACAAACATGTCAAAAAATCGTAGAAATTATAGAAAACTATAAATATATTTCTATTAAAAATACATGTGTCTCATCCACATCAAGTGAGACGAATTTTTTATCAGTATCAACTATCTATGATCTCTAAATCCATTTCTCCAGTTGGAAGTATCTTAGGTGGAGAACACTCTGCCACTACAACTGGATATGAATTTTCGATCACAAGGTTTATGGTCTCCTACCTAAAGTGCATTATCTCCATTGGGGAGACCTTCGGGCATTTAAACTAAAAAAAAAACATAAACACAATAAAATGTTATTAATCAAAGATTAGTTATTAGGAATTTGATTATGAAAAAAAAAAACACAATTAAATGTTATCAATCAAAGATTACCTCTTTCAGATTAGGAAGTCCATCATGTAGTGCAAGCTAATTGAAAAAGTGTTTGACATTGCATACCGTGTACCAACCACAGCTGACGAAATCAACCTGCTAGGAGGACTACAGTATTCAAATTTGAACATAATGAGATATTGCATCAACGCGCAAGATGTTATAATAAAATCTACAACGGAAACAAGCGCACGTCGAACCGATGTCCAAAAAATATTGTTTGAATATCGGATCAGCACGTACGATTTGAAAAGAAACCAAAACTACAAGGGCGCGTCGAACCGATATTGATAAATTTTTACCTCTGCATCAACAATTTTCAGCTTCGTATATGCTATTGCATTTGGTACTGGAAAGAGTTCCAATATTTTCTGGATATGGCTCCTGGCTATTTTGTGTGTGTGTGTGTGTGTGTGTGTGTGTGTGTGTGTGTGTGTAATAGAGTTCATCTTTAAACAAACTGGATTACACACACCCTCATCATTGACGTATAAGGACAACACATATAAGCTCCAATGATCACCGCAATCAGAAAACAATAAATTTATGAGAATCAATGTGAAATCAAAATTCATATGAAAAATTCAACTTAATAAAATCTGAAAAAAAAATACACTTACTTATCTTAAATGTAGCCATGAATTGAAGGGGAAACAATGCTACATTTATAAACAATGGGGTCTGGAAAAACTCCATCCAGTACTGAATTGCCCCACCTCCTACATTGTCACCTAGCATTTTATCCCTACTTTCTAATTCACTTGTATCTAATTTAGAAAGGGGAAGACCAGCATTGGTCTTTGGCATTTTAAAACTGTATCTAGGACCTAAAGCTTTAAGATATGTGTTCAACAATTGGTCATACTGTACATATTGAGGAGTATTTACAAAGGCAAATGTAGGGGCTGACGGAAATAATACAAATAAATCACAAAAAGAATTGTCATTTAAAATTGATTCTACCTTTACATTTACAAAATCATCTAAATCATTTTCTAGAACAGGAGGTGGAGAACTAATATCTATGGGGGTAGGAGGAGACAAAGATTTTGAAGGAGGAGGAGATTTATTAGGAGAGGGAGAATTAGCAGGAGAAGATAAAAATGGAGTTCTGGTAGGAGAAGAAGGAGACTTAGGAGGAGACATGGGAGGAGATTGTCTGGCAGATAGAATCTCATCTAGAGGAGATGGCTTTGAAAAAAACCCTCGCTTTATTAGGAGAGTCATGAGACATCTTCTTTGAAACACTCCCGCTCTATATATGAAAAACAAGCCGGGATGGTTGATTTTGCTTTTGTTTTCTCCTCTCAAAATCTTGTTTTAGGAGGAGAGGAAGGAGCAGGTCTAAAGTACTCTGCAAATTTGTCATATGTGTCCCGTAGCCTGAACACAATGTTGAAATCCTTAAGCATGATGGTCACCCTCTTGGCATGGACAGCTGCAACAATAGTATCTGAAAACAATTTCACTTGGAAATCTTCATATGCAGTGTGCAACGCCTCTATTGCCGTTACAGTCCATCTCACAACTTTTTGTAACCTGTCTGATGGATCTCTGTATGTGAGCTTTCGGAATCAGAAGATTATTGGTCTTCTCTAGCTTCCGAATATCCTTGAGCCAAGGTGGGTCTCTTCTCCAATGCCCCTTGGCCTTTCAAAAAGATACTTTTTATATTTTTCAACGCGCATATACTGCATGTGAAAACCTGAGAGGCTATTCTCGCGCATTGAACTAATATTAGAAGATAATATGAATGATCAAAGCTTGACTCGATAAATTCTCCTTAGCTTTGGACAATATGAAGAGTCTATCGAATCAAGCTTTGATCATGCAAAATACCTGTTGGAGGGTTTGCGGATCCCAAGGCAACCCTAACCCTAGTTAATAAGTGAGGGGGATTTGGCACCCTGCGTGTGTAAGTCCAACCCAATGATCACATAGTTATTTGATTACTTAGAATGTTAATAAAAGGACTTTAGGCCTTTTTGCGGGACTTTTAATGTCGCAGGGCCTAAATGTCAAGTTAGTGAATAAAGTTGGGTTTCCCTCCAATTTTGATGGTTCCCACACTTTTTTAAATTTGGATAAAAAGATAGGCAAGATTGGACCAACAGGATTCAGAGGCCAGGGTCCTCCTCTCTACTATAAAAAGGGACCAACTCGAGTTGGTCCTCATGTTCATTTCCTCATTTTAATAAAGCAGATTGGTTCTCTTTAAAAATGGATTGATGAATGTCCTTGCTCTCCTTTCTTCTCCTCCATTTCTCATGCTTTCTTTGGATTTTGCTAATTGTTGGATTTGATCATTATTGGGATTGCTATTTCTTATGCTTTTTGTGAGAGAGAAAGGGAGAGAGAGAAGAGTAAGTTTCTATCATTGTTGTGGATTTAGGGTTAATGGATGTAGTGTTAATGCTTAGTGTTAATGGATGTTAGTGTTAGATCCTCCATTCATGTTGAAATCTGAACTGTACTATCGCTCTCATGGGAACAAACCTACGCGTGACAACTAACTCCGTCTCTTTGATGCTAGATTGACTAGATCTTGGATTCAGGTTAGACAAGGAAAGAAACCCACTACAATACCCTCCAATAATTTCAAAAAATCTTCAAATTTTTTTTTCCTACAATAGTGATTTGACGTGCGCAGTCCAAGTGAAAAATCATTGTCTTCTCCAACGGCACGCTGATCCGATATCTGAGACGCATTGAAAATATATTGAAACGCATTATGAACGCCTTATGAAAATGTTCTGAATGAACATTATTTCAAAAGAAAAAATCTCGTCTTTACGGTGCTTAAATAAGACGAGAGTCTGTAATAATTCTCCTCGTACACATTTTTCGATATTATTCATTTAATATTTATTTATTATTTGTTTAATGGTGATTCGAGGCTAGTGATGGACTATTCAATGAATTACGGCGCAGGTATAGATTCTAGGATCAGGGCTAATGATAATTCGTAGAATCTAGTGATAGACTACTTAATGTATTCCGGTGTAGGTACAAATTTGTCTCACTATGATTGGTGGATAAATATAGGTTGTGTTCCTCAATTCATTATTTGACAAATGTATGGCTGTGATCAGCAAAAATTGGCTATAAATATGGGCACCACTTTTCATAATTCGATTCCGTGATCTTTTATTCTGAACTCACTAGTTATTTTATTTTCTTTCTTTCTTGCGATATCGAATCGACGCGTGCCTTCCCATACAATGCACGGTCGGATTCATTCAGGTGTGCTAAATCGATATTATCATCTTCTGATGTGTGCTTGTGAAAAATTTCAGTCGCGTCCTAACGGTATTGGATCAATGCGGGCACTGTTGTTCATTCCTCTACTGATATCATTTGGTCGCGTTGAACCGATATCAGGTTTAATATGGCTAGTTCCTCCATGTCCTCAAATAACAAACTTCTGGATTTTTTGAATGCTAATGACATTCCATTTGAGAAATTAGAGTATTTTGTGAGAATTTTTTTGCTCCCTTCGATATCGATAAGCTAGTTTATGAAAATCGTTATAATTTATTTTCTTATCTTGATCATTTTTCTCAGATTATTAGTACTCTTGTTTTGGATATAAATAGTTTTTGTTTCGTTCATTTTCAGGATCTTGTGCATTCTAAACCATCTTCTAAGCATAAACACAATAGAAATTATTCTAACCTGCATGACCATTTCAAAAGAAATCTATATTGTGATATCCACAAAAGAATATGTCGCCTTCTCATCAAAGGAATGGCTTTTGTCTTTTACATATCTGCTGAAATTCCAGATGATGAATCTGTTAAATCTTCAACTGTTCCATTGATCGAAGCATCTGCACCTGCTCCAATTGATGTAGATGATGCAGATACTGATAGCATCTATGGCTTCATATTATCAAAAAATTCTCCCTCGTTCTATAATCCTCTCTGATTCTCTTCCATCTGCATCTCATGTTAATCAATTAACTCTACTCAATGTTCCCTTATATTTTATAAATAATGAAAGTTATATTTCATTTAATGATATAGAAGATGTTTTGAATTTGAGAGAGGATGAAATCCTCTCAATTTTTGCTCAAAATTTATCAGAATTTTCTGGCATTGTTGATTACACATATAATGACCTTGAAATTGAGATAGATTATGATAAAAATGGCAATTGAAAATCTGGCAATGAGGCCTTGGAGGTCATGATTGAAAAATCTAAAGCCTATGAAAAAACTTTGCCTACAGAAGAAGAATTCTTGGAATTCCAAAAAAAATATCCCCCAAGGCCTAGATATATTTCCTCCAGAAATGTAGAGGCCATTGGAGGACATGACATTAGCAGAGCAAACATCGTTGAATACGATGATTATAATCCGGTACGTAAATATTATATTGGTATTGATATTGTTTAGTTTTCTTATTTCAAACACTGCGTTAAAGTATGAGTTTACAGTGTTATGTATCATTCTAAATTTTTTTTTTTTTTTTGTACAGGATGCTATTGAAATAGATGCCTTTGGTATGAGACATGGAGGCGTCCGAGGTGTATCAGTCGGGAGAAAGGATGTGTCTCTATCTCATTATTTGAAAAAATTTCAAAATAATGAGATTTGTATATATCATTCATCTTTTAATCCATATGCAACCATTGTCATTATGGCCATCAAATCATTATCAATTTGTTTAGGAGGCCATAAGTACGCAAAAGGAACATATAAAATAAGTTTTGTGAAAGGGATTTGGCTATTAAAATATTCGGTTATACTCCCAATGAGACTACAAAAAGATCATCTGCAATGGCCCTTTATTCGGGTTACATTGATATGAGCAAAAGGAAAAATTTAGAATTTTTGGATCCATATGAAAGGAGATTATTCCTTCATGACAATACCATTCGTCTGAATCTTGAAGAGGATGATGGTGATAAATAGACAATCTTTTGTAATAGATTTTTGATGTATTACAAGGATCTCTCTTTTGTTATGAATTTGAATGCCTTTCGAAATATCGTAATACTTGGCAAGTTTTTAGCTTGATATCTAAATTGTGCTCTTCTATAAAACCACTGAAAAAGTTGAACTAAATATTTATTTCTTGAATTGTGTCCTACATGATTTGTTGCTCTATGAAATGCTCCCCTTGCTTGCCAATGAGATTTTTCTATGCCTTGTGATGACCAGATACTTAAGCTCTCATATTCCTTTGAAAAATAAGTTGCATGATGAAGAAGGATGTGTTGCAAACAATAGTTTTGATTAGTTACATCAGTAGAAAAAATATAAGCCTGAATGAGAAAAGTACCAGATAATGATATAGATTAGCAGCATGTAAAGAGTAACGTTGTCTTTTCCCCAACAATCATGTACAAATTTTACAAATGTGGAGCAATGATTTTGCAAAGTCCTCATGTCTTCTGATGATAGGTTTTCTTTCTTGATAACACCTATGAGTTTGTCTAAGTTGGTCCACACTTGTTCCTTTTCCACTCGATTACTTCCTTCCAGTGTTCTGGTGACTTGAACAATTTCTCTCCAAATTTCGTATCTGACACTTGATTCTTTGCATGTGTGATTGGATAAGAATCTTCTTGCTTTAGCACCTCCAATTGATGGGTTATTAGGAACGTTTCCTTTTTTCCCGGAAAGTCTGTCACTTTTTTCAATCATGGCATTCCCTTTATGTAGTCCTGCATTTGACAGAACTATTTTCAACCTCCTAATTGTTGCTTTAGCCACAGACTCCGGTTTATGATTCCATGCTAGTAGAATATGTAGGTAAATAAGTTTTTCAATAATACGAACATCATCATGCAATGTGCATGTGTGAACATTTTTTAATGGAATTGGCAGAACACTTTTCATATTTGGATCTTTAGCTTCTCGTGTTGGGCCAGTGTTTGTTGATTGTCCCAAATTCATATTGTAGCAATCCTTCATGCAATAAAGACATGGATGCTTTGATGTTGCCCCATGAGAAACATTATACATACATTTTAATGTTTTCAAATCCCCTGCAAGGTGCCATTGAATTTGAAAACTTCCATGGTTTTCAACTGTAAATTTCTCACCCTCCGATGTCACTTTATAATCTCGCCATAATTTGTTCTTGAAAATATCCATGTAAGCATTTTATGGTCCTCTTTCAAGAGTTGTAGAGAAGCAAGTAATGCATGACATGTCAATAAAACTGGCAAGGTATAAATTGTTAATAACGACATTCTAAATGAAAATTGAAATGTATACCTAGAATGCCGCCAACCACCATATGTGATTTTTCGATTGAACACTAAACCTCGATCATTTGTATATGAAATTTTGTTCATCAAAGTGACACTCACTTGTTCCAACTTTTGACCCTTGATGATTTCAGATTCATCCAATTTTATTACAATAATGATCTTTCCATCTACTTGATGTTCATCTAGTTTATAAAATCGAATAATGTATTTTAGAACATTTTCAATTTCAAGGAAAATATAATTGCAATCGTTGTAATTGAGCTCACCATATTCTAATTTGTATAATTCAGTTATATGAAGTGGTTGGCCAACTACTTTGAACATTCTGTCATTATAATAATTTCTTGCTAATCTTACCTGATGTAGACGCTAGAAAAAAAAAATTCTTCACCATCACTTGGGAAAAAGCTTCTTTAACTATTCTAAAAAAAAGTAGAATAAGCATTTCTGCTAATTCCAGATACATCACATGCACCTTGTATCACCTTTGCATCCAAGTATGATTGAACCTTAATCAAAACAGTCTCTACAATTTCATTTTTCATTTCAGACCGAGCATTTTTTATCATTTCCTTTGTTGACTTTCTTGGTAAAACATGACTTAAAGATGATCCAATGCATGAACGATCTGTTAAATAGTTCTTTGCCACCAAACATGATCTGCAACAAACATATGAAACTCAAATTATGTTTAATAAATAATTAATTTATGTTATCAAGTGCAAATCAAACTTAAATAACATATACAAATCAAATAAACAGTTTATATGACAACATACTTGAATGCTCGAATTCTTTTTTTCTGATTGCCGCTATGTGTAGATAAGTCATCAATATTCTCCATCGCTACTCTCTTTCTTTTCCTCTTCATCATTGCTTTATTGATAACTTTTATATCAACAACAGATTTTAAACTCTCGGATCGCAACTTTTCCATGGATTCTAACATTTCTTGGTTTGATCCCTGAAGAGTAGTGACTGTAGCATTCATCTATGACATAGTGTTCATTAAGACAAGATATGCTATGCATTCCAATATCACGCAACCTTTGACAATATCCAAGTAATCCACTATTTCCTTCACACACATATCCAAGAAGATGAGTTATGGACTTAAAATTTGGACACAAATTGGTAGCTGGATCATTAGGATAAATTGATCCATCCACCCACAAATCTATATTCATATGATTATTCATTCTCAATTCTCTAACTATTGCAGCAGCATTCTCTACAACTTTCGCATTTTTCTTAATAATTGGAGTGCATTCCATCAGAAGAGCAACATGCAAATGGAACATTGCCATTGTTAAAAGCTACAATCATGTAAATGCATCAAACTACAGTAAATCAATATGAATAGATCTAGCACACATTACTTTTGTAATGTTTATGTTGCATTGAAAAATCGTCGTGCCTCATATTTCACTATAAGCATACAGTGATTTCAAAAGTTCTGCCACTCCCACTTCAGTTTTTGCATTGAGCACACCAAGATCTTCAGTCTTAAAGCTCTAGTCCCGAATTTTGGGATGAGCATGAAGAGAAGTTATTACATCTCATGCTTAACTAGCTATTGTCTGAAGTTAACCATACTAGTTAAATATCGGGCAAGGCCGAAAACTTGGAAAACGGCGACCAGAAGTTACCGGTTTGTATTCCCTCTCTACATAACCTCTCTCTAAAGTAAAATATCTTAAAGGGCCCATTTTGAGCCCATATTTCTCCTAATGAGTGTTTGTGAACATTGTGCCTTGTCCAAATCTCATAGACTTGCTTATTCTAGATCTACTTCTAGATCTAAAGAAGTTTTTCAACTTGTGCATTCTGATATCCATTCTTCTAGTACAAGTAGCAATGGTGGGACACATATGTATGCAACTTTCATTGATGACTTTAGTAGGTATATTTGGGTCTATCTTCTTAAAACCAAAGATGAAGTGTTTGCTGCATTTGTCAAGTTTAAGAATGAGTGAAAAATCAAATCAATACAAAGATCAAATGCTTGAGATCAGATAATGGAGGGGAATATATTTCAAATAAGTTCAAAGATTTTTGCATAGCACATGGGATTAAGAGAGAGTTTTCTAGTCCTAGGACTCCACAACAGAGTGGAGTGGCAAAGAGGAAGAATAGAACCCTTTGTGAATGTGCCAAGGCAATGAGACTATATGCTAATCTTGCTAAGTCCTTTTGGGAGGAAGCTTTAGCATGTTCTAACTATCATTGTAACAGGTGGACAAGTGTTTCTTTGAATGGTAAGACTCCCTTTGTCCTCTATGGTAGGAGGCCGAGTGTCAAGCATTATAGGATTTTTGGTTGTACTTGTTTTGTCAACATCACTCTTGATGACAGAACTAAAGAAGATCCTTCATCAAAGAAGGGTGTGTTTGTTGGCTATGGTAAAGTAAGCAAGGCTTACAAGGTTTACATTCCTTTAACAAGAAAAGTTCTCATTTCTAGAGATGTCATCTTTGAAGAAGGCAATGTACCAAAGAAAGTTGATGTCGATGAAACTAACAATCTTCATGTTGTTTCTCCTAACTTTCTTAATGGTGATGGATCTATGGATGATGATGGTGGAGATGCCACTCCAAGTCAGGTTCTAAGAAGATCCTCAAGAAAAAGGGAAAAGCCAACAAGGCTTACATATGATGAGAAGGGTAAGCAAGTTGTGGAAGGTACAAACTTGGCTTTACTCACATGTTTTGGTACATCTTCTTGTGTGGATGATGTTATGCATATGGATGGTTGTCTTCATGAAATGGATGTCATTTATGGTTCTAGAAAACGGGTTTTGGTCAATGGTCTTGATGGTCAAGAGGAAGATCAAGAGGTTGATCTTAATGAGCTTCATCAACACGAATTGGAAATTGGCAATTCTGAGCTAGTCAAGAGCATCAAAGAAGAATCAAATGGCAAAGGCACTAAAAATCTATTTCTATAGGTTATTGAAGACTCAAGTAAAGGCAAAGGAGCAGCAAGGAAGTCTTGTTCAACCCTACTTTACTCATCTAACTTTATGTTTGAGCTATGTTATGTCAATGTGTGGAAATTGTCAAAATTTGGTGAATCTATGATCATCTTTTTGTATCCAATGGATCTTGAAGAAGGACTAGTGCTACCTACTAGTTATATTGAGTCTTATGGAGCTGGCTTAGCATCATTGTTGTACTCTTTTACTCATGGATTTCCAAGGCTTGATGGTTTTTCATGGCAAGAAGGCAATGGAGTGTTACATGTTTGCTGTTGTTTTACAAAGATTTTAAAGGTGGAAACATGGAGGAATCATTCCATTCCCATTCTATGTTATTCTTCATGTACTAGTTTCATCTTGAAATGTAAAATTGATGTGAGAAATAGTGAAACATCCAATATGGACACTATTATCTATATCAATTATGAAGTTTATTGTCACTGAGAGGAGATCTATCCTTAAGATGGAAATCATTCTTAAGCTAGATCAAAGTAGTGTTGTAAAACTAGCAAGTAAAGTTGAAGAGGGAGTGTGAAAATTGTCAACATTTCCTAGCTAGTTTTAGGCCAAATTTGGTATTTTTGGCACATTGTTTTGGATCTAACATTTCACACGTGTGGAAGAGGTTTAGATACTTTTATTTTAGTATATATCTCATATTGAAGAAGTCTCAAACTTCATGAGCTTCGAAATGACACCAAACTAATGTTATTTGGACATATAGGCCAAAATTGGCTATTTTAGGCTACTGGTGCCCTAAAATTGGGTCCTAAGTTCTAGAGAGAGGAGAGAGAGAGTCATCTCTCTCACCTATATTAGGCTGAAATTCGTGGAGAATGGGTTGAAGAAACCTATTGTATGACTCATTAAGATCAATAGATCATTGTCATTGTTTCTTCCTCCATTGAGAGCATTGTCTTGTGTATTGTCTTCAAGCTTTTGTGTATGATCTTAAGAGGTTTCCAAAAGTGGTTGTTGGGCATCCTTTTTGCTGCTATTTTTGGCTGCCATCAGTACCTTTTATTAATATCTTTTTTCTCTTAAATGCTTTGTCAAGTTCATGTGTATCAAAGGTAGCATTTGGATGCTTTGCCATTTCTAGCTTTTGTAACTTGTTCTGCATAGATCTTAGCCAAGTACTTTGGAAGTTTGGATCCATTCAAGATCCATTATTTTCACAGTTGGGTTACGAAGACTGGAGGAATTGGAGCTATAAAGCTTTTTGTCGACTCTTTGGTGGAGATCCATCTGCTTTCTCGTATTTTTACTTGCATGCTGTTAATAGGCTTTCTCCATTGCAATATGAGTGATTGTCGATTTTAGCCAGTTTATGAAGATTTTCATGGTTTTGCTTGTATTTCTCATAACTTATGGTAGATCTGAATTTCCAGCAAGTGTACCTTCATTTAGGATTCATGAATTAATGATTGCATGTTAAAATTTTGCAAGATTTACGGGCTATGATTTTGGCCAAAAATTGCTTGTTTTTTGATGTTTTTTTTTGGTAGTAAGATCCATAATCTAGCAAAATCAAAATAATTAATGGTTGTAGATAAGTACTTTCAGTTGCCGTGTGAATAGTATGTGGATTCATGAGGTGGAAATTGGCTTTACGTAATAGAAACAACGGAAAATATTGCTAAAGTTGATGATTTTTGCAAGTTTTTTCATAGATTTATTACATATTGTTGTAAATCACCTTGTAGACCTTGCATGAGAGTAGTCCAACATCTTTTAAATCTATCCAAGAAGTAAGAGCCAAGAATTCAGAGATTAGATAGTGTAGGAGGCCCAAAAGGACTGAAAATTGCCTTATCTCATGCTTTTAAGTGGATCATGCATGGAGTCAATCCAGCTCATTTTGTATCCATCTTGGCCTTCTAAAAAATCTATAAATGGGGTGATAGACAGAGTGCTAAACATCTGTAAATGGGGTGATAGACAAAGTGCTAAACATTTATAAATGTAGTCTTTCCCTCTAATAGGCAATTGCTAAGTCAATATTAAAAATTGACGCCATTTATAAGTCGTTGCATATTTGGGCCACTAACCTTGAGATCCATTATTTCTATAAAATGTCAATGTGATGCCATATCTTCACTATTGAATGTCATGAGAGTGGGTAAAGTAACAAGACATGACAATGCTAGAAGACTTGACATGCTCTTGTAGCAGCCAGTAATTGTAGACATCATGATTTTCTATCAAAGGCCAATGGTGTCAATTGACAAGCCAACGTCAGAAGACTTCGCGAGCTCTTGTGGCATGCCAACACTAGTAGCGTCCATGAGTTTCAATGCTAAAAGATGTTTGTGCCAGTACTCACATTATATAGCAAAGTTTCTAGCAAGCTAATGTTGGCCCCTCAATGAACGCATCTCACCCTCGTCTCTTATTGGGACGGGTACGATGTGACAAAATTTTACAGCAAAATGAATCCCAACCAATCCTAAAAGTGATGGAGGATGCACAAATAAAAGATCTAGATCCAAACTATGAGCTAAAATCAAGACTAGTTACCAAAACTAGCAAATTTCGCATTTAACTCCACATTAGGCACATAGATTTGATCAAATGAACCAAAGTAAAGTACAGCAAGATTCTCAGACCTGTAAACAGGTTTAGTACCTTCCAATCCAAGCAATTAATGCATAAAAACACTCACATCCAATAGCTAGACCTCGCCACCAAAAGACAATGATGATAGAAGTGGAAAAACTCGATTTTTCTTGATATTTGGATGGAAATCCCATCATCCATTTATACTTTTCAAGCTCAGATCTGAGCATATCATTGTATCCACCCTAACTTGGGGTCAAGATCTCAAGATCCAAAAACAATATAAAACATGTAATTTTAAGATCCTAGAATTTCTCTAGCCTATCCAAACACATTTTTGCCTCATTTCAAAGATGCTATCTCAATGTAATATGAGGAATGAACTTATTGAAAAGCATCCTATGTGATTTGGCACGTATGGCATCTATTTACATGGCCATCTTGCCAATTACAATGCATGTGACCAAAATTGGTCAAGCTAAAATTGTGAAATTTCAACACTCCTCCTTACAACTTAGCTTAATGAGACTATCCTGGATCAATAATAATTACATGCATAAAAACAACATAATTTATAGGTTCTTGATATATGTGGTGAGTATGATCACTCATTACAATAAGAACATAATTTGAGCTCCAAGTTGTCAATGTACTGAGAGCTCCATAAAGGTTGTCTTCAAGATCCAAGTTTTGTCTTTGGTAGGTTGTTGAATGATCACCTTGGGCTGCAAAATGTGAGTCTCCTCCTCAAAATAAACATGAAAAACAGCAGATTTCCATAAGATCCAACTTTCTTATGAAGCACATACAACCAAATCTTGATATATAACCATCTTGACAACACAAAATAAGATGAGTAAAGGGAGATATGGATAAACTTCCTTGCTGCTCCTTTATCTTTACCCAAACCTTCATATTGATGTAGATTCAGGTCTCTTTTGCCTTGAGACAAGTGCTCCTTCTCAGGTTCCTCCTTGATGTCTTTTTTCTTCATCATGCTCACTCCCTCTTGGTGTTGATGATGAAAACATGGATCCAAACCATGATCTTCTTCAAGGCTCTCAAGGATTTTGTTTTCAAGTATCCAAACCTAAATGTTCTCCTTCTCAATGTGATCTTTCAAGTCAAAAAAACAATCACCAAGATTATTTATACCAAATTTACTAGTCTACAATTGACTAGTCTACAATTGCTTACCATTAGCAATTTGCATTACATACTTGTTGAACTTGAAACTAATGAGGCCAAATACTCTTGTATGGATATAAGTGTCCTTCAAGGATGAATCACTTATTCTCATACAAGGTTCACAATATGCCTCTTTGAAAATGAAGTCAAATTCTTTCAACTTATGAATGAAAATGTCATGCTTACTTCTAGCATACTCAAGAGTAAGTAGATATGGCAAACACCTTTCATTCCATACTTTAGAATTCAAAGGGACTTAATTACAAAACTCAGCAAATGAAGTACAAAATGTACCTCCCTTTCCAACTTTCCTTTCCTTGTCCACAAAAATGAGCATTGATAGCTCCATCTTTGCTCTTGTGGCTCTCCTTGGAATAGTTGAAGCTCTCGAATTTTGCTCCTCCTCTTGATCAAGCTCCTCCTTGATCTCAACCATATCTTTGCCAATATGATTCTTAGAGGATTCATCATTCAAGATTACAAACATTGTGGCTCTACCGTTGCTCTTTGTGCTAACAAAATGTACATCCAAATGAATCAACTTAAGAGGGTGAGTGGTCTTAGTGATAGTGTTAGAGAAAGGCAACCTATGTGCTTCAGCCAAAGCACATGCTTCACAAACTTTTTTCTCCTTTTCCTTGGATATTGGAAGGCCTAGAGCAAGCTCCTCCTTGCATATGACTTCCATAGACTTGGTGTTGATGTGACCAAGCCTCTTGTGCCACAAATGATTTGTGGTCATCTTGTCCTCCTTGGCTACTATCACAAATTGGTTAGGATCAACAAAAGCATCAAGCTTAAACAACTTCCCAAACCTTCTTCCTCTTGCAATGATCTTCCCATTCTTCTTGATGTTGTATACATTAGTAGAGAACTCCACAATGAAACCATGATCTAAAAGTTGGCCAACACTAAGCAAATTCTTAGTGATGCTAGGAATGAAGAGAACACCATCTATCTTAGTCTTCTTGGAGGATCCTAAGCATAAGAGAATGGATCCCACACTTTCAACTTTACATTCATGATCATTTGCTGTAAAAATGGACTTTATATGTCCTACATAAGGTGTGAGTTCAGAAAAATACTCCCTTTTACCCGACATATGGGAGCTAGCCCCACTATCTATCCACCAAGGATCTTCACCTTTGACATTTGATGATGAAAAGGTTGACATCATGAGTGAGTCCTCATGATAGCTCTCTTCCTCCTCTTGTCCAATGTTGGCTTGGCTTTGATCTTGCTTCATCTTGAAGCATTCCGAGGCATAATGTCCCATCTTGCTACAATAGTAGCACTTTATCTTAGATTTGTCCTTCTTGGGCTTGACTTGTGCTGATGAGGATGTGGATCCTCCTTGGTCTCCATCCTTTGCTTGCTCTCTGTTGAATGCTCCTCCCTTGGTCTTTTCTTTGCCTTTGCTCTTGAAAAATAAGGCTTTGTCATCACCACATTGATGGAGAGCCTCTCCATCCTTGATTTGATATGAGCCTTCCTACTCTCCTCGGCCATCAACACACTTTGAAGGTCTTCAATTGTAGGCAAGTTTCCCATGATGGCATAGCTTTGGGCAAGGTTAGTAAAATCACTACATAAGCCATTAAAAACTATTTGCACAAGCTCACTCTCTTTAATAGGTTCACCAACATAAGTAAGCTCTTTGTTCAAATCTTTTACTCTCAAAACAAATTGATGTCCATTCTCACTCCTCCCTTGGAAGCATTGAAGAACTTGGTTCTTGAGGGAAAGTAACCTTGAGGTATTCTTGGACTCATAGATCTTTTGAAGAGTCTCCCAAGCCTCTTGGGCTGAGGTACATGCTCCTACTTCTTTGAGCAAATCATTTGCAACATTCATCTTGATACAATGAAGTGCAAGCTTGCACCTTCTCTTGTATTTAGTTGCTTCTTGTGGATGGATTGGCTCATCTTCCTCTCCATTCACAATATCCATCAAATCTTGCATGATAAGGATGGATTCCATTCTTAACTTCCAAATTGAATAATTTGAAGAGTTCAATCTATCACTAGAATCCAAAAGATAGGCACTTATGGATGCCATCTTCAATGATAAGGAGATAGATTCAAAGAAACAAGATAGATTGTACAAGATATGATCACTACTAGTTATCCCACTCTCTTTGGGACCTGAGATGAATCACTCTCTGATTTCTCAACAAGATCTAAGGTGATCTTGAGCTTGATCTATCTTCTAAATCCAAACTAGATCCAAACTTACTATAGATTTGATCAAACTAGTCTCCTTCTTGATCTTGACTTCACAAGAAGGGTGAATCCACCACCTATACTGAACCAAAAGCACTTTATAACACACAAATGTCTTACAAATAAAGCCTCTTAAATTCAGGTTGAATCACATTGACATATTCAATCACAAACCTATCCAAAACCGAGTAGAATAGAAACACAATTTTCACTACTTTTGCATTTCTAGATGAAAACTCATCAAAACACTTGATCTGAACCTAAAAGGTGTATTTTAGGACTTTAAGAAGCCTAAGAATGACCTAATTAAGCTCTCAAATGGCTGATCCAAACTTCTAAAGAGTGGTGGCATTCAAATCCTTATGAAAATCTCTACTAGGCTATCCAAACACATTTTTGCCTCATTTCAAAGATGCTATCTCAATGTAATATGAGGAATGAACTTATTGAAAAGCATCCTATGTGATTTGGCACATGTGGCATCTATTTACATGGCCATCTTGCCAATTACAATGCATGTGACCAAAATTGGTCAAGCTAGAATTGTGAAATTCCAACACGATGATGCCCGCCCCAGTGCCTTATTGCCCATGTCCCAGAGGTAATCCGCTCCTGCCCACTGCGCTGCCCATAACCCTCATTTATCCCATAAGCGTTTTTCTGAGATTTCCCAGAGGCAATATATAGCCAATCTCTCCCAACACCTCATATGTGTGTGCCTCTGGGCGTGTTGGTGCCTGGCGCCACCTGCCTGTGGCTGCACGGCACCACTCGTGCAGCTTGGGACCATCCACATGTGGCTCCTTGGCGCCACCCGCCTGCCCGACGCCACCTGCGCAGCCCGGTACCACCCGCCTATGGCTACCCGGCGCCCCCCGCTCTGCCCAAGACTAGGCTGCCCGGCACCACCCGCCTGCCCTCGGCGCCACCTATGCTGCCTGGGACCCCGACACACTTGTCGCCAGCGAAAAATTTGGGCACCTCAATTTTTTACGGGCACCATGCACCCAACCACGTGTCGCACAGGCACCGGAGCGGGCGTTACTCCCCCTCCCGTGCCAATAAGCGACTTCGGACCCTCACCTTCATACATATGAGTCGAGTGCTCTCTCAACCTTTGGCCAGAACCTTCAAAGATCAAAGCTCAACTTTAGGTTGCCCTAATGTCTTAGCCTTCTTAAGATGGCTTTGAAACTTGCTGGTTTCTCGACATTGTAGTGGCTCATGAGCTATTTTATTGTATATATACAAAACTATGAATTATTTTTGTGAGTCCAAAAAGGAGATTCCCTTGACACTTTACCGTGCATGTAGCTTGGCTTCCTCTTATTGCGCCTGCAAACCCAAACCAACACGAAAAGAAAAAGGAAAAGCATTCCGTCCCAAACTGATACTCCATTGTCCTCCCCACAATTATCACAGATGCCCATTTCACATTTCTGATTTCTAGCCTTGGCTTTCTATTTAGTAGCATCAAATTCGCACAAGTAGTGGCAGAAGAAGAGCTTATGGTCTGATCTATGGAAGTGCATTGCAGTTTTCTCGATTCCATTTGAAGCCCAACAAAAGCTTGATAGATGCAGATGTGTCTAGTTTTAGTTTATCAGACGTGGATCGATTCATATGCATATTTTAGTAGCATCAAATTCGCACAAGTAGTGGCAGAAGAAGAGCTTATGGTCTGATCCATGGAAGTGCATTGCAGTTTTCTCGATTCCATTTGAAGAAGCCCAACAAAAGCTAGATAGATGCAGATGCATCTGCATCGCACGAGAGAGCTCGGTGACAGAGTTCTTTTAAACTCTGGCAGAGGCCAGAATCCTAATCTATTGCTGACAATTTAGATTACACTTACGCTTAGATTTCTATGTCATCATATGTTGTCCTCAGACGTTGGTAAAAATTTTCATATATGTTTCAATAACTTCTAAGGTTTCACTTGTGTTATTCAATCTGGCAGTTTATAAGGATAGCCAAGTACTTCAGGCTTCCTTGCGTGCTGTTGTCTTCTCTGTGGCATGGATTTAATGTCTTGTCTTATCACATGACAGTGCTGATAAGTTGTTTTCTGGATGAATACAGAGAGCTCGGTGTGGATGAAGACCTTGACCTTTGGCCTGAATGAGGAGGTTGGATTTGAACTTCTTTGCTTAAAGTGCTGAATCATTTGCATCAATTTGGCCATTTGTTCGAAGAGCAATAAGAGCAATGCACTTGGTTTTTTTGTCAGCTGTATGTATTGTGGCCATCATTTTACAGGACATTTTTTTCTGGGCAATCTAAGTCTCAAAACAGTCCAATATTTTTGCCTACTTTCAAATCTGCCATATCGATTCGAAGGCAACAATTATGCGACTGAATCAAAGGCCTTTGTGAAAGTGATGACAATGCTTTAGATTGCTTAGAACGTGAGGTTAGATAAGCCCAAAATTCAAGCGTTTCACTTTGGGCCCACAATTGAGTGGGATAGGGTAAAATGCTTGAATTTGTGCCTATCTACTCTCATGGCCAAATTCAATCATTTCACCCTATCCCATCCAATTGTGGGCCCTGGGTGAAACTAATGAATTTTGTGCTTATCTAATGTCATGTTCGACGCAATTGGAAACACTTTGCTCACTTTCACAAAGGCCTTTTCTTCAATCAAAAAATTGATACAGTCAAATATAGCAATAAATGTGATTAAATGGGATACGGTACAATATCCTTAATGTTTGCCATCGCCACCAACCCTTTAAAAGTCTGCAATCAGTGGGGTATCCTTTGTAGTCTTACAATTTCACAGCAAGTGCACAGAATTTCGAAAAAAAAAAGGGTGTGTTCTTGAATAGAGATTCTATGACGGATGGATTTCAAAACTCAAGCTACAAGAGGCTAGTGAGAGGATATGTGCTTTCCTTGGTGTCTCACATATAAAATCTATTCTATAGGTTCTACATTTGATATCCGCATTCATGCATGCAAAATCTTTACAACCAGACAAGAAGGATGGCAAGTTGTGGTTTAATGATACATTCATAAAAAGGGAAAGAAGAGAAGATTGCGCTTCTGATCTACTTTTCTTGCTTTTGTCAATTGTAAAGGTGAATTTGAAACTTGCAACTTATCACGATTTTAGTTTTACAACTATTCCTTTTTACGCTCTTGAGTTATATGTAGACAACTCATATAAGAGTTTCTTTGTACAAGTGCTACACACGAGTCAATTGTGCAATGATTCTTGGAAGACATTCCCACCTAATTTTAGTTTGTTGTTTGCTTTTGTATATGTGATGCTCTATGGGAAATCATGTTTGTAACTTGGTATTTGAGCATTTTCTAAAGCACAATTGAATGCATATTCTAATTATTTTATATATGGACGGAAACTTATACTAATAAGAGACAATTAGGCCATTGACTCGATGGTAGGGCATAGACCAACATGGGACTTGATAGCCCTAATTTGGAAAATTCAATGAATGTTTCCCTAAGGGGATTCAATCAATATAACTAGGATAATTACTAGTCATTCTATAGTTCATGATTCTAATTCTTGAGTATCTTTGTAGGAGATGCTCAATCATGTTCCTTCATAGGAGGGCCTACAAACCAATATCTTGTTCGTTGTATGGTGTTCTTAGAAGAAATTGCTATTTAACTAGCATTCAACTATGTCGTATTCTTCATATGATGCCTTATCTACGCCTTATCTACGATTGAGTTCATCACATGATTCTCTCTCTCTCTCTCTCTCTCTCTCTCTCTCTCTCTCTCTCTCTCACACACACACACACACAAAACTAAAATCTTGATAAGGTACAAGTTTAAAATTCACCCACTACAAATTATAGTTGACACAAGAAAGAAACGTGAATTAGAAGTAGTCACAGAAATTTCTCTTATATTTCCTTATTTTGAATTGTCATTTTGTTGGGGTTTGAATTCTTTGAATTGCCACATGCGGGTTTTGCTCTTCCTGGTTATAGAAATTTATAGACTAGTCAAATGCGATGCTACATTGAAGATCTTACAAATAATCTTCCAATAGCATCACAAGAAGATACTCAACTATGTCATATTCTTCGTCTGATGCCTGATCTACGATTGAGTTCATCACATGATGCTCTCTCTCTCTCTCTCTCTCTCTCTCTCTCTCTCTCTCTCTCTCTCTCTCTCTCTCTCTCTCTCTCTCTCTCTCTCTCTCTCTCTCTCTCTCTCTCTCTCTCTCTCTCTCTCTCTCTCTCTCTCTCTCTCTCTCTCTCTCTCTCTCTCTCTCATGTTTTATGGTTTTGTTGAATGTGGAAATACTTGTAGTGTTCCAAAGGCTCTCCAGATAAGCTTCTAAAAAGCTATCTCATTAGGGTTGCCAAATCTTAAATGGGTTTGTCCACTTGGTCACCAGCAATAAGCCTCAACTCATCTACTAATAGATGAAAATAGGGAGCATTGAATAATAAGTATTGAGGAGAAAAATGATTACTCTTGAATGTTTGTAGTGGTCCTACTCATGTGTCTAGAACTTGTCTCAAGCAAGACATACATGAATCTCCATGCTATACATTTAGGATGTATGAATAGCTAGCTTCATGTAAACCACAAGCACATGTTGATTTGTGTTAAAACAATTATATTTCATGTTCAAATTTAATACATGGCCCATGAAAATGCTACTATTACCAACAAACAATCCATCCACAATCTTCGTTACATGAAAGCATCCTAGCAACTATTGTTAGAGGTTTAGACCTGCTAATTGAGCAAATTTTATGCTTCTAAGCTACTTTTTTATCTATTTAATTTGTTTTCAACATGACACTTTTAATGTTTCATCCTCAATTATTTATGAGCGTTGACAAAAGAAAAAAAGAAGAAGAAAAAAAGTAGAAAAATTCAAATGCCATAAAAAGTATAGAAATTTGGTTATCAATGATTGCTACACCAAATCACATAAATTTCTTTGCAAGAATCTTGAAAAAATTGATCAATAGTCAATCTTTGTTTACACTTCTAGATAATAGTCATAACATTAAATTTGAAGTAGTGGCAATGGTGATGGTGGAAGCAATCGTCATAGTGATCATGACATGCTTGTTACCACACGTGAAAAATAGAAGTATGGCAAAGTCACGCAAAAAAGAAATCTATAGTACTCTAAGATCAACAAAGAGTCGATTCAGTTCTCGATTGCTAATAGTCACTCACTCTTACTATAGTGGCATTTTCATGCGTATCAAGAAGCTATCAATCTCATACTAACTTTAAGTAATTTGGCACCATCTCTTTACATTCACAATCACGCTTCACTACATAATTATATAGCACCCCATCCCTCCACTCTGAATGAAATAGAGCAATCTACTCCCACAAACGCCCATGAGTTGGTTCTACTACTAACTTTGGGACTCAAAATGAAAGATAACCATGTCCACCTTGACCCTAGGTTGCCCTTCCAAAGTTAATGTCTTTGTTGTACAACCTTTTACAAATCAAAACACTTTGACTAATACGTTCATCCAAAGTTTCATCACTATACCTTTATAGTCTAGCATCAGCTCACATTTGATAATATAGAAGTGGTGTACACTTGAACAGCCTAATATTGGTACGATTCATCACAGTACAAGGAAAATGATGGGTTGTTGAAGCAACAACTAGCTAGTCTCAAAATACTTAGGCAAGACCTTAGATCCAAAATGTCCACCAAGAAGTCAAACATGTTTGAGATTCTAGTCTCACTTTGAAAATACTCCATAGAAAGCTCCTCCACATTATTGTTATCATTATCGTACTTTTTGAAATGTCACAAGATTGAGGTCCCCAGCATGATGAACGTGGCTCTCATTTGTGCTTTGGAATTTTTCCTAGAAGATACATAATTATAGGTCCTTAGAAACCAAGCTACATGGATTCAACCAACATTGCTTAATTGGGAACTCTTCTTCTAGTTTTCACTATGTTGCTTTGCATACACATGGCATGTGGGAGGTGTATATACCCTAGCCTCAAGGGATTGAAAAATGATCACATTTAATGTTATCTTGTGGACAAGAGGACTCAGCTCGAGGTGCATAAGTTAAATTTTTTATTTTCTATACTTAACATTTATTCTCCTTCCATTTCTATTGAAAATTTTGATTTTTGGTCTCAACTTCATGAAAATCTAATTACAAAGTTATTATAAATGTACCTCAATCACAAAGTTGAGTCTATTGTCCCAATTATTTACACTTGTTGGAAAATATACATAACTATGCATCTTCTCAAATCTCTTTTCATAGATGACTTTCATCCTCCTTTTCAATGAGACATAGTATTCACCAAGACAACCTCATTTTCTTGCAATTTTTTGCTATAGCTCAGAGCATCTCTCCTTTGCTTTGTACTTGATGTTTTCCAATCAACCATTTCTCCCTTAACCTTTTCATTTGGTCTAGTTTTCCACCAACTTTTTGTGGATGATGTGGCCATGTTTTTGCTTCTCTTCAAACAACTAGTCATAAATCTTTGAGCATCTTTTAGATTTTTTGTCTTTACTCATTTTTTGCCATGAATGTGAATATTTGATATCCAAAAATGATCCTAAATATAGATCTAGGCCAAGTATAGTTGCGTCAATAGTCACTTCCTTTGATGCTAGGCAATTTCTACACTAGCTCACTAGTTTGATCAAAATCAGTTACCAAAATGCTTCTTGGTTTCCAAGGGAAGGCTCGAACTTGAGACCAAAGAAACTTCGGATGTCAAGCTAACCAATTGAGCCAACTCCCTTGGGTACCAGTTACCAAAATGACAAAATCATAAACTAATCAACATTTGTTTGAACATGGTCCTCAAACTTTGTAAACAAGCTGTACTACAGCAAAATAGCATGTAATGAATCACAAATATGCACATCTATTGAGCAGTCAATATAATTTCTACACACATGTAGAAGAAAACCAAAGCTGAGATGATAGTATAACTCCAAAATCTTTGTCAAATAGAAATGCAAAATGGTTCTATTTTTTCCATGCCCTACCTACTATTTATAACTAAGAGATGATTCTCTCCCCTCTCTCTAGAGTCATATTGTGAAAAGTACAGTACTAAGGACCATAAAAGAATCTTTGAATGATCCACAAGGTGATTGTATGCTTGTTAAACAATCTATCAGAAACTAGTCATCAGAAAACAAGATCTAGTTTAGCAGCTTGATAGGAAACAAGTAGAGACAATCAAAGCATTGATCAATTAGTATAATCCAACTCCACACGTGTGGAAATAAGGTTGTAGTACGGCCTGTAGACAGTGTTTACAAAGTGCCAAAGCTGGGTTTCATTGGAAAAATAGAGTAATCACCATACAATGAGAGGAAACTCGAGTTTCTCCTTGAGGCTCCAAAAAGTTTCTATCTTCTCACTATGGAGAATGGGAATACATAGTAAAACACACTTCCTTTGCAAAGTTAGGTGAAAATCCAGCATGTAATAAGGAAGTAGACTCCACTTTCTTGCCCTAATGTGAAAAGTCTAGCCTAGATCCAAGAGTCATGCTTGGTAGGTGCATGGTAGGTACAAATCTCATCATAAATCATGGTCTAGATCCTACAAAGTAGGAATCACTACCAAAAAGACACAACCACTCCTCTTGACTCGTGGTAACCTACTTTAGGTGTGTATGTACAAGTGGCACTTTGGCCATTGAAGTAACCAACAAACAATATTGACAAAATGTACAATATTCTACATGGCTAGATTTGCCAATGTAGGCAATTTTTCACACTCCTCCTCAAATCTAGCCTTGGAGATCACAATGCTTTTATCAATAACTCCAATTGAAGATCTAAGCTTGACAAATGAATCTTTAGGTAAAGGTTTAGTAAACAAATCAGCCAAGCAACTTGATGATGGCACGTGTTGGATCTTGATCTCTTTAGCTTGCACTTTTTCCCTCACGAAATGATGAGCAATTTCGATGTGTTTGCTCCTTGCATGGAATGTACGATTAGTTGCAAGTGATTGGGCTGATTGGTTGTCACAATAGATGATAGGGATCTCTTCCTCCATGACATGAAGCTCCACCAATAGCCTTTTGAGCCACAAGGCCTCCTTGCATGTTGATGTCAAGGCCTTGTATTCGGATTCTGTGGAAGATAGGGAGATGGTATCTTGCTTTTTGGAAAGCCATGATACTACTCCATCACATAGAAAGGTGGCAAAGGCACTTGTTGATCTTCTATCCACTTTGTCACCTGCAAAATCCGAGTCACTATAGGCTCTTAAGCCAAGATTAGTTCCTCTATACAAAATACCAAAATTCTTAGGGAATGAAATGTATCTAAGAACTCTTTTGGCCATCTTCCAATGTGAAACTAGAGGACTTTGCATGAATTGGCTTAACTTTCCAACACTATAACTAAGATCAGGTCTAGTTATAGTTAAATAGATCAAGGAGCCAATAAGCCTTCTATATAATGTGATGTTCTCAAAGGATGCTTCATCACAACCAATAGATGCTTTTACATGTTGCTCCATTGGTGTCTCAATGCCTTTACAATTCTTCATTCCAAATCTATCTAGGATGTATGTAGCATATTTAGATTGACAAATGAAGCTAAAATCACATCCTCTAATAACCTCTATTCCAAGAATGAAGCTCAATAGGCCGAGATCTACCATCTTAGACTCTTTTGCTAAAGCAATTTTTACATCTCTAATTTCATCTAGATCATTACCACTCAAGATAATGTCATCTACATACAAAACAAGAATAATGATCATGCCATCATGAAAAATTATATACAATGATGGATCATAGGCACTCATTACAAAATTGATGGAAATGAGAAAAGAGTTTAGCCTAGAGTACCATGCTCTAGGTGCTTGCTTGAGCCCATAAAGGCTCTTCTTCAAAAAACACACCTTTCCTTCATGCTTTGCCTTGATGAAGCCCTCGGGTTGCCTCATGTAGATCTCTTCCTCCAAATAACCATTGAGGAATGCATTTGTGAAGTCAAGTTGGAATAGCTCCCAATTGAAGGTTGCAGCAAGACTAATGATCAACCTGATAGTAACAAGCTTAGCCATAGGAGCAAAAGTCTCATCATAGTCAATGCCTCTAGTTTGTAAAAAACCTTTGGCAACAAGCCTAGCTTTATGCTTGCTTATTGATCCATCTTGATTATACTTCAATCTAAACACCCACTTGAAATCAAGAGGTTTCTTCCCTTGAGGAAGATCCACAAGATCCCAAGTATGATTCTCAATAAGAGCATCATACTCTACTTGCATAGCATCCATCCAACTTTTAGACTTACAAGCATCTTCATAGCATGTTGGCTCATCTAACATTGAAGTAAGAAAGGTGTAAGATGTGAAAGATGATGAGCCTTCCCTTTGATCACCTTGACCATCATAGGTGAGCCTCAATGGCTCGGATCTTGCCCTTGTAGATCTTCTTGGAGTTCTTGGAGTTCTTGCATCTTGAGGTGGATCCTCAAGTTCTTCTTCACTTGGAAGCTCCTCCTCCATCCTAGCATGATCCTTGGCATCAAGATGATTAGTAGCATTATCATCCAAATCACAGGCATGTCCTTCATCAAAAATAACATCCCTACTCACTATCACCTTGCTAGTGATGGGATTGAAGACTCTATAACCTTTGCTATTCTCACCATATCCCACAAAGATGCCTTTGATGGATGTTGCATCATCCTTCTTTCTCTTATCCAAGGATTGGTGTACATAGCAAGTGGATCCAAAAACTTTGAGATCTTTGAGATTGGGCTTCTCTCCAAATAGAGCTTCAAATGGTGTGATTCCTCCAATGGCTTGGTTTGGCAATCTATTGCACAAATAGTTAGCACAAGTTATTGCTTCACCCCAAAATGGTTTGGATAGAGAAGCATCTAGCCTTAAGGCCTTAGCACACTCACAAAGAGATCTATTTCTTCTCTCACTCACTCCATTTTGTTGAGGGGTGTATGGACATCACAACTCCCTCTTTATGCCATTAGAACTACAAAAGTCAATCAACTTATTGGAGATATATTCACCTCCATTATCACTCCTTAATACCTTAATCTTGGTACTAAGTTGATTTTCTACCAAAGTCTTGAACTTTACAAAAGAATCAAACACCATTGATTTGCTAGACAAGAGGTACATCCAACAAAATCTAGAATAGTCATCAATGAAGATTACATAGTACTTGGCACCACCATTAGACTCATGTGAAAAACTATGAACATTCGAATGGATGAGTTCAAGAGGAGAGTTTGATCTTGATGTAGATCTTGAGAAGGGTAGTTTGTGATCCTTTGAGAGGCTGCATGCTTCACATCTCCTTTGTAGCCATAGATTCCATGGCTTTGTAGTTGGGGTGGCCCAACCTTTTGTGCCACAGTTCCACCTTTGATAGCTCCACCTTTGCCAAGTTAACACTCTCCACTGCAATATTAGCATCAAGCTTAAACAATCTACCTTGCTTAAAGCCTTTGGCTATACATTCATCATTTCTAAGGATGGAACAAACTCCATGCTTAAATTGTACATCTAGGCCATTATCCATTAACTGGCCAACACTAAGCAAATTCTTGGTTAACTTAGGAACATAAAGAACATTATCTATATTCATCCATTTGGATGATCCCACATACAAGGGAATTGTTCCTATTCCACTTATCTTAGATTCTTGACTACTTGCAGTATAGATTGATCTATGTAAGTCATTGTAAGAAAGTAAGGTGGAGAATATGTCCTTTTGATATGTCATGTGGGAACTTGCCCCACTATCTATCCACCAAGAATCATTGGTGTTGCTCTTGGATGATGGTGGTTTGTTGGAAACCATCAAGGATGACTCTTCATCCTCCTCTTCCTCCTGATGTGCAATGTTGCTTTGTTTGCTCTCTTGTGCCTTCTTCTTCTTGAGGCATTCTGATGCAAAATGTCCTTTCTTTCCACAGAAAAAACATTTGTACTTGGACTTGTCTTTGATCTTGCCCTTTGAGCTTGAAGCCTCATCCTCCTCCTTGGTCTCCTTGAAGTGCTTCTTCTTGCCATTGGTCTTCTTCTTGCTTTTGAATGAGAAATTAGCTTTCTCATCACCATCCTGCAGAGAAATAGCATTCATTCTTGCATTGGTATGCAACATCCTACACTCTTCAGCTACTAATACACTGTGTAGCTTTTCTATAGTAGGCAAAGTGTCTTGGATTGCAAAGCTTTGGACCAAATATGTAAAGCCACTCCCTAGACCATTTAGGACAATCTGAACAAGCTCACTATCTTGAATCTTCTCTCCGATGGAAGCTAACTCCCTATTAAGAGACTTGATTCTTAGCACATAATCTTGTGCACTCTCATCACTCCTCTTCATGCTTTGTAGAATCTGATTCCTAAGCATGAGAACCCTCGAAGTGTTACTAGACTCATAGATAGATTTTAAAGATTCCCAAGCCTCTTTAGCACTCTTATATGATGATACTTCCCTTAAAAGATCATTGCTTACATTCATCTTAATACAGTGAAGTGCAAGCCTAGACCTCTTCTTGTATCTCACTAATTCCTGTGCACCTAGAGGTTCATCTTCATCATCTATTAGAAACTCATAAAGATCCTGGAGCACCATTAGTGACTCCATCCTCACTTTCCAAATAGCATAATTGGTAGAATTTAACCTCTCACTAGCTTCTAAAAGGTAGGCTCCCACTGATCCCATCTTACTAGCAAGATTCTACACACAAGATATAGATTTGTTTGTACCTGAAACTCACAAAGGTTTCTAACTTGTAGTGTTTCACTCAAATGTTGACTTCTAATCCAGCAAATGGATTTGTAATCACAGTTCTATCACTCCCTCACAAGCTGGAATGAAGATAAGATGAGATGAAAACTACACTCAAGCAAATCTTGCCAATCTTGGCTATTCTTGGACAAAAACTGACTCTCTCTCTCTCTCTCTCATTCACTTTGATGTACTTTCAAGACCTGGTTTCCACTTTAAGAAGGTCTGAAATCAGCCTAGATTAATTAGTTTTCATGAAACAAATTCAAAACTAATCAATGGCAAGTGATCTTGGTAGTTTATCCTAGGATTTGCACCAAAAATTACATCAAACTGACACCAGATGAATTTTATATGATCCAATGAATATGGGTTATTAAATGCTGGTTCAGAGATGCCCACACGTGTGAACAGTACGGATTTTGATCCTGAAAAAGTTTGGGATCAAATCCCCTCACCAAAACCTGGATACCAGCTCGCCCTTCCAATACTAGCTTTTTGCATCAAAACCTGCTAAAACTGGATTAGATTCAGACACAGATCAATGGCCTTGTACTTGGCTCTGATACCATATGAAAAGTACAGTACTAAGGACCATAAATGGATCTTTGAATGATCCACAAGGTGATTGTATGCTTGTTAAACAATCTATCAGAAACTAGTCATCAGAAAACAAGATCTAGTTTAGCAGCTTGATAGGAAACAAGTAGAGACAATCAAAGCATTGATCAATTAGTATAATCCAACTCCACACGTGTGGAAATAAGGCTGTAGTACGGCCTGTAGACAATGTTTACAAAGTGCCAAAACTGGGTTTCATTGGAAAAATAGAGTAATCACCATACAATGAGAGGAAACTCGAGTTTCTCCTTGAGGCTCCAAAAAGTTTCTATCTTCTCACTATGGAGAATGGGAATACATAGTAAAACACACTTCCTTTGCAAAGTTAGGTGAAAATCCAGCATGTAATAAGGAAGTAGACTCCACTTTCTTGCCCTAACGTGAAAATCCTAGCCTAGATCCAAGAGTCATGCTTGGTAGGTGCATGGTAGGTACAAATCTCATCATAAATCATGGTCTAGATCCTACAAATTAGGAATCACTACCAAATAGACACAACCACTCCTCTTGACTCGTGGTAACCTACTTTAGGTGTGTATGTACAAGTGGCACTTTGGCCATTGAAGTAACCAACAAACAATATTGACAAAATGTACAATATTCTACGTGGCTAGATTTGCCAATGTAGGCAATTTTTCACACATATGCCCTAGCTTAGCCTCCACTTGGCCAAAACTAGCTATATTGGCCAAAAATTGTCAATTAACTCTAAAAATGAGCTATTTGTTTGTGGCCAAATGTACTTGGAATCAAATAAAAATAGTCACATTCTCTAATTCACATGTGTGAATAAACCAATTGAACTTTATTTACAAATTTGGCCTTGGCCTCAAATAAGCAAAATAACCAAATACTAGTTGAAAATCTTCACACCCTCTTCAACTAGATCTATTATTTTCACTTCATAGCTTTGCTCTGTGTTAAGGATTAGCTCCTTTTTAAGAATGTATCTTTCCACTAAGAATGTGTACATATAAAATGAAAATATTTCATGATTGATATAGAGAATAATGTACATATCAAATGCTTCACTATTTCTTATACCAATTTTAGATATCAAGATGAAAATACAACATGAAAAAGTATATAGAATAATGAATGATGAGTTCCTCCATGCTTCCACCTTTTATATCTCTCTCATCAAATATCACACTTCTATTAATGATCACCTTTTTTGCTGAAGAAATGTATACTTTGGTAGCTTTATTAACTTCACTATAGCCAACAAAAATGCCCTTCTTAGATGAAGGATCTTCTTTAGTCCTATCATCAAGTGTGATGTTGACATAGCAACAAGTACAACCAAATATGTTCAAAAACATGACACTCGGCCTCCCACCAAAAAGAGTTTGAAAATGAGTCTTACAATCCAATGGTGCACTTGGCCACCTATTGTAAAGATAATTAGCACATAGCAATGCTTCAGCCCAATAGGATTTAGAAAGATCAACACTCAACCTCATTGATTTGATTGCCTCACATAGAATTCAATTCTTTTCCTCTTGACCAACCCATTTTGTTGTGGAGTCCTTGGGCTTGATATCTCCCTCTTGATTCCATGTGCATCACAAAAATATTTGAACTTGGTTGAGATGTATTCACCTCTATTATCTGGCCTCAAGCATTTGATCCTAGTTTTGAATTGATTTTTCATGGCATTCTTGAACTTGACAAACAGATTAAAGACTTCATCCTTGTTTTTTAGAGGATAATCTATATATATGTATATGTATATATATATATATATATATATATCTATCTACTAAAATCATCAATAAAAATCACATACACTTAGCTTCTCCCTTTCTAAGAGTATTATAGAATGAATATCCAAAAGTACTAGTTGAAAAGACCTACTAGATTTTGAACTATATCTAATGGAAGGTAACCTATTTTGACAAAGCCCAATGCTCACAAACTATATTGATGTTTGAAACGGAGACTTCCGATATTGAATAACCCTAGAGTGTTCGGATCTATTGCCTAAGCATAGATCTCGAAGGAGACTAGAAAGAAGCTGGTCTTCCATAGTATCAAATCCATATTCATTGGTTATGCTTCTTCAGATAGAATTTACAAGCTATATGATCCATGGTGCGACTCAAGAGCAACAAGACCAAAGATAGGATTATCAGCCTATGCTACCAAGAAGACCGACAAGAGTGCGCACACAGTTAATTCAGGAACCAACTATTATCGATAAAGCACTCAGTCATTCAGATTGTAATCTTTGGAGAGAAGCAATGGATAAAGAGTATAGCCCTTTCATCAAAAACCAGACATGTCCATTGTCAAATTGCCTGCCAATAGAAATTTAATCGATTGCAAATGGATTTTCAAGATTAAATACAAAGCTAACGGAAGTATCAACCGAAAGAAAGCTCGACTAGTAGCACGAAAATTTTCTCAAATCTCGAATATCGACTACAATGAGACTTTTAGTCCTGTAGTCAAGCATTCTTTGATCATAACTTTCCTATCGTATGTTGTTGCAGCCAATCTTGAGGTACATCATATTGATGTATAGACAGCCTATCTGAATGGAGTAATCAAAAAAGATATCTACATGATGCAGCCCAAGGATTACATGCTCAAAGGTAAGGAGAATCATGTATGTAAACTCCATAAAGCACTTTAGGGTTTGAAGCAATCTGCTAGAGCTTGGTTTCAGATTATTAACACCTTTCTCATCCAACAACGTTACAAACCAAACATTGCCGATTCTAATTGTCTATTTCAAGTAAGTGCAACATTCTTTTATTGTCATTACTTTGTATGTTGATGACACATTGCTATTCAACAACAGTGTCAATCTAATAAAAGATGCTAAGAAGATGTTGTCCTCAGAATTCAACATGATAGATCTGGGTGAAGCTCATTATTGTCTCAGAATTAATTCACAGAGACAAAGAGAAGAGACTGAGTTACATCACCCAACAGAGGTACATTCATAATACACTCATCAGATATACTCTCATAAATTGCAAGACAGCTCACTCAACAATGGATCTAGGATTGAAATTATCAAAGGATCAATGTCCTCAAACAAAGGAGGAGAATGAGCAGATGAGAGATTATTCATACCATTCAATATTAAATACTCTCATGTATGTAATTCATGCCCCTAGTATGATCCATTGAAAGGCTCTTATCATGATCATGAGATACATTTGAGCTATAAAGAACCAATGCATATGATATGGAGGAGTCGACACCGAAAAAATCCACATACTCAATGGATATACATATGTGAGTTGGGCGAGAGATGTAGACACTCATAAATCCACATTCTTCCTCAATTGAAAAATTTGTTATCAGACATTTGTCTAAAGAAGTATGCTACAACAATTGTTTTATGTGATAATCAAAGTGCCATTGATTTATCATCTAACCCTAGATTTCATTTTAGGAGTAAGCACATTGAAATTAAATATCACTATGTCAAGATTAAAATTCTCAATAAAGAAATAAGCTTAGAGTGCTGTCGAACACAATACATGACTGCAAATATATATTTACCAAGGCACTGAGCTTTGATGTGTTGGAAAAATGATGTGAAATGGAGGAGTCAAAGGGAATGAAGAAGACTAGACATTAGAGGAGTTTTGAGCACCAAAAGGGCCTTTTGTCAAGATGTTGTTTTTGAATTTTCAACTATTCGACGTACACCTGGCCCAGTTATATAATTACGCCTGTGAAAGATCGTAACGTTGTTGCCAGTCGATTTCTTTTTTGGAACTTTCTGTTCATATTTTTATACAATTCAAAACTCCCGCCGGGCAGGGTCTTGACTTGTGATTGGACCGTAATTGCTGCCCGTGAGTTTCCTGAGTGCCCGAGACCTAACACTTGTGGTTAAAGTAAGTCTATTTTGATCTAACTGTAGTTAGAGTAACATATATGATTTACGAAAGACCACCAACATTTATTACAAATTTGGTTATTTATTTTCATACTGATTCAACTACATTTTGTTTCAGACTCTGTTGTTCATCTTCTTTTAGCTTTGCAATGGCTTCCAGAAGCCGTAGACCACAAAGCAATATTGTCTCAATTTTTGTTTCTAATGAAAAAGACTCTGATGGCTCTTGGATACCACGTATCTATAGAAAATTTCACTGGGTTCTCATGCATCTCTCATCAAGAGGTGTTTTTGGAAAGAGAAAATCAAATATGGATTATAGGAATTTTTGGAAATGTAGAATTTTAGACTTCAAAGTTTCACCCGGTGGTTGATCCATTTCAGAGGTCTTGATTCAACATGTCTACATGCATAAGGAAATTAGAGTGGAAGGCATAAGTTCAAATTACAGAATCAAATGCAATTGTAAGTTTTGGAGAATTTTTTGCTTTGAGCTTTGCATTAATCATTTAGACGTGTATTTGAGTATTTAAATGACATATAATTTTATGGATTTGTGCATATTTGTATCCATCAAGCATAATCGAATGGCAACCTATACAATCCCTTGTCGGCTTCATGGACCTTATTCATTCTGATATTGGTCTTCTGCAATACAAGAATCGCTCCACGAGATCACTTTTGGATTCTTGTATTTCCTTCTATGATTCATTTTACACACCATCCAGTTTAGGTGAAAAATTGGAGGCGATATCATTACCCTCTTTCTCAAGCAAAGAATGGATTCCTCCAGATTCCACCATAGCAGAGAGCTTCCGATCAAGGTTTTTTATGGACATTCAAAACTGTATGAAATGTAGCACTGGTTCAAAAAACAATAGATTGCATTGGTTTTTGCCTATTGCAATTTTTGTTGATTTTTTTGTTGAATGTAATATTCGTAGAACAGTGACAATGTTTATTTGTAGTGATTTAACAGACAATATGTTATCAAGCCTCCTTGATGGTCATTGGGATAAAAAGAGTAATGGCAATATCGAGTGCATAGTTAATAGATCGTCAATGAAATTTAGATATCTTATAGAAAAACAAGTGCTTTCTTTAACATTTTATTATAGAAGATGGTCCAAAGTTGGCAATGGATGGAAACCATTGGATCAGGATTTTACAGTGAATCATCAAGATCAAATAGAAATCCAAGTGAGGAAAAATAACTCTACTCTTACAACAATTGAGGTGGAAGAAGATTGGACACTCGATCACATTCGATCAGAGCTTACATTGCTGCAATATGATATTCCTAAACACTTCTGTTTTCAAGTCAACGAGAGATTGGTAGGTGTATGTGTATTTATTTCAGTACACATTTGAAATGACTTTCAATGATTTTATTTAAACATGTTTCAGTGTTTTCGGTATTGCAATATTTCATTTAACATAATCTCAATGTTGATATTGTTTAACAAGTTTCTTTGATGTACAGGTAAGACCAAGACAAGAAAGTCGCATAGAGTGCAAGAACTTAAATAGAAGCGTAGAAATTGTTGAAACCACATAAACATTGGGATGATAGACGAGCAACATCAATGTAATTTTTCAAAAAAAAAAAAAAAGGAATACAAAGAAGTCTCAAATGACTTCAAGATTTCATCGAACAATTTGTATTCAGTATTTTGAAAAATTTACATTGCTTTTGAAATCGATATAATATATTTGTGGCATTCAGTAATAGCCCACTTTCTATTTGCCTCTATATTGTTCTATGGATCATCATGTGATGATATATCTCTATGTGTCTGTCGAAACTTATGTGACAATATTTACATTTCAATCAAAGGTGCCTGAGGCATGAGTTTTCAATCGCATCTTCCACATGGCTCACTCCTGGTAGAATTTCTTTCTTATTTAGCGCAGTACCAAGTAGGAATCTTGATTCATTCCAAATGGTTATCTTTCCAGGCGTAATGCTACAGGTGCTATCTAAAACTCTTGCTTGCTTGTATCCCTTTTCAACTGTAGCATGCTCATTCAAAGGCGTCATTTCTGAATCTTCACTCTCATCATTGTGGGTAGATGAAACTTTTCTACATATTGTCATTAATTTTGTGTTATATGTGATGAACAAAAACATTAATATTTTTTTGATACAACATTGAAAAAAAAACAATGATTGTAAATCTGATTGTCATTAGATTACTTACGTGATCGATAGCGACGAGAAGTGACAAGCGATGGTACGGGGATAAGCTCGTGCCTCTATGTGAAGCGGGTGACACTTCAGAAGACACTCTTTTTGTAGATGTCTTACTAGATCTCAATATTCTAGCCTAAAAAAAGAAAGATCACATGCACTTGTTGTTAGTCAACTACTTATGGAAGGAAAAATAATTGTCCAACACAACTATTGGCCTCACATACCTGTTTCTTGGTCTTGACGTGCATGAGTTTGCTCTCACGCATAAACACTTCCTTCTCTTCTACAAGATACTAGCCAACGGGAAAGTCTAGCCACTATGGACAACTATCAAAAACCCATAGGCTCCAATGAGTGGCTTTCATTGCAGGTGTGTACATACATTTTGAGTGGCTAGTATCACACCACTCCCTTGCCATAGGAGGCATCATATCTACAATGTTTTTCGACAATCCTTCCAACAGAAACTTGTATCATTTTAGACAAAAAAATGCCAAAATATCACGTGCATCTGATTGACTTTAGTGGGAGTAGTTAGTGCATTGGAAAAAAAACAATAACTAATCTGTACACTGCACGTCATGCAGTTGGCATCAACCCTGGATGTCTCTCCGAAACATATGAAGAACGACATTTATCAATCATTTCTGTAAACAAATCTGGAAAATACTTCTGTTTCATCTCCAATGTTTGCATAGCAAACTTGGCTGCTATTTTTCGATTGTAGTAGGTCTCAATGGACTGTATAATGTTGTTGTCTGCCTCAATAATTTGGTCCCACAATACCTCCTTCACGAGATATACCCTGAAGGTCTTGTTATCTGGTTGCAAGCAAATAGAAATATGTACTTGTGAAATGAGTAACGCAAACAAGATAAAAGGAATAATGGTGAAACATAATAGCAACAAGCAAGGTTGGTTACCGGAAGGTATGTGGTGCTCACATCTATACTCATCACTCTCTATTGACAAAGCAAAAGCAATAGTCGTCTTTCGTGTTTCCAACAACTTTGTACATGCAATATTGTATAGTCTTTCTTCAGTTACTGAGTGGGGTCTATGTTCCCAATCAATTTTGAGCATAGTGCTACAAAAATATAGACAAAAGAAGATAAAGATGAGTGGTAATGACTAGCATCAATAAATTGACATAACAATTCAATCCAAGACAAAACTAGAAAATAAAAAGTACATACTTGAAAAAGGCGTCTCCATTTGATGGATTGGCTAAGGTTGCATACTTTCGTGTGGTGCACCGACACTTAACATCAACAGTGTGGAAGGTATTGTACCATTCGACTTGGTAAATGTCTTTCGGTAACACTGCCTTCTTTTCTTCCAATGGCCTCAATTCAATTTTATATTCATATTGAGCAAAAAAAAATGTATTTCATCTACGACATTCACAAATGTATGCTGGCAACATCATAAATATAGCATGAATAAATAAATCGGTCCACATTTATACTTGAAAGACCACCTGGCTCAAAATCGCCAATGGACAGTTGTACCAAGGATGATATCCACCCTTTTTTGTTCCAAGACTCAGCTGCTCAGCCATCCATTGTCTATCTTCATCGGGGATGCTTTAAAAGACTCTTTTTATCTAATTTCCCAAGCGCTCGAATCATACATACCTTGTCGCTTACTGTTGTCTTTACGAATCCGGTTTCATTCAACCTAGGAAATGACCAGAAAAAAATGAATCAAAATGTCAAAGAAATCAATCTTGTGAGTTAAATGATAATAACAAAGAAGAATGGAAAATTTTTGTTCCGATTCATTCAAGCGGTCAAAACTTCACCCTCGTCTCTTCACTCGCCTCCAAAATAGTCACCTCCACACGTGGGTGTCTTGCAGCATTAGTTGCAAAACCTGCAAGCATATAATGTCAAAGGACCAATTGCAAGTACAAGAGACTAATTAAATGACTACAGTTTATATAGTGTGCTTACTTCAACTTATTTCCTCCATGAATGCAAAAAGGTGACGATTCCCATCACGTGTATAGCATCTTGTTTCTTAGAAATCTCCAATCGGTGTTATGTTCGAGCTCATTCTCAAAATTTGCATTTATATTGCACCATATGAAATCCCATGGCGATTTAATCATGGCATCAACAAGTCTTTCCTCAAACGTGGGTGTCTTTAAAGAGCATACAAATTGGCCCTTTTGTCTGACGTAGCCATACATGGAGAACTCATTACAAAGTCGCTTGTAACGATCTCCTAGTTGTTGAATTGACGACACAGTGGGATTGTAGGAGGGGGGTGCTTCAATGAATCTGCAAAGGGAAAAGAGTTTGCAGAAAACACAAAAAAATTTGAAGTCCAATACACAAAAAGTAAAAATAAAATAAAACACTTGGATTAGCCATTGTTACCTACAATCTCTCCATGACTTCTTGCAACATGTCAAGATGGAGCTCCTTGTTGTATGAGACAATACGTCCTATATCATTGTCCTCATCATCCACCTCATCGTCATCATTGTCCACCACAATGTAAGAGCTCTACACACAAAACATTAACAATAAGTGTAACCTTTTTCACGTATGTAATACAGACTTGAACTACTTAGTGTTACAAAAAAATCTCACATTTCTTGATTTCTTTTGAGTTGCCATGGAGCTTCTTCTGGATCTTCTCTTTCCTTTTCCACTCGTTTCACCTTCCACAATTGATGACGGACTCTAAAAAACATAAAAAAGATCAATATGAGAGTTATCACACTCAAAATCAAGGCCTAAACCAAGGAGGAATAGTGTGTTTACATAGCAATTTGGCCACTAAAATGTAATACCTGAATTCTTGCGCTACTACTCCTAAGTGTAACGCTTGATGATACTACTTGTTAAGATTTTGTGTTCACTTGTAAACTTGTATCTGCTGCAACAGTCTCATGCGGTCCCGTAGTCCCATGCGGTCCCTACGGGAGAGTAATGTTTAATAAGTCTTGTTTTCAATAACATGAATATGATTGTTTGTATTGTGTCTGCAAAACAATGATCAAAGATATATCTCACCAAAAAAATTATTGGCCAGGCTACAACACTATCTATTGCATCCCCAAGGACATACACATCAACAATGTCATTTCGAATCGAACGTTCCACCTGCACAAATACAAACCACAAGATCAAAAATCAACCTTTGAAGCAAAACACTGAAGCTTAAGAAATGTCATTTGCCAAGCAGGTCAAATGAAAAATTTGAGGACATATAAGAAAAAATTGAATTGGTAACAATGAGGCTCAAAAGTTGTCATGAAAGATAATGGGATCTTTTAGCTTTCCACCAAAGTGCCACTAGGATTCTATGGATGCAACGAAGGCCATAAAATTGTTGAATGTCCTAATAAGAGAATTTATACAACAAGATAGTACATCTATGTGGATGAGACTACATGTAAAATATGTGCCACTGAAGGGCCACACAAGGCTCCCATGTATACGCTTTTATTTATAATAAATATTTGGGCTCTTATTGTCTACTTTCAACCAATTTACTCAATACCCTCTAGAAGTCAAACCATAGGTGACTCGTCATGTAGTGATTTGGCCATGATTGGGATCCATTGGATGACTCGCATGCCTAACATGAACAATCAACCCTAACTCTTTCTTTGGTGTAAATAGGGTCAATGGATCATTTTGGCATGATACCTACTTAGCCTTTTTATGGTGAAGACTTTGTGGTATACTTGCATCGAATTGGGGGAGAACATTTAGGGCTTCCAAACAAGGGAGGTCATGTGGTGTTGGATTTCAAGACTCTAGAGGACTGAATGAATCGTCCATCAAGTGATATTGAGGTATTTGCTATGATAATGACTTAGAAAATGTAGAATGACCTCTTAAAGATGCAAACTGTGGAAGGCTTTGGCTCTCTCAAGACTACATTCTAGACAAAAGTTTGTCATCTGTTTATTTGGTTGTTGTTACTACACCTCCCACAGAAAGTGTCCAAAAGCCCACAAATATCGTTGTCATTGACCTATGTGAGGAACTTGATATTGAAGACAAGGGTGTTCAGCACAATGACAAAAGTATCGTAGACAAAATTTTGAAAGACAGCTCTAGGAACAATTTGTCTGGAAAACTACTTATGGAATATAGCGTAGTCCATAAAGTAAACGAGCTGCATGCTCAATACAATGGAAATATTGCATTTTAATTGCTTGCACTTCATGTGAGTGGCAACTCCCCAATGGCAGGGATGGAACAATGTTACGATGGTCATTGTTGGACAAAACCAATGACAACAAATGTTTATTTTCCAGGCACTATTCGCAAAAGCTATTGCGGTGGTGTATTTGAGTGCATGAATGGACTTTGTGGAGCTCACATGCTCTCCGGTGCACCAAATCGACAATGTTGGTCTAGTGAGCTTAAAACCAGACCTCATTTGGGTTGTTCTTTAGATGGTTATGGAACACTAGAATGTTTTATTGCAAGAAACAACCAGTTTTTGTGCAGCATGTGTGTACTACTGCATGCCAAGCGACACCAATTTCCCCAAGGTAATGATACACCAGGGTTTCCATAATCACGTTGTTTGAGCAGGTTCTTCTCGTTTTGCAATAGTAGAAACAAAACGCTTGGTTGACACTATAGTTGCACCTAATAGTAATGTTGGCCCTAGAAAGATACAAATGGAGGTCGCAAAGGAGCTTGTTATTAAGGTTGTGACAAGAGATGAAAATTGTGAGAGATTTGAAATGAGTCACCAACAACTAGTAGAACTCTTCGGAGAAATGCAACCATTGGTGTAGACCAATAGGAGCATAAGGAAAATTGTGTTCAAACAATTATGCTGAAGATTTTAATCGTTACATATGTGTTTATTATAGTGAGTTGTCAAGTCTAAGTTATTGATTTGTTTTGGCAGATTCAAGGAAACCGTCACTGACAACAAAAACAAATTGTTGGAAAGGGCGTGGAAACAAGTTTATTGGAGTTGAAAAGATTGTGTGTTTACGAATTCTTCCGCGGCAGTAGATTTCCAGGGCAATGCAAAGATGATAATGAAAGTTGCTTTGTGTTTAAAATGTCCACATCAAGACCAGCAACAGGTGTTGACCTTGTCAACCGGATGACACGCACAACTAATCATCTTCAGATTTTGTTTTGACAATCATAGTGTTGTTTGTTTCAATTCATGAATGTGTCGTAATGATGCGTCAATGATACATTTTTTTAACAAAAATATCTTTTTGTTTATTGAGATCCTCTTGATTCTGTTTATTATAATACTATAAAAATTGACATTATTTTGTGCAACTTAGCTTTGAAGACACGGTTCAGTTGGATTGTTCTCTGCTATATTGTTGCTAGTCTCAAAGTATTTCATTTTTACCTCATGATGATTTTTATTGTTGTAGGTTCTTGATGAATGTCATAAGTAGTTTTTTGTGTCATAGATACAAATCTTTCAAAGAAAAGTCTCTCACCTTTATTGTGGATTGAATGTTTATATGTATGCAGTGTCTACATTTATGGGCTTAAGAGTCCTATCGTTTTTCTTACAAGTTATGTACAAATTTTGTTATTTTATGTTTTGGAATATTGTACTAACATTTTAGCTCCATATGCTTGAATGTTCTAAAGTGAATAGGACAATGGCTTCTCTTTGTGCATGCATAATGCAATTTACTAAAGTGATTTGGCAATATGCAAAGTTAAGGAAAAAATTTCTCTTCTAAGATCATGGATATCATACCAACTTACTTGGTCATAGGCACAAATAGATATAAGTGTATTTATCTTGTAAGTGCGTGCATATCTATTATGCTGCAATTTTTTATTATGCATATTTATTTATTTATGAGTAAGTGCATGCACATTTATTATGATGCATATTTCTCTTGTAAGTGCAGTAAAATGCTAAGAAAAAACATCAATTTAAATGCATCTATTTTTTGATTGTCACTTGCCTCTTTGAAGATCTTCGCAATCTTTTCATTGTGGTATTTCATGTAAGATTTGATAGTTATTGCCACTTGGAGATGTTGCTTATTGATATTGTTTTTGATGACTCTCAACTAAAAGCTTTTGGAAAAGTCTTAGAATTGTAAAGTTATGAGATATTTAGTATGAATATAACCACACAGTCAACATATCAGAGTATGGATTTAGAGAAAATGTGCACAAAAATGACAGAGAAAAAGATAGATACTAGAGAAAATTTAATAAATGCAATGGTGAAAAGCTCACTCAAAAATGACAAGAAGCTCGCTTGAGGCCACCCCCCCAAATTGGTGCTAATATTGTTGCATGCTTTAAAAATGATGTTGATATCCTTGGTCTTAATCTCAATCCTAAGTGCCATTCTACAGATGTTGTAGCCTATGCTCCTTATTTCGATATTGTTCCTAGTTCTATGGTTGTTTTTCTAGATGATTTGCCTAATCATTCAACAGCTCTACATATGTCATATGCATCTACATTCCATGATACTCTAGCTTTATTTTCTACATCTATGTTTAAGCTATGTGCTAGTTCTCTTGCTGCTTATACGATTCCTTCAAAGAATGTTTTTCATATAGTTGATGCAGCTTATTTTGTTAAGCTCCTTCTAGATGAGTGTGCACATCTCCTTCAATATCCTTGTGCTCCTATATATGACTTTGCTATATTCGAATACACTCTTGAGCCTTATGAATCCCTTGGACTTTTGAGTCTACTTTCTTGGATACTACTATACCTTCTTGGACATTGCGAATACCTTGGCTTGTTGCACAGAGTTGTTGCTATGATTGCCAAGCTGTGCTTTTCATGTGGTATTCCAGTTATCTTTAGATATCTCAGTTGTTTAGATCCGCATATCGAGACTTTCTTCTTAATGATTCTTGGGCTATCAGAGTGCCTTGAGCGAGTTTCCTTCTCGCCTGATTTCCTTTATGCATCTACATCAGTTTCTGTTAGTTGCTTATAGTTGACATATAGTGCTTTGTGGAGTTTGTGTTGCTTTTCGAGTACCTGTTGTGACGAATGACCCTTCAATATTTCCATCAGTTCATGCATTATTTCTCCTATATTATGATTACTTACATTATTTCTTTAGTTCTTATGATTGGCTATTGCCATAGCTATTGCTTGGGACCAACATTTTGGACAATGTTTTTTTAAAGTAGGGGAGAATTATATATTGGGTATATAGCCCCTAACTAGTATACCCTTAGGTATTGGGCCATTACCATTGAAGGCATGTTCTTATGGGACCCAAGGACCCATTAGAAGCTTCCTTTAGGGCTTCTATGTGGGTATAAGTAGGACACATTGTTATTCGTTACTTGAATTATGATATTGATCTGATCTCTCTCTCTCTCTCTCTCTCTCTCTCTCTCTCTCTCTCTCTCTCTCTCTCTCTCTCTCTCTCTCTCTCTCTCAATCCTTATTACTTCTCTCCTTCCATTGCTTGTAGGGCTATGGCTATGAGCGCATCTAATGTCTCTTAGCTATTCTTGTAGTGATGAGTCTATGCTATCTCATATCTGATCTTTATGTTGTCTATGTTGTCTCATATCAGATCTTTATGCTTTATTGATAGTAATATTTGTGAATCTGTTCATAACTCTACTACATTCCAAAGTTTAAAGAATTCCATGAATGTCAACCCTTTGGAGAGTTGTGCCGATCTGAACTCTTACTTCTATTCCTATTTCCTCTTCTATCAGGATCTTCTGAAATTTCACTTTTCATTTAGTTCATAACTGAGCGCTAGGCTTTTTGCAACTGGCTCTAGGCCCAAAAAACATGCAAACATCATAGTTTTATATTGGAATGACCCAAAAGCTACTAAGTGAGACACCAAAACATAAGAATCAGAATACAGAAGTTATGTACACATACGAGTCTTTGATATCCCAAAGGAATGACAAATAGAAGAAGATTCACCAGATACTTACAAATTAAGCGCATGATTTGAAGGTTACAAAACTTTGTACATCGTCCTTCTGTGGAGAAGGCTTTTACATTTTGAGTAGAATTATCTAAAACATGAAGACATTAAATAGTTTTGGATAGCAAAAAATCACCGTTCTTATAAGGCAATACCTTATAGAGATCCACAACAAGCAAGCAACAGAATTTCCTCCAGAACTTTGTATAATGGCCCCAGTAAAGCAGTAGGCAACATTGTCGAAGCTCTTAATCTATGCGGTGTTGAGAGCCCTTACTCAAATCAGCCCGAGTCATTTTTTCCCTCTTTTGAGTGCAAAGGAAAGTGTGAAAGAAGCTACATGGATAAGAACCAATATGACAAAATAGGTTGAGGCAATAGTCATAATCAGAGTCTCAGAGACTGAAGAAAACTGGTTAGGACAATTTGTTTGCGAGGCTTCCCATCAACCATGAATTCCCATGCAAAAGAACTAGAATTTCACCACAGATCCATGCAATTTATCCCAAACCAGACTTGGTACCACAATGTTCTGTAAGTTGCACTTTCAAAGTGTGATTGTCACAGAAAATGCATTTATCTGCTCTGACAGTTTCCAAATATAATAGGTGCACTCCACAAAAGGTAGTGACAAGAACACAGACCACTACCAAGACTTGTTAACAATAACAACAAATAAAGTGATTCAAATTATCATGGATTAGCTGAATTACCTGCTTTTTCAATGTATACGCTTGCCAGCCATAAAACAAGAATCATTCTAGAAGTCAATGTTCAGGAACTGACTTGAGCATGGTCTTTCATGGCACACAAGCCACTAGAGAAAAGCTGCCGATTTACGGTAAGACAATAAGAACATCCATTAACAAAAAAAGAAATGCAACATTCCAGCCATCAAATATGCAAGTCCAATCGAAACACTTATCCCGTTACAAAATCGTACAACATTGATTCGTCTTTTTAGCCTGCTTGTAAAAAAGCTGCAAGAATAACAAAATCAGCACAACAAGAAATAGTAGCAGATGAATGCTAGCACAATTTCATATGCATTGGAGAGAGAGAGAGAGAGAGAGAGAGAGAGAGAGAGACCTGTGAGGCCATGCTTAGATCTGTGCTCTTTTCAACCAACGAGTCCAACTTCTCCCCGCGTGCAAGCACACTGTCAACTGTTTTATGCTACAGAACAGGAACAAAACAAATGTAATGAATAGCCTGGTAATGGGACTGCCAGATTCGGCCAAGATGAATGTTTGATTCTGAAGTATAAGTTTTGAGATCTAATATAGTAAGGAAAATCAAGAAAATTTATGCACTTCAGTGCTTCAGTAGTTGCGATGAAAATATTGAAAAACGAAGGGTATCGTGAAGAATCATTCCTATTACCAATAGTCAAAGGTTAGGATGCTCTGAACAGGATTCGGCTACATTATTATGCTTGGTAAAGTACACCTTTTGGCACAGACAGGAAAACAATTTGCACTCCACCTTGTCTTCGATAAAGAACAAAATAATTTCTTTACAGACATGGTCACATGATGATTCATCACTCTCCACTATAGCACTAACATATTGAAAATGTGAACATATGGCAATTTGCAGTCAGGAATATCATACCAGGATTACTTTAGTTTCATCTAGGTCCCTCTGGATTTTCAAAAGCTTGTCAGCCTCTGTTGGATCCTGCAGTTCCCAGACAACAGCATGAGAAAGTATCTCAAATAAAAAGACTCAGAGCTGACAGTAATATTTTTACAAGTACATGTATCACACTTCCCCTAATCCAGAAGATGTGTGTGTGTGTGTGTGTGTGTGTGTGTGTGTGTCACAAAGGAAGTTGCCATCCACTTGGCAATTGCAACAACTGGTTAGCATCTCCCCATAATACACAGGGTTCCTTGTTGCTGATTGGTGCATGTTGTCCATGATTTCTACTTTCGAACTGACTTATCTTTTAGAAGAAATAACAACAAAGCAGATGAAGCTTGTGCATTTTCAAACTAATTAACCCATAATAACTTTCAACCCCTTTGTCAAAGCTTTTCTAAACATTAATTACCCAAGTTTACAAAGTTCAAGAAAGAACTGCACAATGTTATGCAGATTTAGAAGCACTGGAAGCAATCAAATACGCAAAGTGTGCTAGGAGAGATTAGGGACCTAGAAAGGCCTGGAGAGCAGAATTTTGAGATTTTAATTTATCCTGAGAGCCTCAAAACATGAGTTTGATGTCAGCTGCATCCAGGATTGAGGATAGAGCTAAAGACAAAAAGATTAATTTTGGCAATCGAACCCTTTTCCCTGTGCTGTGGCTGAAAAACTCGTAATACATGTGAAATCGTCCCCCTTGCAGAAACAAACTTGCAAACTTCAAAGTAGCCTTAAGCCTGGAGTCTGAACTTTTGGACAATAAAAAGAAGTTTTAAATGCCACTCGGATATACATATAGCTAACTCTGTCTTATATTATAACAATAATTGAACTGGGCTGTGTACTCGATGTACAGTCTCACCTGGAACTTTGTAAGAGCTTCAGTTAAGTAGGGCCAAGCTTCATTGTTATCAGATTGTGCATTTTGCCATGTGTTTCCAAACTTCTGTTGATACTCATCTAGTACCTGCAACAAGCAGTAAGCTCACAAGCTTTTCAGCTTTCCAGCATGATCTACATCAGAGCGTAATGTATGAGGTAAAAAATTGCTCTCAATCAAACAAAGGTGCAAATAATTAACCCAAATCCCTCTTAATCTTAATGCCTAAAAAGTACCAGAAATAACTTATCCAAAGCTTTGCAGTTTCCTGGAGTGAAGAAGTTCAAATTCCAAAACCAGCTGAAATTAACCGCGAACATTTTCTGGAAGCTCAGATATGATCACATTGACTTAGAGTGCATTTTTTTAATGGCTCACCATCCCAACGGCATCAAGCTTTACGACAAGTCCCAAGCTGCCTCACAAATGTCAGACTCATTCAAATTTTTAACGTTTTTCCTGATTATAAAATTGCAATACCATATTGCCATTTCAAGGGTTATCAACAGCATCCCCTTCAGACTTACAAGCAAACATGAATAAAAGCTGTTGCCCTGGTTCATATTGCTCAAATATTCAGCTTGGGAACTGCCCGCCATACTTTGCTAGCAAAGAGGAGACAAATAGTTTACTACAAAGCCCAAAAAGTCAAAATACGTCCTAAATTTCTCCTATCAATTGGTCAAATCGCTGCTATTTTCCATAACCTGATCCAAGGTCCAGCTTTCGAATAAAACCTCAACATTTGGATAAACGAACTATTCTCCCAATCCATTTTATGTATTCTCCTAAATATTAAAATTGTTCTAAGTCATAGGACAGTAGAAAGTTTGACGTCAACCATAGCCATATCTTGTACAAGCATTTGCAATAGCACCCCATGTACTCAAAGAACATTCTCTCTCAAATTTTTGATCAAGTTTAACATTAGCCGTTCTTCTCCTTTGTATCTAGATAAATGTCATGTATAGGCCGATTTTCCCCATAACTATACTTAACCACAAAATCCAAGCCCAAACTCCCAATAGGTTATGGTCCACAGCTCTAAATATTATATCAGGCAACATGCTATGTTGACGATCCACAATCTGATCGTGGAATCAACCTAACGCACATTATTATTACAAAATAAGAAGCAGGGCAGACGTCAAAGATCTAGCAGAAAATTTCCAGGTCAAAAATTTCAAATGCAAATCATGTTTGAAGCGAAAGAGCTAAAATTAGTTTCGTAGTAGAAGTCATATATGATTAGTATGCATATGGTGGAGCTTCAAAGCACATGCCAATTTATCTGGAATGGTTCAAGAACTTCAAAGCAGTACCTCAAGGAAAGTGGGCATTCTCGTAGCTGATGATAGATAGCCTTGGGTTGAAGGCTTTGAAGACATCAACATCATTTGCCTTCTCAACAGAAGCAACATCTCAGGGATCATTAAGAAAGTGCCATACGTCCCTGAGCTCAAAAGAATCTATTCTCCATAGGCCAAAGTTGCAAAGGACTTACTTACCACATGTTGGAAAGAGGCGTGTGAAAGATAGGTCGAATAAAAAGAATTCGAACCACAAGAATTAAAACTTATCGTGCGCAGCAGAATAAACTATCTTCCTCTTTCTCTATGCATAACTACGCTTATCAATTTTGAACAAAACAATAGTGATAGAAATCACGTCCGATCCTATAGTAACTAACTTTAAAATCATTAGTACTACAGTGATTACGTAGCCAAACATTAAGCATTGAATTAACAGACAAATAATCTGTCGCGAAGAACTACAGAGATGCATACATTCTAAGACGAACCTGAATGCAATAAGAAGATAGTATTGATTCAGTATGAAAACGAAACAGATGTAAATGAGTACAACAAGTTTGCGGATCGAAGCCACGTACTTTAGCTATCTCTAATCACCTCTAAACATAAGTTTGAATTAAGTGCAATTACTGATAAGCGGTAAGCGCAATAGCAATCTCTAATCAACTCTAAAGAACTAAGCTAGAATGCTCAGGAGTGTCCAAGCTCGCAGGCTTGAGAGAGAACGCTAACTATTCAATACTTGATGATTGATCTTCATGCCTAAGACGTAGGAATATGAATAGCTATTTATACTAAGCAATTAGATCCTCAAATGCGTCATCCAGTTGGCTGTGATGTGCTGGCATCCATCCAGTTAGGACTTCTCACAAATTACTTGCTGATCAATTGATGCAAGTCGGTGGCTTTGGTCGTAAACAGTCTGTCTGCAGATTTGAACGTAAACTGTCATGCGAATTATCCAAACCAATAGCTCGTCCAGTAATATGAACCCGTATGTATTGTGCCTGTACATCATGTCAGATAAACTCTATAGCTGGCTATAGTGACTCTCGATAAAGACATGAAACTCCGCCCAAAGTTCTGCCACTCGCTGATCGAGTCTTTGTCCTGTAAACTGAATCTCATTTGTAGCCTGCAAACGTAGGTAGTCCTTGCTCTAGGCTCTCATGTGTCTCCATAAAAAAAAATATCTCTCTATCTGTGATGAAATCCAAAAGATCTCTAGTCGTGGATGATGAGTGTATGCCATTACAGTTCCATACTCCAAGATGGATGATGAGTGTATGCCATTACAGTTCCATACTCCAAGATGCCGGTGGTGAGGAAGGGGTCCCGGGATGCCCATGCCCGGGGACCCCAATTTCCTATAGGCTGTTTCCGGATGCAGTACCATCAAGGTACCGAACAACTCCATCACAATAAATCACCCGTCTTCCGGTAGCTTTGGCGGTTTGGAATGCTTGGCGTCGCTCTTCAACCTGGATATAGGTAAGATCATCATCCATGAAGATCTTAGTGTCTTTCAACTTGGCTCTTTTCTGCAAGGTTTCTTTACGACACTTAGGTGACGTAACGCGAAGGATCAAAGTAGCAGTGTCTTTCTTAGTACACCATGCCATATCCAAACCATCTGCATTGTGTCCTAGGGTAGTGCAGAGAAATCTTTTTGCTTCTTTATGAAAAAGTGATTCTAAAGTCTTGATTTCCTTAGATGTGAGAGTAACAAGATCTTAATACACAAAGATTTAGAAAAAATTAATAGCATCAATAGAAAGAGCCCAGGTGAACATCCATACAGTGACCCACAAGGCCAAAGGGAAAGTCCAACTTTATTCAAAGAAAGGAGTGCACAAACCTTCACATGGGAGAAGGCATGCACCACCAAGCACCTCTCACATGAGAGGGACCTATTAATTTGTATGTAGAGAGGTAGCACAATTAGTAATTCTGAGATTGATACTTCCCAAATGCCACAAGAATAGCTAGTAATCTATTGACTCATAGATTGCTAGGGCCCAACTAGTAGCTCAATGGGTCCCATAGAAGCACCTCGAATTTCTGTAATGATTACTCAAGAGCCATCTATCAATTACACATCAAACGTGTACCTTGGAGGGTACAAGTGTTATTGATTTTATTATTATGCCCCCAACTACATTGTATATGATATAAACAACACTTATGAATGTACAAAGCACATGACAAAGTAAAGAATTTTCAATCTCTAACAAAGAAAACTAGAGTCGATTGTTCTTTATTTGTTTATCTAAAAAGCAATAATCAATTGGCATTTGTTGCCGCTTTCATTTGTAATGATGTGCTTGGGTATGTTTTGACAACTCATTGTGATTATAAGATGGTGAAGTCTAAAAGACTTAAAGAATCTGTTTGAACTTTCTCCACTATTGCTGACTAGAAAAGACTCATTTTATTGTGTGATCCACGAAAAACGTGAGTACACAGAATTGTCATTAAATCATGTAAGTACATAGCATTGCCATAAATTACATGAAGCAGCATTTGAGTGTTTACGTGAAAACTCCTGCATTATAAACCAATTTCAATCCATGCAACTACAGTCAAACTTTCCAATCAAAGAATGAACTCGCAGAAATGCTTAGCACAAAACAGAATGATGTCTTAACCTGATCTTTCCATTCTCCTCGAAGCTCTTTTATTCTCTTCTATGGAAAGTGCATGCTACAAAACATCTTGAAGTGCTACAATGAACTTATTCTATAAGGTGAACTCTATGCTATAAGGGAAACGAAACCAAAGCATACCTTATTGACAACAGAGAAAGCACTCCGCATCGGGTAGTGCTTGTCAGTGAAGGCAAGCCCACAAAGTCCATTTCTGTTGTAGCAGTAAACAACATATTCTGTAGGTAACGACATATGCTATCAGCATGAAATGTTTTCAAATTCATGAACCTTTTGTAAGTAAACCTAAACTAAAGGAATGTCCTTCGTCACAATAAACTAACCATGGCTATCAGAGGGGATAATGGAAGAAAAACCTATCTAAGAAGTGGTCAAACCATTAATTCAGCCTTCAAAATACTGCTATAAAAATCACTTTGAGTTCAATTCTAAAGAATAATTGTGCTACAACAATCATTGATATTCATAAGAATGGGACTAGGAAAATGTAAACTGGGACCAAAAAAATGTCAAATGCTCTGGAGACCTACTAAGCACAAAGTGAACAAACATTAGAACACCTATGCTATGCTCACAACAATATCAGTCCTCCAACCACTAGAATCTGCAACATTTTCAAGCATGAATAAGTAAGCAACTGCATTGAATCAAATACGTATGCTAAGCCTTTTCAAGCGTTAAGAATTTTTTCAGAAGCAAACCAACAACCTATACAACATGTGTCATGTACTAATAAGAATAGTTATCAAATCAAGATCTTCGTGTCAGTCATATCAACATTTTTATGAAGTATGTCGTATTTATTTCAGATAATTTTGAGGATTCTGCAATGATTTTCATTCTTTGAAGGTTGGAAAGGTGCTTTAGTCAACTAGCAACTGTTGAAAATGAAATTTCTGGTTGAGCATTTGCATCTGGCAGCTGTGTGGATACATTTCCAAAACAATAACAAATCAGTAATTGACTTTATGCTAAACCCCAATCAACTACGTCTTTAAAGACCTAGCAAGCTAAATATTCAAACAATTCTGTTGATTAACTGTGAAAAATAGCAGAAGAAACTGGGAATTACACATGCACGTGTAGTAATCAGATGAAATAGACATATATGGGCATACGGTAAATTGGGGCATATTACAAGTACATGACTCGCTCATTTACCGAAGTACTCATCATCCCTCGTGCTCCACTTCCTCTCCTTTACATTTACAATCTACAGGTCTGGACCACATATGCCCCCTCAATATACACCATACACACTATTGTTGTTTTGTTGACTTCAAGAAAGACTTTGATTTTGTTCCAAGAGGTGAAGGAGGGTTGCTCCCTCTCACCCACATTATTTGGAATTTTGGATTAAAAATTGATGAGCTTGAGGGAGTCATTTGAGCAAAGTGGTGGTACAGGTTTGCAACCTGCAAACCTGGCAAAATTTTGATTGCCATTCTCCTTTAGGTAGACGACGTGGTTCTAGTCTCCATTTTTCTATGTGAAGAGGTCGAAGAGGTCATGTGGAGGAAAGGGACACTCCAAGCATTCTTTGAGAGTTATTGATGTAAAGTTAATTCTCCTAATTGCTTTGTTCATTTATCTCCTAAATAACATTGCGAGACGAGCTATGAAGGAAGTGTGTGTGTTTATCTCTACTATTCATGTGAAGATGATGTCTATGTCCATGACCATGTATAGGTGGAGTAGTGATCGTCATGTGATATATCCTTCTCAGTAAATCCAGCCTTGGCAACATCGTTTGGAACTTTGCATCCTAATATCAAGTTGAAAGATGCTAGTATTTTTCATGAATGACATTGGTTGAAAAATCTCACATAATGCTCCAGCTTTTCATAGTAACAAGATTACCAAATAGTTTGCATTATGGCAAGCCATATTTTATTGAATCAATTTTTGCCCGTATACTCAACGTGTCTAACTTGTAACCAGCATAAAAAAATTCCATGCTTAATTGACATGCAATAATATGATTGATTTGTCATGATGCTTGCACTACAATTACTTATTGGCATTAAGCTTAATGCCATTAAGTTATGAAAAAATTACGGACCACTTTCTCGGTTAACCTGACTAAGATCAAGATACAAAGCCACTTCCAATGCTACCTGCAGGAGGGGTTTTCTTGCAACGATGAACAAGGTCCACAAATTAGAAAATTAGATCATCTATAAACAATCAATCATACTAATAAGATTCTAAAGAACACGGAAACTTTAGCTGCACGTGGATTTTATGTAGGAGGATCCAGCTTTAGAAGCATCTTATTCAAAAAACTGTTGAGCAATTCTACAAGGTGTCTTGATTCTATATTTTAGTCCATGAGAAAAAATCCTGCCAGGTGAAACATGCAATGATAGGTCTACATATAAGATTCATGAACACAATTCACGAATCCAGCGACTCTAGAAAAACACTCCCAGGACTGTCTACGCTATTCCTAAATTCTAATAACACCAATGAAAATAAAAACTTTCGTGTTTTTCACAAGCAAAACAGTACAAAATTCGTACTGATCAGTTGGAATTTTATCCGCCAAACAGAAAACAAGTGAAAACATAGCCCATTAGGATTCAGAGGACTGTCCTCAGAGCCTTGGTTTAAAATTTATCGAATTACGGATCTACGGTTAGCACTCACAACACACTGAGATCCACAATGCAGGCAGTTGTGTGTCAGATTATTCACAAGAGAACTTGTACTCTTCTATTACAGTTAGCAGATCGACAGAGCAAGGAACTCCATACTCCACAATTCTCAGCGCAAGCAAAATCTCGAGAAGATTCAAGTTGCCAAAACTGCTAAACATATGCGCCGCCTTCAGGCTTCTAAAGGTTTGAATCCAAAGCTCGCATTCAGAAATTGATGGCAAGGTCGATGTAAGAATGCAATTGGTGTAGTTGCTTACCATTTTCCTCGACCGACTGGCGCTGGCCGACGGGAGTGCGACTGGCAATTGTGCGAGCTATGAAGAGGATGAATTCCTTGGCGCTGGCGCGTTGGAAGTAGCCAAACTGGCTCACATCCGACACATTTGCCAGCACTTTGGTATCAGCACTGGAGCCAAGCGTTGTGCACTTTATCACCAGCAGCGCAGTAACTTTCATGGCAGCTCCTCCTCTTCACGATCCTTTTCTCCTCTCCTTCTTCTTCTTCTTCTTCTCGATCCTCTTCTCTTCTTCTTCTTCTTCTTCTTCGCGATCCTTTCTCTCTCCCAAAAACAATCAATATAGTTCGCGCTCTCTCTCGCGCTGGGACCCAATGGCACCGAATATTACACGCCATACCACTTAGATTTTTGCCACGTCGCACTAAGCCACCCGGGCACTATCCAATGGTCGATCTTTAGAGCGTGCGTCATCAAATCCAACGGTGGTGAGCACCAAATCATATCGCGTGCATTATATTTATTAATGACACGGACCCATGTTAAGCTTGATATAGTGCCATTCAGGCCTTCGGCTTCTCTCTCTCTCTCTCTCTCTCTCTCTCTCTCTCTCTTTTGGGGAAGGTGATACCTCACCTAATGCACCTTGCCACATCATAAAATTAATTCAAGTGTAAAGTTGGCCTATGTCCATCCCAGCACGGTGCTTGGGTAGAGTGGTTGACTGCGACCAGCATGGCGCAGGCTCTAAGGAGCTTTCTCTGCTCTTGGCATTGCCCAGATGGCATGGCCAGGCTGTATATATTGTGTATAACCCACTAGTGGTGTAACTATATATCTTAAAAAAAAAAAAGTTAGCCTATTCTCTTTATTAGAGCTTAGCAAAAATCACAATTCATGTAAAAATAGCTCGGAGAGAATGGTGCTTGCATCCCAGAAGTGCTCGTCTTCCAAGATGCTCATATGCTAGTCATATTTTAAAAGACTCATGTCAGTAACCCATTTTTAGCCTGGTCGCAAAAGGAATAGCCATCATAATGATGTGCAAAACGTCACTTCTCTTTATAAGCTGCAATGACCTTTGTTATTACTCGACTTTAAACATGCACAACTACAACTATAAAGCTTGTCGTGAGTTTCCAATCATCTTGTTTTCATACCCAATGATTCCAAGTATAGACTTTTGATTTTTTTTAGACATGTCAGTTTCGAGATTTTCTTACCTTTTATGGTCGACTATTTTCAATAATAGCTCAGGGCATTTGAGCTAAAATAATCGATGGTGATAATGGGATTATCTAATTCAAAACGATAACTGAATTTTCAAACAACGATCAATTCCATTTATATGCGTAATACATATAAACGTGCATGCAACAAATTAACATTTGATCTTGTAGGCTCAATGAAATTTGATCCACTATTTTAAATAGCTCAAATAATAGTTTCAATCTAACTCATACAAAAAGCATCTTGAATCACCAAATCTTCGCCATATATTCTAAAGTAGCTTGAATATAAAGTTCTTAATTAGCATCCATCCAAAAACTTCCTAGAAGTTAGCCTCTTTTACACGTATTTCAAAGTAGCATATGAGTTCTTAATTAAAATCCATTCAACTTGGGATGAACTTAAATGGGGTCTCAACTAGCTAAGAAAAATAGGAAGATCATAATTCAAAATGGGTCTACATTTTTTGGGACCTTATTGGACTAAACTGGCCTTCCTATTACAAAGTCCGCCATTAACAAAAATGGCATATGTGCTCATGCCCTCTTATTAGCTACATTATAAAACTAATCCCATTCTAATTTGGCATTATGACCATATTTAGTATTTTTTAATATTCAGCACATGTGCTGATTACATGCGGGAAATGACATTCACTACTTAGGCATTTTTGTCCCAAAAAATAAAGATCATGGATACTTCATTAGGTGTCATGCTTCGTGAGTGCTTTCGAAATTGCCACCTCTAATGTAGGAATAATCTTTTAAAGTATTATTCTCAGATAGTAACTAACTTCTCTTGATTGATTTTGGTTGTCGCACTGTAGTTGTGTTCATCGTAATTTTTCAATCATTGTCTCAAGTTGTGCTTCTAGATTATTATTATAGAGCGGGATTAAAGAAAATATGTAGAAGAACCTTTGATGTACAAATTTGTCTCATGACTTTTATAAGACCACTACAGAAGAGGCTTATGAAATGCATGATTAGCATCTAATTCTACATGGTTGACAGAACACATACAACTAGACACTACATAGTTTTCTCCTTCAGTATCTCTTTTGATTGGATAAGTTCCTGATATAAGTTTCTGATGTATCTCTTTTTAACCATGTATCTGATATTGTTATCTTATACATTGCTCCACAATATATGATCAAAGTTTCATCATGTAACTGAAATGCAATTTTAAGAGTGATGAGTTTTTCATTTGAATTCTTCAAATCTCAGTTTTTAAAAAATAATAATAGAATAACGAATCTATTCTATATGATTTCCAAACATGAATTTTTTCATTGAATAACTTTTGCAATGTTGATGTGATTTTTGATCAATAAAGATGTAATACTCTCCAATTTTCTAGGACGACTGCAAAAACTTGCAAAGCTTGATACATTGGAAGATACATGATTAACCAACTGATTGTTTTATACATTATAATCATCTAAACTTCATACAAATCATTGTCCAAAAAGAATTGATTAAGTTGATGGAACCATGCACGAGATGACTATTTTAGCCAATAAAAAGCTTCTTGAAATTTGCATACCTCATAGACACTTCCTTCCAGCTCATAACCTTCGGGTTGAGACATATAGATGTCTTCATTAATAACATCATTCTAAAATGTTGTTTGTTACATCCATTTGATAAAGTTCTAAATCTACCACTATCGCAAATGAGAGTAAAAGTCTAATAGATCTATGATTTAAGACGAGACTAAAAGTCTCTGAAAAATTAATATTCAGGATTTGAGAAAATTCTCTTGCAACCAATCTTGTCTTCCATCGATCAATTGATCCATATACTTTGTATTTGATTCAATAAATCCATTTGCAAGAAATGAATTCTTACCAATTGATAGTTTTGTATTAGTCCATATCTAATTTTTGATGAGAAAATAATACTCTTTGTTTGTAAGGATCACCAAGTGAATATCTACCTGAATCATGTTGCATGTAACCAAAAGGACACCTATGGAGCCAAACCACCCAACCAACAAGAAACGGATGGTCAAATTTCTAACCGCTTCACCCCCGAGCCATGGTGACTGAATGCAAGAGAGGAGAGGATCCTGGCTCTTGGAAACAAGAAATTGGAATGAGGAGTAGGGCAAGTTCCAATAGGTTATATATTCTCCAAAAGCTAGAAAACATTCCCTCTAGGATTCTCCAATCCTATCAAAAGCATTTGATCTCCTATTCTTGCACAAAAGCTGTCAATCACCATGCAAAAGCTCCATAGGTCCAATTAGAGCACCTGGGCCCTAACTGTTGGAATTTGATGCTCAGCCTCAAATCCATTCAATAATGAGCATCCCGAAAACCCAGAATAGAAGGCTCAAATTTATGTTTAAAGGATCAAAAAATTCAGGATCGAAGTTTTCAAGATTTTTTTGATACTGGATCGACTCGAAAAATTCTATATTTTTCGAGTCAGTATTTTTCAAGTCAGTGTATATTTTTTTATACTTGTAAAATTTCGATATTGTCGGTCTAAATCCGAACCAACGACTTCGCGTTGACAGTACACCCACTTTGTACATGCATTAACTATAATGAGGCGGTTGTAATAACTGCAACAGAAGGTAGTTCTAGATATTTTGTAAGATATTATTTAAAATCTTCATCAAAAAACTTCTTCTGATTATTCCCTTTTTCCTTTAACAAGAGTTATCACTCTCAACAACTATAAGCTAAAGTTATCACTTCAAGCCATTGTACTCACTGTTTGATATTAATCGGAGTGCAATTTTTCAGTCCTACTACTTAATCGTTCTTTGTACATCTGTGAATCTTTCAATTTGAATGTTCTGCTGCTAACTGTGGCGCTTCTGATCCATGTACCAAGCTCGCTCCCAACTTCCGCTCAATCCCACTGATTTTTGACATGGTATCAGAGCGGGCCTTCCAATAATCTGCTTCTATTGCAAATTATTAGTCTTGTTTCTATCAAGGCGTTGTACTAGCAAGTGCACAGCCAACAGTAGTTCGAAATCGTTGCTTCTACCAACGATCTCGCTCAACCAGAATGGATCAGTCTTCTCTAATCGAGAGACTCGATGTAGGGAACTATCATTTCTGAAAGTTCAAAATGAAGGTCATGCTATTAGCCAAGGAGCTATGGGACGTTGTTGATAGCACAGAAGTCAAAGCCAGAAGGTGATGCAGCCATTATCACCAAATGGAGACTAAGTGACGGCAAGGCATTTGCCATGACTACACTCAATATCAAGGATACACATATAATACACATACGAAATGTTAAGACAACCAAGGATGCATGGGACATCCTAGCAACCTTGCATGATATCAGGGATGTTACTTCCAAGTTACACTTAAGGAAGAAATTCTTCAACTTGAAGATGTATGAAGTAGAAAGTGTTACAATTCATATCAACACTTTTAAAAATCCTAGCAAATGGCTGCAATTGGCTCAACCATTGAAGATTTCGATGTTGTTATGACTCTACTATCGAGTCATCTTGAAGCCTATAAAAATTGGGCCATGATAATTTTGACCCAGGAGCAAATTACTATATCAAAAGTAATTTTGATGCTTCTATAAGAGGAAATCAGAAAATCTGCATCCTCCTCAGGCTCAGGGTCAAATCCTCACGCTTTATATTCCAAAAATCAGAACTTCAAAAGAAGAGTAATATGCAGTCAGGATCGAATTTTGACTCGATTTTGAATTTTGGCTCTAGGTCGAATTTGGGCTCAGGGGCGAATTCGAACACTTCATCTTTCCGACCAAAGCAAAAATCATTTTGCAGATACTGCAAGAGAATGGACATGAGATCAAGAATTGTAGAACTTCGAAATTCAACAATGAAAAGAAAAAGCAGTTCCAACAACAAGTGAATTCAGCCTCAACCAGTTTTTCGATACAACAGCAAAAGAAAAATGAAACAACCTTCATGAACAAGGATGGAGAACAACAGGATATCAATTCCTGGTATCTCGATTTTGGAGCAACTCAACACATGACTTACCATCAAGACTAGTTCAAAGATTATAAATCTTTCACCCACTCTCGAGCTGTATAACTCGAAGACAACTCATCACATTCGATTCAAGGTGAAGGAACAATCAGAATTGAATTTCAAAAGGGTGAAGTCAAGTTGCCAACTTGTTTCACGTCCCAGATCTGACCAAGAATATGCTCTCAGTTAGCAAAATCACTGATTCAAGTCAGAGGGTTGAATTCGATGCAAAAGGCAGCACCATCATTGACAAAAATCGAAAAATTCTAGTTTTCGGGAGAAGAAGTAACAACCTCTACAAACTCACCACTGCTATTCTTCCAATAGTCAAGCTCTTCACACTCCTACTTTTGAATCATCAAATATGCTTTGGCATTTCAAATTAGGCCATTTGAATTTCAACAGTATTCAACAAATGTCGACTCAAAAAAACTAGTACAAGATCTATCTTTTGTTAACAAGCCAACATCTCCATGTGAATGTTGTATAATCAGCAAGCATGCAAGAAGTCCATTTATTTCAGACTCGATTCATACTTCCAAAAACATGTTCGATCTTGTAGATAGTGACATTCGTGGCCCAATGCAAACTGCTTCCAAAGGAGGAGCTCTATACCTCCTAACCTTCGTCGATGACTTCTCTCAAAGGACTGCAACCTACTTTCTGAAGAACAAATCAGAGGCATTCAAGTTCTTCACGAAGTTCAAGGCGTCTGTTGAAAATTAGACCCAAAGAAAAATTAAAGCTCTACGCACAGATGGAGGAGGAGAATTTATCTCCACCAAATTTAAGGAGTTCTGCAAGGCCAATGGAATACATCAACAATTCACAACAAGCTACTCACCTCAGTCCAATGGTGTAGCTGAATGGAAGAATCGGACACTTATCGAAAGTGCCAAGAGCATGTTGGCCCATGCCTCTCATTCGAAGAAATTTTGGGCAGAAGCTGTTGCTACAACCGCCTATCTAAGTATTATTTAAACTACATTGGGCCCTTATTGGCCTATTATCCTTATTAATTACTTTGAAGGGCCTAAAGAGGGAACCGCCTTGTTCTTAAGGCTAATAGCTCCTTTTGGGCCTACAAAGCGTACATTGGATATTATCTTGCATGTATAAGCATGGATGTACTAATAGTACATGACACTCTCCCTACTTAAACATTTTTGTCCTAAAAAATGAAGACGCTTGTCTGATCAACTTGATCTCCTTGGCTAAGTACTCATGATTAAGGAGGTGTCGTCCAAAAACTTTATTGCCTCATTATAGATCCAAAGCTGTCGAATTGAATCCATTTTGCCAGTTTCAAACTGTAAATGTTCCCATGAAAGAAAAATGATGGCCAAAGAAGATTTTGATGAAGCACCATATTGCTTGTTGGCAACCAATCTTTCTGGAATGGACAGAGTGTATCACCGCAATATCTTCTTTTGTCTGCTTCCTCGACCTCATACAAACTCGGATCCTTATCCAATTCCATTGGACTCTTGGTTTTCTCGGCTCTTCTGTCGTAACTGCCAATCCATGTTGTTTGACCATTTTGATGAAGAAAATTACAATTATGTCATCATAAACAATGATAGTTATGAATTGTTGTTCGTATATAAATGCTCCATATGAAGTAGTATGTCGTACGATGAAGCATGTCTCTGGGAAATTGTTGACCAAAATATATTTCTTCAAATTTGGTCAATACCTCATTCATAGGTGGTTGTAAATATTTGATCTGATTGACCTCGAAAATGGACTCTCATCTCGAAATATAAAATTGGCAGTTGCCCATATAAATCGTTGAAGCATCAATCCCAAATCGTGAAAGTACATTCCAAAGTTGAACCAGAGATTTGATATTTTGATTGTTCCAAATAACCATTGATGAACAATCATTGTTGATATTACTCAATTGAGGATTGATCATATTAGAGTCCACTGAGCAATGTAAACCTCTCCAAAGAACTGATATAGATTAATGGATTATTTTAAAATCAGCTTCCTATAGAGTGTTGGTTGGCTGAGAGAATGTTCCCAATTAATATTCACATCCATACATTCTGAATATGCACGTGAATTACAATTTGGCTTTTGAGTTCTAGAGAATCCATAGCAATAGAGTTCTCCAACTGAAGTCACTTGAAGATCATGTAAAATGGATCTATGAGGCATTGAACAATAATCCAAGGTATTGACACAAGTTGGATTTATATGGAATAAAGAAATCTATTCATTGCGAACAATATCCTTGTTGAATACCTCAACCTCCATTAGATTGTTGTCAAAAATAAAAATATTCTTAAAAGCTCCCAAATCAATTTGCAATGGTTTGTAGATCGGATTCTTATAGTAGCCACTCAATTCCAAGCCACGGAATATCAGTGCCATATAGTCCTCATTCTAAAAGTTTGGTGAATGCCTTGATCGACTTTCTTCGAGCGTAAAAATATTCTCAATATGACAATCCATAGTTGCTTGTTCATTGACCAGATTAAGGCATTGATGTAGGTCAAGTTCTGAACTTTGATGGTTGAAGTGAAACTCGAAAGGATGTTCAATCATTTTCATATCTTGATTTGACTCTTGACTTTCGCCTGAATCTTGATTTCACCATCAGTTGTTGAACTTGATCCGAATCTTGAATTGGACTTTTGTTGCCTGCAACTATATATGGATCTGGGACTTGACTTTCGTTGTTGCTTTGCTCATCTGATTCATTGTCATCGCTTCACTCATCTGCTTCGTCGTGGTCACTTTGCTCATTAGACTCATTGTTGGGATCATCTTCATCTTCATAAGTTTCTTCCTTTTCATGCACATGCAGTTGTCAATCCACTGATGCTTTAATATACACATTCACTTTTTGAATCCACATCTTCATTTCCTCAAACCACCTGGATTCTTCTTCTTTCCTTTCAACTTCCAGTTTAAGCCTTTGTCCTTGTTGCTCATACTTTTAGCATATTCCATATTTTCCCTTTACTAAAAGTCAGGCTGGAGAGAAGTAGTTTGTAAATAGTTTTCTACAATGCTCCGATATTGAGGTTGTAAGCCATATATATAGCATTGTACAAGATATACTTCTCCATAATTGAATATTGGGACCATTTGTTGGAATTCTCAATTGTACTCAGCAACTATAGTTATTTGGTTCAAAGAACATCATTGGATGAAGTCGGATTGATTGAAGATCTGTCTACAAACATTTTGAAATTTAACTAGTTCTCAGGAAGAAAGTTGTGAACGATGTTCCACCGTAACCGAACATGTCCTTGGAAACTCAATGAAGCAAAGAAAACCATACTACTATCACCAATACCTCCACTATAGTAGAAGTTATATTCCTAATCTTCTAGCCAGTTAATGGAGCGAATGCTTCCATCAAAGGTAGGACTAACATATTCAAACAGTCGTTGGTTGTAACAATAAGGTATTCGTTCAGCTGTGACTTTCCACCATTCATTGATATGGTTTGTAGATAAGTGCTCCAGCGCAAGTGCACGATCCATCATATCGCATAACTCCATAAAACTAGCGGCATGAATGGATTTGGAAAGATGTGGTTGAAGCACATTCATGATAGGCATTTGAAGGATATATACATAGTAGTCCAAACATTTTCTATCCTCAAATTTTGTCTTCTGAACCAATGCCAAGAATTGCTGATTAAATTGTTGTATAGAACCAGTTTGTTTGAGAGATTCAAATGATTTCTCATAAAATTTGGTAACACTATCAATGCAAGCAATTTTGAATTGACTCCAAAGCTTTGTGTTTCGATGTGCTTAATTATCCCACCATGCTCGAACTTGTCCTTGAAAGCACAATGAAGCGAAATAGATTTCATCATCTTCAAGATAATGGTGATGATGAAAATAAGCTTCAAATTTTTAGTCAACCAATCATCAATGTTGATTGAACTTGGTTGTCCATCAAATGCAAGGCTGTAACGTACGATTTCATATTGTACTTCATCAATAGATGGAAGTTGAATGTTTTGACTATAACAGGAATCGATCATTAATGACTAGTGAAGACATGTGGACTATGAATTCACCGTCTAAAATTTATTCAGAATGGTATTTTTACAGGCTGGTAAAATGCTCTTCTCCACCTGATTAAAGATTCTATATTCTCGAAGAATAAATTGTTGTGGATGGAAAATGTAACAGATTAAAATGAAGTAGCAATTGTGTCCAATTTGTCACCACGAGTAATTTTGCTTTTTACAACGTTGAAATCCGAACTAAAACGGAGAAATTATAGAGCTTCGAAAATGGACTTCGGAAAAAGGGTCTTGAGAAAATAAACTGAAAAGTAATAATTACAGCATTTCGATAACTTATCAGTGTCAGACTCGTCGTTTGATCACTTTCCGTTTTTTATTCGACTGGAATCCGAGCTCACACTAACAAGTTACCGCAGTTCAAAGGAAGAGAAGAGAATTTAATTGCAACTTAGGAAGGGAGGGGGGGTTAAATGAAACTCAAAATTGAATTATATAAATTTTGGAGTCCACGAATGTTAGAGTGTTTGTTGAAGAACTTGTGAGAACCGTAAAAAATTTAAAATTTACAACAATTTTTTTTCCTACGGTAGCTTCTGCCATTCATTCATGTGCTCATAAAACTAGACTGAAAGTGAAATCTCAACTGGATGGGAATGGGAGGTGACGGCTCGACCGAATGGTAGTGATGGAGAAAATCTCGACCGGAGAGGAGAGAAAAAAATCAACCGAGTTCGAATTCTTATTGGTGTATAAAGCGTCAGAGTTGACAATAGAGGAATCGGAGGGTTCATTCCTTCTTGTCTCTTCTTGCGACAGCATCATAATGACTCGTGATAGAGTCAGCTCTAGGTGTGTGGTGATTATCATCACCCAATTATCATATGATATTGGCAAGCTTGAAAACAATGTTATTATTGTGTCTTGATTGTCTATGACAGATCCGACAATGGTCATTTGTTGTGGTGGGTTCTTGAACTGATTGATGTGATTCTATATGGAATCGTTTGTCATCTTGAGGGAGAAGAATTTTTCTCGATATGTGGCATGGAAGCTACGTCGCGCACTTCGTACATGGTGCTCAAGATGTCCTAGACTTCCTTGGAAGTATGAGCTTCAGACACATGGCCAATTGTGTGTCTGAGATGTTGAGGATGATCAACACGAAGGCCTTCCCATCCTTCAGCTTCCATCGAGAGATTGCGACGTTGTCTGCTTCAGGTCTTCTGCACCAGTGACAACATCATACAATTCCTTAGCCAGTAGCAAAGTTTTCATCTTAAATTCCATAGATGATAGCTGGATCCATCAAGCTTGTCCACGATGGGACTGGCTTTCCCTTGGAAATCCATGTGGAAGTTAGTCTAAGTGATAGTGATTATTATCAGTGACTTAAGAGTGAAAATCTAATGCAATTTACAAAATAAGAAAATGACTATTCTATCAGATGATAGAACCAAGTTCTGTGGGAAGCTTATCAAGCTATGAAAATTGTTCTAATATTATGTCAGAGAAATCTGTGATGGATGGGTCAAACAATCGGATCAAAATGATTCTACTACAACACGAAAGCAGTGGTCGACTGATTCCCTCGGTGCGTGCACTACAAGAACAGCAGATGAACACAAATGGAGATTGCACGGTTGTTTGGAAGAGCAGACAATCAAACAAAGCAATAAGAGAGTTAGGCAGAAAGCGGAAAGCATGCAATACGGACAAAATCTGAATGCAAAACTACACAGTAATTTATTCAGATTGAATGTATAAAAATACAAGTTAGATTATGTTGGTGAGCACAAGACAAAAGCGGACGAAGCCGTGTGCGCACAAAGCTAAGTACGATCTGTAACAACTGTGAGCTTATTTTGACAATCAATCTGAAAAGAAGAAAAAAACAATGCACAAAAGCATCTATTGTGTTTATCTCTAATAAGTTGTCGTCTCGACGTCTATGAGTGCTTGAGCATATATCAAATCAACCTATTTCGTTTGGTTGGAATATACTCGACAAGTCGGACTCCCTGATAAGTCAGCCAATTCGAACTCCAACAAGTCGGGGGAACTAGATTAACATGGGCGTATAGATGTTTTGAACTTGTGATGAATAAGATTTACATTAGTAAAAACATCATCTTTGATGAAATGCGACGAAGACCATGCAGTGGTGATGATAACATCAAAAGACTTCCTACACTCTTGAAAGAAGATGAAGAAGAGGTTCCACAAGTTCTTGCACAAGAGGCTAAAGTTCATGAAGACGAGCATGAGAGAACTCCACCAATCCATGAGCCTAGGGGAAGGCATCTACTGATAGGTGCAACAAAGAAAAAACTTGATGAAAGTAAGAGACATTACTTGGACACTCCTTGGGACACGTACTCACCAAGAAGTGTATCACCAAAATCAAAGGTACCCAAATGGTATGCAAAGATCATGAAAGATGCAAAAATGAACCAATCTAGATCTAGTTCACAAGAGGAAGTGAGGAGATCAACGAGGGAAAAGAGAGCTCCCGATCATTACCATGTGAACTATGCCCTAATGAGCGACATTTTGGAGTGTCGAGAGCCATCGACCTTTGATGAAGCAAAGGATCTCAAAGAGTGGCAAAAGTCAATGGAGGAGGAGATGGAATCAATCCACATATATGATATTTGGTTGATCTACCAGCTAGAAAGAAACCATTGACAACAAATGGGTGTATAGAACAAAGTTTCATGCGGATGGCACGACCACAAAGCATAAGGCACACTTAGTGGTAAAAGGCTATAAACAAAGCAAGGGGATCGACTATGAGGAGACCTTTGCTCCAATGGCTAAATGGACTACGCTACGCCTAATTGTTGTTGGAAAGAGGGAATGAAATGAGTCGATTCAATAAGTCGAATTCTGTGAGCGACCTAATGAGCACAACGGATTAAGCCTTCTTTCCTAATACATGACTACGCCTATCAATAATTGAACAAAGTTATAATGACAAAAGTCACGCTCAATCTTTTAGCAACTAACTTTGAAATCAATAGCACTAAAGTGATTTCGTAGCCAAACAATGATGTATTGAATATTGCAATGTTGGAAAACATATATAAATAGATAACACAAGTTTGATAATAGAAATATAAACCAATGTACTTCTCTAATAAAAAATACCAATGGGGTCGAAGGTGTAAATGACCACTCATTAGCCCCCAAAAAAGTTCAAATCTAAACAAATATCTCAAGGGGTAGCCCCCCCTCGAGCGGAAAACACTCCTAAACTCTAAATTCAACGACAAAAAAAAGCTTTGTTATAACATCGCAATAAGTTCCAAGTGTCACTAAGGAACAATTTACCATTGTTAACTTTCTTTTTGACTTTTATGACTATTGCCAAGTGACATTCATAAAGCGTTGCAAAAATAGTGGCATGTAAGCAATGCTAAAACTACATTTTTGTATCGCTAAAAATTGTTCAATGTCACTCAGGAACATTACAAGCGTACCTATATTCTTTAGACAGTGTTTTTACATTGTCGAGGCAACAAATGTCCAAAGTCAATAAATTAGTGATTTTAAATTTATCTGTGATAATGTCCTCAAAAAAAATTCAATGTCACTTGGCAATGTTTGAAACATAGTTATTAACGACATTAATTATTGTTATTTATTGTATGGCAATAATATAAAACAATGGATATCACTTTTTAAAACAATGACAAGTGTCAATATATGAAAATTAGTGCTGCTATTACTATCACTACAAAAAAAATTTGTACTAGTGTAAACTACTTGTGAAATAGTTATAAACAAGTTCATAAAAACACTACTCAACCAAGGTACTCCACTGAGACAGTCATCTATTATTTGTATGATCCTAATACTCAAGCGGTTGACCCCAATGCCCAAACCTATGATCCCAACCAAGTTGTGTTTGCAATGCATCAACTTCCAGCAATACGCCGATGCTTTATCTGTGCAGGTAAACATCCTAGTATTCGTTGCCCAGACAAACTTCGCTTGCCACCAACTTGTGAAAATTGTGGCATTGAATACCATCTGAAGGATTGTCCTTCCAGATCTAAACCAACTGCTCCTGTATGCTCTGTGCGAGTAGAAATCTTGCCAATCGAAACTCGACCAGGCTGGGTCTTGACTCGTGCACAAACCCATTAACGTCAAGCTTCTACAGTTGCACCCAGCAACATCGAACAGCCCAACATTCCCTCGAGTGCAGGTTCTACACCCATTGTATATCCTCAACCTTTTGAAGAAATTAGGTTGCCTCACAAATATTGTCAACATATTCAAAATGTAGACCAACACTCTTCCACTTCCCATCACGCACCTCACATGCCTTTTGAGACTAAAACCCTTGAAGGCACTGAAGTATGGGGAGATTTGTTACAAGCTAACATGACTCTCCCTTTTCCTGTTCTATGGAAACATGCGGGTAAGTGGAAACAACAACTCCAATCCACCGAAACCACCACCCATGACAAGCTACCTGAAATGTCATTACACCTAACCAATCCGCTCAGTGAAAGGGGCAATATCAAGATTCCACCTACTCATCACCAATCCTGCGAAGTATTAGCTGTGTTAGATGGTGGCTCAAGTGTCAACATCATCTCTACATCTGTCATGTTAGAATGGAATATGAGAGACAAACTCACCAAACCCACTTGTCAGCTCAGGATGGCTGGTCAAAGTGTGGTTGACCTACAAGATTACTCCCACAAATTCTGATAAAACTAGGAGGCAAATTTTTCATAAACCTGGTCGTACTCGATATTCCTAGTAACGCCTATTCCTATGAACTACTACTTGGTCGCCCATGGCTCACCAATGCAAGGGTTGTTCACAACTGGAACAAAGGCCAAGGTAGCTTCGTTACCATTGATTCATCTGGGAAACTCAAACTCGCATGCTTCCATGACATTGATTCATCTACTACCAATTCTGTGTTTGAGCCATACCAGTCCACCCAAGAGAAAGGTTATTATATTGAATCTATTGATATAATAAACTGGAGCCACAGTTTGGCTACAATTGATTGTGTGAATGTTGATTATTGTGTTCAAAATCAGGCTGATTGTACCTATAATCCCCTGGATGATAACAAACAACCTCCTGATCTAGACACACCTATCATTAATATCAATTTTATTAATATTCTTCCACACAATGATGAATTGGTAAACGTTGCATGGCTACCTACTAATGAGAACAGTTGATTTGTTCGTAGATGACAAAAATGTCTTGCGAATTTAAAATTGACCAAAAGATTTGGACGTTTCTGACATTCAGATTCTCAACTACATGGAGGTACTTCCACTCAAAGCTTTCCTGCAACATTCTCATCCAAGGTGGAATCAGTTGCCAAGGTTACGGTCGAAAAACCTGATACTAAACTATACCATGTCAGACAACCCAATTATCTGTGGGACCTATGTGATGAGAAAACCATTTTTCAAATTGACGATGAAATCCTCCATGATGTGCCAACAATTCCTCATCCGCACACCTCACGTCCTCTAAAGCTACAAGCTTGTGGAAATACCATGAAGGAGAAGATGAAGAAACCGCTTCTAATCCAACCTCCTGGGGATCTTACAACTACTCGGAAAGTTCTTGAAATCATATTAGCTCATACGCCAATCCTAGAACCTCCCAAATCACCATCCAAACAGTTGAAAGACAAGGCTCCCCTCGAATCACCCGCACATGATGTGCTTGCCCTGAAAAATGCCAGATCTGGATAACATCGTCTTAGGACACATCATTTTAAAAAACGACATCGCAATTGACCCTGACAAAAAATCTGCCATAACCACGTACCAGCCGTGAAGTCTAATCATTCCTAGGCCATGCTAATTATTATTACTACTTTATTCTCGATTTTGCAAATAAAGCACGAGTAATTTATAAAGTGGTCGTTGTTTCCAAATGGACTGATGAACAACGAGTTGCATTCACTTAGTTAAAAGAAGCCCTCACCAATGCACCAATTCTTCGACCTCCTAATTACTCCAAGGAATTTCATGTGCATACCGATGCATCCAAGTATGCCATTGGGGCAGTGCCCAACTGGGAGAATTCAAAAAGGATTATCCAATCTGATTTCTCAGTAGACAATTGATCCCTGTTGAAGTCAATTACACCACTACTGAACATGAAGCTTTGGCGATGGTGTATGCAGTTCAGAAATTTTGTTATTATCTCCTGGAAAAAGTTTTTGCGTTCTTCACTGATCATAAAACACTTCTTTACCTCATCAATAAAACTTGCACAATCGGTCGCATTACTTGATGGATCTCGTTGTTACACAAGTTTGAGTTTCAGATTGTTGGTAGAAAGGGCGTTCAACATTTTCTAGCCGATCATTTATCCTGGATCCCTAATTTACCAGCTCCTGACCAAGGTGTCAACGTTGATTTACCTGATGCCATTCTTTTTCAAGTTGACTATACCCCAGTTTGGGCCAAGAATATTATTGAATATTTGACTTTAGGGTAGATGGATCCCTTCTTCTCTAAACTCAAACAATGTGTGTTGGTCCTCAAAACAAAACCTTATATGTTAAGCCAACTTTACAAGCAAGATTTAGATGAAATTATCCGACATTGTCTTAGTGAAGGTGAAATAACCTCAGTTATATCCCTAACTCACGAAGGTGATGGAGCTGGTCATTTTTCTTCCGAAACAACCGCCAGGAAAATTCTCTTAGTGGGATTTTGGTGCCAACCCTCTCCAAGGATACCCACACCTATGTAAAGGCCTGCGATATTTGTCAAAGGACAAAACGTTTTAAAAAAACCGACTTTATGCCTTTACACCCTCTCACAATTGATCAAGCTTTCCAAAAATGGAAAATTGATTATGTTGGACCAATTAGTCCCGTTGCTAGACACACTCAAGCCAGATATATCGTAGTAGCTACAAACTAATGTACCAAATGGGCTGAAGCTAGAGTTGTTCGCAATGCTGACGCTCGTTCTACTACAAATGGCTTCCAAAGACACCTCTCTCTCACTCCATCACCGTAAGGCCCCCAAACCTTATTCGGACGATATATTCTTGATCTACATCAAGAATTATATTGAAGTGCCAATCTTGGCCAAGGATATTATCACTAACTTTGGCTTTGATTTGACTTATTTTTTTTACTGATCAGTAGAGTGAGAGCTTGGTCCAAGCAGCCTATTCCACTTATTTCGACGAGGTTCATTCTTTCCGGATCACCTCGAAGGATGGCAACTATATCATAATTGACATCTCCCCGGAGCGTCTACAACACATTGGATTTCCTAACCTGGGCAAGACGATTCATGGCAAGGGTACTAGCTATGATTCCAAATATTTCATGAAGTTCCTGCTACACGACAAAAAGACCATCGCACAGACAAATGACGACATTGCCACTAACTAGCTCTATCACAATCCAGATATTGATGACTAGGCCCATGAAGGTCATCCTGCGTCTTTGATCTCTTGTAGGACCCTAAGCTCCGGGCATCCTCATAAATCCTCATGGCCATGGTCGAAGTCCATGCTGTTAAAATGGATCGCATTCCACCAAGCGATCTATTTTTCTTAGCCCTCATAATGTGGATATCTCTTACACATGTTGGTCAACCAACACTTGGGACAACGAACAGTCGCGGTCCTCAAAGAGCTAGAGGACATATATCCTAGCACCAGAAAGCGGGCCAGCCCACAAGTGTCAGCCGAACATGCCTCACCTGCACCACCAACGAAGAAGCAGAAGGGTAAGGTAGTTAGCACAAACGATGACATCTCCCCTAATATCTTATCCAGTGATGCTGAATCCGGCAGGAGCTTGAAATCCTCTCGGGTCCCAAATGAGGTTTTGTTGCAACAACAGGCCCAACTTCAACAGGCCCAACAAAGAAGACAAGGAGTAGCAGCAGCAGGTAGCTCTTTGGATGCAGGAGCTTCTGGCTCAGGTTCATTAGGCATGGTCCTGCCAAGTCAGATATCTTCAGTTGTTCAAGTATCGTCACCTACTAACACAACTCCCCTTCCACCACTCCTCCCGCCATTTACTGCCACATCAACCTCTTTGTTCACACTTAACACGGGCTTTGATTCCACTATCCCACGAAAGCCCTCACCTGTACATTCTTCCACCCTACTTGACTTTGCGGTCAATGTAGACAATTTTGCATTACAATTACTAACACAAACCACATCCACCACTATCACAACTAATCCAGTCCACACTTCTCAATACAAACTCAATCACCTCCATGATCACCTCTTCTAAAACCTTGATCACCTCCACCTACATCTCCTCCCATATCTCAATCACCTCCACCTACATTTTTGCACAATTCATCTTCTCCTCAGATCTTCTTCCATTCAACCCCATGCCCTACCCAAACTATACCCGCCCATTGGACCTTGGGAGCAATTACCACCAGCAGCCCAAAAAGCGGTTTGGTTAGTAAACGAGCTCCAGTACAACATCTTTGGCATCTTAGAAGGTCAGCACACAATGAGACAATTCGATGATGGAGCCCTTGCAAATCTTCAGAAGGAGAACGCAAGGTTTGAGGCAAAATTCAATCAACAGTAGCAGCAATTCCAAGATTTGACTGCACACATCCAACAACAACAGCAGATGCTCCAACAACGTCCAGTACCAACTCTTGCTCAAGGATTGACAAAACTTCCATCTCCACACTCTAACGACAAACCTTACTACGGAGAGGGACGACGCCTTGGCGACTGCAATAGCAACACATTTCATTATGAAGGAACAACTAGTGCAGGTCAACTTCACCGACTTTGCACCTACAACTATTCTTGAGGGAACTCAAATTCCAGTGTTGGTGTATCAACAGTTGGCACAAAAGTTAAAGGCCATGATGGGGCAACATACCAAAATGCAGCAATCCTATGCTACCTCTATTGAGGCCCTAAACCAACATATTGCCACCCTGGAAGAAAAGTTAAAGGCGACCACCCAATTAGCACCTTCCGTCCATGCCGAACATGCCCAGTTTCACCAATCATGGCCTTATTACGATGGATCTGATGGTGGAGATGAGGCAGGTTTCCAAGGGCCTCCATCAATAAATCAAGGCTCGGCATTTTAAGGACCACAACAAGTATCGGTAGCCCCTCCACCAACCAAACCGCAAGAAACTAGTGGTACTTCTTCCACTCTTTTGCTTCTAATCCCATCAACACAACTAACTCTCCTTTCATTCAACACCACTTTTCTCCAGAATATCAACGCATTGCTGAATCTAACCCCTCACCACCTCTCTCTTCTCAACCTGATCCACAAGTGGCACATGCCTTGGCAGTTGAAGCACCTACAATAAGGCACAAGATCATGCCCAATGCGCCTATCAAGGATTTGCTTACATCTCAAGAGTTTGACAAGAAGTATCAGACTATTAAGGAGCGAGGCGACTACATTCTGCCAAACCTCAACCACAAAACTCATAAGGAAGCAGTCAAGCTCCTAGATCCACAACCAGTCTGGCGTCATCAGCTATTTTTACAAAACAAAATCTCCATGGCACAATATCTCGAAGCACCCGCCTATATGCGCACCAATCCATGTTATTATCTGGTAGCGCGGCGAGAACCGTTTCCTGCCACAAAGGTAAAGAATAAGACTTTTTGGTCCACGCTCACAGGTGTGGATACCGGCAACCCAACTGATGACATGGTCACAAATTGTCATGTATTCTACCAAAAGCACCATGGCAACCTTGATCACAATGTGCATTATTTTGCAGATAATTGCGGCCTAGTGGCATTCTCGGCAGAGCTAAAAAGTTATTGGGATTGGGAGCTACCACCAATTGCCATTGATATCAATAAACTTTACAAAATCAAGATGACCATATCAACATAGCATGACTTTATTACTGAGCGGCCCTCACTTTGGCGCTTCATGTCAATATGGTAGAGTATGGATTTCTACAGGGTATGCTCCACTGTTATAAACACATGCCCTTCCTTAACAAATTACGCTGGCAAATGATGGAAGGCATCAGTAACAAGATTTACCAATTTCGTCTACATGAAGCTCAAAAGATCCAGGACGAAAAAGCTTCGATTGGTGTGGGACCACCAATCCAATAAGGAGGGGGATAATGTTAGGAATAGAGTAAAACCAATAAAACACCATGGCATGTGTATTGTAACTCCACGCATGAGTAAATACTAGTTAATAAACTTCTATTATGGCATGTGTTTTGTAAGTCCATGGGTAGAAGCGTAATTAGATAAAACAACTTAGACTTAAACTTAAGAACTTAAGATTCAAAGTTTTCTTAAGTTCCAAAGTCAGATATTCCCATGCTATAAGAAGAGAGGCATTTCCCTTGTAAATAACACTTTGAAATTATGGCAAATTGCTTCTTGTTATTATCTTGCATTTTCATTGTGTTCCAGGGAAGGTGCATAGCTTGAGGAAAGGTGCTCGGGCCTCCTTTTGCCTCATTTTCATTGGTTTTAATTGTGGCATGTTTCTATTTGCATCTTGGCCTTGGTGCTCCCTTCCTGTTATTTATGTTATTTATTTGAAAGCTTTTGTAGATCTTAGAAAGTGGATGACCGATCTACCGCTATACTACGCACGAACCCTAGCCATCGTAGAAGAGTAGAAATACTTCCAACAAAGTTATATCTGATCTCATGCAAAGAATGACATACATCAAGCTTTCCATCGTGTTTTTGAATGGAACATCTTCCAAAACCTCTTCCAAGGATCAAAGTCTAGGATGTTGAATAAAAAAAAACAAAGGGAACAAATGGTGGATCAAACCTACTTAACCATCCTAGATCAATTAAATCTAGCCCCCAAGCTATGGACCAAAGCAAGGATGCAATAGGAGAGATGTCAAACTAGTAGCATTTAGCTAGAGAGGCCTACGAGTATACTTATATCCAAGGCTCCAACCCTACTAGGAGTGAACCGTGTACATGAATAGCCTAACTAGACCACATCATCAACTTACCTATGAGTCACTACTAGTTTCTATAAATCTAGCACCACAAGATTTAGGCCTCTCGACCATTAATTATGATTAAATACCACGAGGGCCCCAACCCCTCATAATCGTAATCAATTTATGGGTCAAGATCGGCCTACTAACCTTCTTACGATGTATTAATCCATGATCAATCCAATCATGGACATGACATACTTCCCCTCTTAAACAAGTTACGCCTTCAAAACTTAAAGTTCAAGTTCTTTCTAAGAGTATATCCTTTTTTCCCAAGAGTCTTCATCATCTATGTGCTTCCAACAAACCAAGTGCTTGGTAACTGTATGATTATGTAATCATTTAGTTATTGTATCAAAGACCTTATCAGGTTCAAAATGGGTCACACCAGATGACTATTCTAATAGCTTTAATAGATTTCAAGAACCAAGGTGATCTCCTTTATATATCTTGTCTTAAGTTAACTTACATAAAAGAAGAAACTTCCTGTTTTTATTAATAAAAGATGGGAAAACCCATTAGAGTACAAAGGAATGCATGTTGAAAGCATAAAGGCCATAAGGCGAATTGAGATACTGTACAAGTATAACAAAGCAACAATCTCGCAGAGTATCTACATAAAGCCTACTACTTGGTGTAAGTCGCTAGTTAAGATAGTTGGAAGTTTAGGTAGTAGGGGAAGCTGTGAAGCAGGCGTTCATGCAACTACGACACGTTGAAGTATTGCAAGTGCTTGAGTGCGTTGTAAAATCATCGAAACTCGTTGATGATAATAAGCCCTAATGATAGATAAAGGTGAGGCACCACGACCTTGCAGTTTCGCTGCAAAACCTGCACAAGATGATAGAAAATCATCGAGTTTCTTATGCAGGCACCCAAATGTTTCCAAAGCAAAAGGGATAAAGCCTTCTCCAGGAGTGCGATGTGAATAATCTCGCTCTTTATCTAGGGCTGCATGAGAAGCAGCGGCACCCTGAGTGGTTGAAGCACGACGAAGGAGGTCAGGCCGAAAAGGATCAACAACAACAACATCCCCAAGCATGCAAATCCCCTCGCGCGAAAGAACAAGATCAACTTGACGCCGAGGCGACTGTGAATCAGACACAGGCAAGATGTGGGTCTGCTCCCGAACAACATGAAAGCCGCACTCATGAGTAATAGATGCCAATACGTCACGAATGGAATCATGAGTCGCAGTGCACTCTCCACCAGAAAAGCAATGCATGAGATGAGTGCCAATAGGATCAATAGGGTGACCACATGAACATTTTGTCAAACCTGCCAGCACTGGATGAGGGAGACCCAACCTAACTCGAAGAGCGGTGAGAAACAACTCTGAAGAAAGGTGCAAGTGTTGAACAACAGGGCGCGCAACAAGCCAAGCACCAGCACCCGGGCTTGCACAAGACAAAAGGCAAGCCCGAGTCTCATCGGAAGGTGAATCACTGAGAAGCTGAGTGAAAGCATGTGAGTGGAAGCGCTCCAAAAGATACTTCTGAAAATGAGCACGCTGATGGCTAAGCAAAGACTCAAAGGGAGGCAAAGAAGCTCGCATAGGTGGAGGAATGAGATCCTTGGCCGCACGAAGATGTTGTTGGAAAGGAAGAAAGCATGTTTTCACATGAGCTACTGAATCGAGAAGAATGGGCTCGTTGTCCTACTGAAATCGAGAGATAAGTACAGAGGCAACAAGGGCCCAACTTCCCATAAAAGCACCTGGAGCAATAGAAGCTGTGCAAGAAAGACCAACACCTCCGGACGAAGCGGGAAGAGAGACTTGTCGCTTAACGAACTGACCATTGGAAATACGAAAGGATTCTGAACCCATCAAGCGACCCAAAATATCTGATAAAGTATTATCGAAATCCTGTAGCAAAGCCAAAACATCTGGAGAGGGAGGAACACACCGTAGAATATAACTTGGCCGTTGAGCGAAGCATTGAGTGAGAATCCCTAGAACAACTTGAGCATTGCCAAGCTTTGGTAGCAAATCAGTGTGACGAAGATGCGCACCCAAAGTGTCCCGCAAAGAGGAAGCCACAAAATCCGAAAAACCTACAGGAATACCAAGCGCTCTAAGTATTGAAACCTGCAGGTAAAGGGAGCTCAGGAAGGAGGCCCTGAGGACACCAAGCAATGCACTTAGAGGGATTGACAGTGAGGCCCAAAGCCAAAAGTTGCTGAGAGAAATGTAGGAAAGCCGGAAAGACGTCATTACCAGGTCCCACAATATGCGTGTCATCAGCAATAGAGGGAAACAAACAAGAAGGAAAAGCAGCAGAAGAAGCACACAATGCCCGAAAGTGCGCCAAAGTGAAAAGAACACCACCCAAGGGATCACCTTGTCTGATACCATCAGCGGACAAGATAACCGAAATATCACCTGAGCGAGAAGCATGACTGAAATATAGAGGCACATCCATGGAATAAAAAGAGCGAACAAACATTATGAGCTGAGCGAGAGGACCGTGAGCCGCACGAAGTTCTTGGAAAATGGCCCCTCGGGAAACAGAATTGAAAGCATTTTTAACATCCACTTGAAGGACAACCCAATCTTGTAGGAGCTAGAGCACGAGTTGCACGAGAATACTCACCCACTTACCCAAGTAAAACACAGCGACGCAATCGACGATGAATAGGGGGTATAGAAACACCATCCGAAGTCGAATCCCGCTGAGCAGCAATCGCATGACAGCGAAGGAAATGCTCTTTTTGCAAATTTTCCCAATCTCCAGACATAAAGCGACGAATCCTGTTGCGAGTTTTCCTATGGCCAGCATCACCACCCCGAGGAGGCAGAGGCAAACACCAGAGAGGAAAAAGCAAAAAGGCATGCCAAGCTGCAATATCAGAAGGGTTGGAAGCCAGAAGAGACAAAGGTAAGGACAAAGCTCTCTGGACGTCTAAGCGCAAGGCAAAGGGAATGTGTGCATAAAGACGAGGACGAGAAAAACCCAAGTGAAAAGCGGTCAAAATATCAAGGGAGTGAATCCTGGTCCAAGCCGAGTCAGGTGGCAAAGTGGGAGCAGGATGAGGTGCAAGGTCGACATTGGTTAATGCGAGTTGTTGACGAAAAGCAGAGCAAGCGTTATGATGGCGAGAAAGACCGGCACCTTGCACATAAAGGCGACCACAGCCTGCACATGGAACACGGGGGCGAGAAGAGGAAGAAGGAGAAAGCTGAGAAACTGAAAGAGAGGAAGAAAGCTAATGGCGAAGATGGGGCAGATAGTATGGCACCACTTGGCTAGAGGAAACAAGCAAGGAATCCGCAACATCACGGTGGGCTTCACGACGCGCGCATGAAGGGGAAGCACTAGAAGGATGCTTTGAAGGGGAAGCAGGTCTCTTTTCTCCACGTCGAGCAAGAGGATTGAAATCCGGGAGTTGCAAAGGATGAGAAGATTCTCGAGGAACCATATTGACAGGTAAAGATCCAGCCGCTGCCTCCGAAAATTCCAGAAATTAGTGTGAAGCCTCCTTGTTGGCCAACAAGACCTTGTTACGAATCTTGTAGGCTTTGCTTTTCAGTAGAATGAGTTTTCAAAGACTTACGCCAGTGACTGGCTGCCCTACAATTTGTCCTGACCTGTTTTTAGCTCTAACTGTATGCTTGCTTATCCAAATATGAAGAAATCTAGCTGCGATAGGTCGTCCTACTATCGAAAATCAGCTCCTTAATCACCACTATTGCCACAAAGCCTTCAACTCTTTCTACTCTAGGTTTACAACTTTCCATTCTTTCTTGCAAAGCGGGAAGACCCCAAATTACTATATTCCAACCTCAATCTACTGATTTCTAACCCCAGAGTACTGATTCTATCGCAATCTGCTAAAAACTGACCACAAATTACTGATCTCTAACCCCAATATACTAATTCCTGGTCGACAACTGCTAACATCACTTGATCGGGTCTGGCCGCTGAAGCAAACTGGGGTTTTCACCCAAAGAGCCTGATATCTTTCTCTATACAGAATGGTGTTTTGTAAAATCAAACTGTGCAGGAGGGCGATTCCCTGATGCGAATTAGTCCGCATGTGTCCACTAGTGCGAATAAGTCCGCATGGCTTAGACTCTAGTGAGAGCTCGGGTTAGATGTATATGAGTTCCTTCCAGAAGCGGGACAAGCGAAATATCCAATATTTTTTAGAGTTTTACATGGTCCCCTATAACGATCAAGCAACTTGTAATGCATGTCAGTACGCATCACTTTCGAATCCTTTGAGATTTGCAAATCCCTTTCTTGAAAATCTTAAGGTGATATTTTTTTATCATGCAAAAATCTAGCTACCTTCAAACATTTGATCATTTGAGTTTCTACAAAAACAGGCGATCTAGGCTGATATCCATACAAAAGCATAAATGGGCTATGATTGGTAGTTGATTACATACTACTAATGTAGGCAAACTCAATCAAAGGCAAATACTTCTCTGAATTAGATTGCTGTCGAAAACCATATGCTCATAGCATATGTTCCATCATCTGATTAGTTTTTAATGTTTGCTTGATTTTATTCACCCTAAATATAATGGACAAGATTCAATATTGGATGTGGCTTCTTCCACAAGCTAGGCTGGATTGGTTTTGCGACTGAAGAGGAGTGTTGTAGCTTGCTTCTTCCTCTTTTCTCAAGCAAGACGATATACTACTAAATTGGTATGTCTTTTTTTACCTTATGATCTTTGTGGTACTGCAATGTGATGGATTATGTATGTATAGATAGATCGCCCAACGAACTATTAGCCACGAGCTACTATACATTTATGTAGCATAAGTTTACAATGTTTACAAGTAGTTTGCTTCTTCATCGTGGCACTATTGGAACATACCTATGCGTGAATACTATAACTTATTTCACATAACTGTTATGATCCTCCTCAATGTTTACAAGTATTTTGCTTCTTCATTATTGCACTATTTGAACATTTTTGCATGAATAGTATCACTTATTTTCATAGAGTTGTTATGGCTTCCTAGATGTTTACAAATTATTGGTTTTTTTTTATGACCATTATGAAGTGGAATTGCCATATGAAAACCATCATCTGTCTCTGAAAAACACAAAAGTCTTATTTTTTAGTTTATGTGCATACCGCTTTTTAAGGAGTTTGAAAAATGGGTACTAAGAGCCACATGTGGTCATTAGGTCACTATTATCTTCTCACACGTGTTGAGTTGAGTTGGGGTTCGCCCACCTAGGTTCAATTCTCTACTATACCATGGGTTGATATTACCAAAAAACATTGTGTCACTACTGGAACATACACCTACACGGGGAAATATCCCTACCCCCCTATTAATAGGACATATTTCATAGGTGTGTCCTTGATAGTCAAAGATTTGGGTTGTTATTAGAGCAGGGCCCCATGGGCTGGAGAACTTGTTTTACAGGAGTCTGGTCAATATTCAGAATTCGAAAGAGTATTTCCTGCTCATTAAGGCTCCACGAAAAAAATGCCTTTTCAGGTTTTAAACAACAGGAGGAACACGTTTCAGGTGTGACCGGAGGAGAAGGTGACAAACTCTTCAACCAGACTTCAATTTGCATGCTGCAAGCCCTGCAATGTGCAACGGGCAACATAGCCCGTTTCCTCTTCCTTTGCATTGGAAGTGCGTAGTGAGTAGGTGCATTGGATGCCTTGCAGACGTCAATGACACCTTTCACTTTGATTCTAGAGGAGCTGTGCACCATGAATTTATACGTCCAGCGGGCCATACTCACCAAATGGTGACCTACAACAGTTTTGGTGTTCCCATGATCTCCGTTTTGCTGGTTCAGAGAGGGTGCTCCTCTCTACCCTTTGAAAGGCTCTAAATCTCAGGAAACTGGATGGAGAGAATTGCGCCTCCGGTTCATCGGCACTTCATGGGGACTTCATGATTGGAATCAGGGAACGAACATGATGGGTTTTTCCGGTCCATGGGGACCTCCTCTAATGAAGGTTTTGGCCACATGTTGGGTGAATGAGGACAGGCCCTTGGTCCGAAGCCGGCCTTCAATTCTAAAGCCACCCTTTAAAGCTAAAGCCCTTGCTTTTCCACAAAGCAGCAAATTCAAAAGGGAGAAGAGGAAGTGTTTGATCGATGCACACAAACTGCGAAGAAGAAGAACACCAACGTTTTGTATGCTTTGTTGGGCAACGTGCAAAACAGGCAGAATGTGAAGAGGGATGCCAAAGATCTGTGCTGTCTCGAGCGAGGCTAGGAGGCGCATGAAGAAGAGGTGGGTGAGGTGGGACAGCAGCCAAGGGCCAGCAGGAGGAGCACATGAATGAGTTGTAGCAGGCAAAGTGCCAGGAACAGCATAATAATTTGCTGTTTTGCGTACGAGGAAGAGGTGGAGCGGGATGATATGCAGGCCTTGGCTTCGGTATGCGGACCGGTTGTGCGTTTCTTCACAAACCTCCAATGCCAAGCGCCTTCTTAGTTCTGAATATCCTTGGAATTCAGTTGCCAAGACAGGTGCGATTGTCTAAGATTTTTTCGCAAACTTTTTACGATCAATGCTGAACTGTATGTTGCCTGTTTGTGGCATAATCCATTTGCAAATATTTTCTTTTGCTTTTGAGAGTAGCCGTTTACAAGGTTTTCCTTTAGATTCTTTTATAAAAGTTGAAGTTCGAAAACATTTTATTAAGAGAATCTGTAAGACTACCCATTTCCTTTAAAACAAAGGATACCATCAAAAGTTTTGAAGTACAATGAAAATTCGTACTAGTGTGGAAAAGCTCTCTCCTCACAAATTACCTACCAAGTGAGCCATTTGGGGTCATAATAAAAAATTTACATGCTCATAAAAATTCTGTAATGTTCGTAAACATTTTGACCAATTTGGTACATCAATTTATCTTACAGAGTGATACCCAAAGTTTTTTTGCAACACATCTTACAGTGATGGTGGATAAGTGTGACTAAAATTTGCATCCTTTACATAGGGGATGGCCTTTTCTAGAGAACTTCAACTGTGGTTTGGGTTTTGAAGATTCATCTCACCCTAACTCGCTTGCTATAACTACTCAAATGACCCTTGACTAGGAATGCACTTAGCCAACACAATTGTTTGTTTCTAAACGTCATCTAAATAGAAAATGTTACAGTTTTAAATTATCATTTCAAGAACCTACTAACAGAGTTCAATGCATCGATGGGGGGATAGGGCTTTGCAAAGCATTAGGAATGCGTCCACTTTGTTATGATCAGGTTTTGGACCATTTTCAACATTGACCTTGCAGATTGAAAGGACATTTTCTCTTGCCCTCTCTATAAGTGGCATTCTCATTCTTATTGTCTATGCATGTATAACAAGTAGTGATCTTGTCAACAATATTGTAAGGTACAAAAACATGGAGTGAACTTTAGGTTCTTTTGTCTTGCTAGAAGTTTAAGGGCAGTCCTGTCGAGTTGGAAAAATTACTCATGTGGACCCATGGTCCTTCTTGGAAAATCAAAGCTTGTCTTGATATCAACATAATCTACCACTCAATTCTAGGCCCTTGGTAGGTTGTTTCTACAATCCATTAAGCTGTGCATATCAAACAATAGATCTTTTGCTACTTAATTTCGTGAAGTAGAAATACCAACCAACATAGGAGATGTTGGAATGTAATGCTATTTTAACCCTTTTGTCTAGGTCAAACTTATCAAATGTAAGTGCATATGCCGTGGTGACATGTAAGTGCGAATACATCGTAACACTTCCTTTTGTATTTTTAGTAAGTAGACCAAGTGGGCCCAAGTGGCTTTGTACTGACAACTCATTACGAATCCCATAAATAAGCTTATATTTTGTGGAGCCTAGACTTTATATATCTAGGAGCCTCCACACCCAACCCTTGTAATACCCACTTTTTGGAGTCCAACACTTCAGTCAAGGAACTTAAGGTATATTCCTTTGTATTTGTGCTCTTCATCATTCCAATTAAGTTCTCTCATGCTTTTATAGTTTTAATGTCTTCTATGGTAGTTATGATGCTACATAGCTAGGCCTATAATTATGTCATGGTATTAGACCTCGTGTTGCTCCTATGAGAGTGTGATTGCCTACAATCACCTTTGTGCATCATCAAGAGAGAGGGAGATAATTTGTTTGTATTGGATTCTATTGAAGATAAAGATCTTTTCCTCGCTCATCAAAACTTGAGAGGGCGCATATCTTCTAGGGAGATCAAATTAAGGTGCAATTAGCACAGTTGGAGAGTACTCATCAACGGAAGGTCAGTGGTCACCATATCAAATTTAGTTGTTTCTGGGCAAAGGTTCTAGAATCTTTGTGGAGCAACGTACTTGAAAGTAGGGCACACATTTTACTTGGAGATCATAGTGAGGCACCAAGTGGATCTTAGGTAAGGACTAGTAGGGCCATATTGTGTGGCAATTTCAAAGTCGGAAGCTCTTGTGTATTCATCAAGTAGCATAATACCCTATTAGGTGCAAACTCTAGGTTTTGGAAGCATTTCAATTTTTGAGTTCTCTCGAAGCATTTTTTTGATCAGCTTCAAGAATCTAGCATGGCTAGTCTTAGTGAGAGTTTATATTATGGACCAGACATGAGGGTCCGGGCCGGAATGCCCGCGTCCGACGCTTGGACCCGGACGCGTCCTTTTTTTTATTTTTTTTGGCTGGACGCGTCTAGTGTCCGGACGCGGACGCGTCTAGGGCCCAGAACGCGTCCGGGCCCCGGACGCGTTTTTTCAAAAAAAAAAAAACAAAAGGACGCGTCCGACGGACTATTCTGCCCGAGAGGAGAGAGAGAGAGAGAGAGAGAGAGAGAGAGAGAGAGAGAGAGAGAGAGAGAGTGTGCTATGGTGTTTGTGTGTGTGTGAGAGATGGGTTGTGTGTGTGTGTGTGTGATAATTTACGTGTGTGTGTGTTTGAGGATATTGTTGATTTGTGTGTATGGTGATTTGTGTGTGAGAGAGAGAGAGAGGAAGAGACAGAGAGTGTGAGGGACGGAGAGAGAGAGGATTTGTGTGTGTGCACGCGTGTACGAGACATGGTGTGTGTGTGTGTGAGTTTAGGATTTAGGTTTTAGGGTGCTTGGGTTTAGGGTGGGAGAGAGATATTAGATTTGCGTGCTTCTGTGTGTGTGTGCGAGAGAGAGAGAGAGAGAGAGAGAGAGAGAGAGAGAGAGAGAGAGAGAGAGAGAGAGAGAGAGAGAGAGAGAGAGAGAGAGAGAGAGAGAGAGAGAGAGAGAGAGAGAGAGAGAGATGGCCACTCGTCCCATTTGGGATGAGGTGGAGTTGATGCCCGACAAAAAGTGGCGTTGCCCTTTTTGTCGAAAGCAGTTCACAGGGAACGCCTCTCGGGTTCGAGCACATTTGGGGGGATTGCGAGGCCGACCCACGGGGGGACGCTACGGGATCGGCGTTTGTATGGTCATCCCCGCTGCGGAGAGGGTTCGCATTCTCGAGGCATATTTTGAGCCAGTTGCTGAGCCCGGCGAGCCATCCACAGATGCTGCGGACTCTGTTTCCATTGGTGCACCCACTGCCACCGACCTTGCCACTGGTACACCCAGCGCCACCGCCCCCACCCCCACCGTCGCATCCGCACCCGCCACAGCCACCCGTACCCCCTCCTCCAGTACTCCCCATGGATCCACAGCCTCCACTGCTGCACATACGCCTGTGCCATCAGCGTCAGATCTGCACGGCCCGTCCACATCCTCCGCTTCTGCACCTGCACCTACACCTATGCCACCACCTCCAGATCCGCATCGTCCATCCACATCCTCCCAACCATCCACATCCTGAGGCACCAGACAGATGTCCATGCCGGGATCTTTCAGAGAGGGGCAGCACAGAGAGGCCACCAGGACCATAGCACAGACGTTCTATGACCTGAACCTCCCCTTTATCATGGCATCATCCCGTATCTTTCGAGAGGCGATCTCGAAAGTTGCAGTCTGCGGGCCCGGCTACACACCACCCCCAGCCGAGGCACTATGCGACCCTTTGCTCCAACACCGGGTTGCATTAGTCAGAGAGAGGCTTGCCGCACTGCATGAGGCTTGGGATAGATACGGCTGTTCCATCATGGCTGATGGGTGGACTGATCGTCGCAGACGTCCACTCATCAACGTGATTGTTTCTAGTTGTTACAGTTCCATGTTCTTGCACAACATCGACGCCTCCGAGGCAGGGAGAGTGCAGTCGGCCGAGTACATTTACGGCATCATTTGCACAACGATAGAGGAGGTCGGGCCACAGCGCGTTGTCCAGGTATAATCTTCTTTCATTAGTTGCTTGGTCATTTACTGCTTAATGTTAATACAATACTTTTGCGTAGTTTTCGATTGATTGCAATGTGTTTCCAAGCTGTGAACTGATCGTGTGAACGTATTGCGAAAGGTTGTGACGGACAATGCGTCCAACTGCCGCAGTATGGGGGAGCTTCTTATGGCAGACTACCCCTCCATTGTGTGGACTCCATGTGCCGCACACTCACCGGAAGAGAGAGAGAGAGAGAGAGAGAGAGAGAGAGAGAGAGAGAGAGAGAGAGAGAGAGAGAGAGAGAGAGAGAGAGAGAGAGAGAGAGAGAGAGAGAGAGAGAGAGAGAGAGAGAGAGAGAGAGAGAGAGAGAGAGAGAGAGAGAGAGAGAGAGAGAGAGAGAGAGAGAGAGAGAGAGAGAGAGAGAGAGAGAGAGAGAGAGAGAGAGAGAGAGAGAGAGAGAGAGAGAGAGAGAGAGAGAGAGAGAGAGAGAGAGAGAGAGAGAGCTTTATTAACGTCTTTTCCATGCTGAAAGGCGTATAAGACGAGCAAGTACATCAGATAAGATGGAAACAAGATGGATCAGTGCCGTCAAAAACAAACAAACTAAAACCAAACTAACTAAGAAGAGAGTGATATAACCAGGATTATATGGTACGTGTACCATTTACATGCTCAACTGGACATCTCTTCATTTCTCTAATTCAAACTCTATCTCAGAATTAAGACTCTCATTAACTATAGGCTTACGATCCACAAATCTGATAATGCCGTCACAATAGATAAGCCGTTTGCCAGTTGATAGAGCTTCTTGTCTTGCTTTCTTACGTTCTTGGACTTGGATGAAAGTAAGATCTTCGTCCAAATAGATTTTGGTATCACGCAATTTAGATCGTTTCCCTAAAACTTCGCGCCGGTGAGACACTGACGTGAAGCGGATGACAAGAGTATCTGGGTCCTTCTTAGGTCGCCAGGCAGTTTCCATACCTTTGCTATGGTGCTGAAGATTTTCTTCCAAAAACTTTTCAGCTTCTTCAACAGCATTTTCGGAGTTCGGGATACCTCTAACACGGACATTGAGAGCTTTGTGTTCTTGCAGACGGCCCTCGTTGAACGTGGCTGAGATAAACGAAGGTGATGGCGAAAGTGGAGAGAGAGCCCATGATTGGACAGCTGCAGATGAACCTTTAAGTACATCTACCCATGATTGGACAGCTGCAGATGAACCTTTAAGTACATCTACCCATGATTGGACAGCCGTATGGTGCTGTTCCACCTGATTTTCGAACTGCTGAATCTTTTCTGAAGTAGCGATTTGGGAAGAATTTTCACTTTTGATATTTGCAACTTCCTTCTTGAGTGCTTCAATGGAAGTGTCTAGCTTCTGAAGGTGCGATTGCACAGCGAGAAGTAGAGAATCATGGGAAGCAAGTTTCTCTCTATGATTGTTAAGGTATTCAAATAGACGGAGTTGATCTTCACGAAGAAGACAGACTAAGGTATATGTGGGGAGAGAAGCAGGTGCTTCTGGAGTGTCTGGAGTGTTTGGAGTCAAGGGAATAGCTATAGTAGTTTCATTGTTGGTAATAGGATTTGATGGAGAGATAGGAATTGCAACGGGCATAGAAGTAGAAGGGCAAGTTGGATCTGTTTGTGAGGCCGAGGCAATGATGGAAACAGAAGATGGATCATGAATAACCCCTTTTCGACGAGGCATTTTGCAGATCTGAAGGATAGGCAAGCAAGGATGGCTAGCTAGGCACCATCAGCGATGAACAAGCTCAAAGAGGAAGGGCGATGGAGGGCGCTAGCAGCCGCGATGGAGGGAAGGAGCAGGTGCCAGCATCAGGCGGCCAGCAGCGCAATGGAGCTGCGCCAGCAGCTGCGATGGAGAAGGCACCAGCCGCGATGGAGAGAGGGCGCCAGCCGCGATGGAGAGAGAGAGAGAGAGAGAGAGAGAGAGAGAGAGAGAGAGAGAGAGAGAGAGAGAGAGAGAGAGAGAGAGAGAGAAGAAAGAAAGAAAGAAAGCTTTATTAATGTCTTTTCCATGCCAAAAGGCATATAAGACTAGTAAATGTACATGTCAAGTATGTGGTAACCATAGGAGCGTATGAAACGTCTCCAAAACAGTAACAAAGTAGCAATCTAGAGCTAAAGCTATATACTGAAATAGATGTGATGCTATTAGAAACATGTGGGAGCATGTATACTGCTAACAGTCATGAGTGAGATATGACGTTATCATCTAGTCCTGTCCTGCTGGTGCTGATGATATAGAAGGATGTAATACGGCCTGTGGCATGAAGGGCCACTGGTGGTCTCTGACGTCGTCTGAGAGGATGAAGAGGTCTCCTCGTGATAGGTCGAGTAGCTCGTGCTGCAACATGGGTATGTGTGAGACGCTGTCTCTGGTCTCTGTGGGCAAGTAGGTCATCATCATCATCGTCACCGTCATCAAAACGTCCTCTCCTCCTGGAGAAGAAAGAAGTGATCTGAGGCTGAGAAACCTGACTCGACTGGGCTGTCTGATACAAATCCTGTCGTAGTATAAACATCTCTTGTATCATGAGTGCCGCGCATCGGGAATCCTCATAAGCTATGAGCGATCGTAAGGTGACAGGTGTGTCTCGGAACAAACAGTGGTATCTCCCTCTGATCTCGTAATATACCGGGCACCTAAAGATAAAGTGCTCCTCTGACTCCACCTCCTCTAAAGAGCATAACTGACAAATCCGCTCCTCTCTTGGGGTACCCTGGAATTTACCAGTCTCAATAGCCAACTGATGTGATGATACACGGAGCTGTCCCAATGTAAATCTGAGGCAATGTGATAGTCTCGAGTCCAAATAATGCGGTAAGACCGGGCCTGCTATGTCAAGCTCAATAAAATGAGTCCAGTAGTAGCCGGGTTTCACCCCAAGCTGTCGCCCCCAAGTGCGGTCGAGATATGCCCGATATAAGATGCACCTGATATACTGATGAGTACCTGAGGGGAGCTCTGTAATGGAGATACCAAATGACTCAAGGAGGAAATGGGATGCCTGAGAGAACCACGATAGTCGATAGCCCTGGTCATGAAGAAAGTGTGAGGAGACCAGTGCTGTCTGTGTATATCTCATATCCTCATCGGGCAGAGCCTGGATTCTCTGACTGAATGTATGTGATAAGCTGGAACGCGGCATATATCTGAATGGGTGGAACGACAAACTCTGCAAGAAGGATCTCATGTGGAACCGAGAGAGAGAGAGACCAGCACATCTGCATCTCATTCATAACATATGCATCATGTTCAACCATTTAACATAACACGCTAAACCCGACACCCTAACAAATGGCACAATGAACATAACACCATAAACTCTAACAAATCATCATAAACCCACAACCCCACAACCATAAACAAGCCACAACCATAATCATCATAACCACATCCATAAACATCATCAACGCCACCCCACGTCCTCATTGTGTCGTAGGCATTGCACCACGGGTATGTGCAGATTCAACATCAAAGCAGCACTTGTGTAGCATACACTTAAACCTGTGTAGAATGTATTAATGGTCTAGGAATACAGTCCATAGGTTCGTGAAGCGGGTATGAACCCAAGGGACCGAGCCTGGCTCGATTCGGGTATCGTCCGGTCAAAATGGCCGTTCGACGGGACAAAACGCAATTAGGTCAATTGAATTGGACTAGTTTTGCAGCTTTTCGTCCAACGGCCCCATTTCTTCAAACGGGATCCATTTCAGGTGCCGTCTGTTTCGGCCAGTGGACAACCTCGATAGGAACCTGTGGGAACAAACAGGACAAGGAAACGACCGACGGTCGGCCTGCAACGTCCGTCCGAAGTTCGACGTTAAACATGGCTTCAAGGACACGTCGCGAGGGACGGGACCAGAAAACATTTGGAATCACAAAATGGCCCAGAAATACAGTCCACGGATTCGTGATCATGATACGAACTCATAGGACCGAGCCTGGCTCGATTCGGGTGTCGGTCGTGTTAGAATAATAAATGTAAATGATGTAGAAGCCATAGGTTACTATGACTCAAAAGGTCGAGCTCTGTGTAACCATGGTCATTTATATTTAGGCCCAAGTTAGTATGAAACTAACTTGTAGGGACTCGTGGGTCCACTAGGGGCCTATACATGTGAATTAAGTACCTAACTTGTTATTGAGGGTACTTAATTATTTTATGTAACTTATGGTAGCTAGATAGCCATTAGTCAAGTTATTGGACAGCCAACAGTCATGAAGGTAGATAACCATCTTGGACTACTTATATGTAGCCATTCATTTGTATGAGACACACTTTTGTTAAGCAATCTACTGTTCATATTGGCTGTCCACAAGTTTCTACAAGAGGGTCATCTAACCATCTCTCTCTTCTCTTTGAGAATACTTTGTGTTAATGAATAGTCTTGATTCTGGATTCCTACATGGTATCAGAGCCATTTTTCAGAATTGATTGCTTGCTGGAGGGCACCCAATAGGTAGCCACATTTCTCCTCTTTTGGTTCATAAAAATCAGAATTTTTCTGATCTGTGTGGAGAGAGAACTGTTCGGCTCCTTCTTGTTTTTTGTGTAGGAAATTGCAGGGAAAAGCTTGGAACCTCCACTCATTTGGGAGCCAGCAGTAGGGCGCCCATGCTCAACTAGTTTTCATGTGATTGAAATCAGATTACATGCTTCAAATATCCGATTTTTTTTCTTGGAGGAGGGCGCCCATCTACCTTGAAGACAAATGTGTTTTTGACACATTTTTAGTGGCTGAAATTTTTCTGTTTTTGAGCCTGGAAGAAGGTCTTACCATCTGCTCCATCAGCACATTGAGTGCACACCATTTTACCACAAAAGTTTTGGTTGTGGTTTTGGCTTCATTGGAAGCCTGCATATTAGTTAGTATTCTGATTTTTCAGCAGAATACAGCCACCTATATCTTCTTGTGAATGAGCTATTGCATGTGGTGTATTGCAATCTATAGTGCTCATTAATTCAGCTTTGATCTTGCTGATTATTTAGTAGATTTTGGCCTGGAATCTGTTTTTCCCATCGACTATTAGCTAAATTTTCAGAAATGGCTAAAGAATCTGAATCTATAGGTTCTTTGTTCAATGAAGATAGGTTGGATGGAACTAATTTCTCCTTGTGGTGCTACATGATCAAAAACCTCCTTATTGCTAAAGGTTTGTTTGAAGTTGTAAGTGGTGATGAAGAGATGCCACCTAGTTTGGCACCTACTACACCGTCAAGAGCTACTTCTTCAACACATGTGGCGGTGTCTTCCGAAGGACAAAAGAAGTGGGATCGACGTGACGCACAAGCACATTCGGTCATAGCGATATCCGTGAAGAGATCAATCCTACCTCACATTCGATCATGCAAGACTTCCAAGAGTGCTTGGGAAGTACTTGCCAAGATGTTCCAAGTGAAGAATACGACAAAAGTGCTTTTTCTACGTAATCAACTCAAAAAAATCAAAGATGGAAGCAAGGTTCAAGGTGTTGACAACGCCTCCTATCCAATTGAAGGCATTGGATCTATACCCCTCATTCTTCCCAATGGAGAAGAAAAGTACATTCGAAATATACTTTATGTTCCTAAGATTAAGAAAAATCTCATTTCGGTCTCTACATTTTACTTATGCAACTCAAGACCGGACATATCTTATAGTGTTTCCCTCATGAGTCAATTCATGCATGCTCTGTTGACATCACATTGGAAAGCATTGAAGAGGATCCTTCGATATCTTCAAGGAAGTAAAACACTTGGTCTGTTTTATCCTTCTAGTGATGATGCATGTTTGGCTGGTTTTTGTGACTCGGATTGGGGTGGAGATCAAGACACTAGACGCTCTACTAGTGGTCATTGCTTTTTCATTGGAAATTCTGTAGTTTCTTGGTTAAGCAAGAAGCAGCCCACCGTTGCTACATCCTCAAGTGAAGCAGAATATAGAGCAACGTTTTCAACCACTACGGAGTGTATATGGCTGAGACAATTACTTGTTGATATGAAGCATGGCCAGCCCTCAGCTACTCTCCTATTTACGGATAGTCAAAGTGCTATTGCCATTGCACGAAATCCAGTATTTGATGCAAGAACAAAGCATATCGAGATCCACTATCACTTTGTTCGGGAGAAGCTTCATAATGGCGACATCACGCTTGAATATTGTCCCACGGAGGATAATATTGTAGATATGTTCACTAAGGCATTGCCTAGAGTTCGATTTAAAGCTCTTTGTGAAGCTTTAAATTTAAAGCAACATGCTGATTTTTTTACTTAGTGAATACATGTCATTTCTACATGTCATTTTCATTTAAGGAGGGTGTTAGAATAATAAATGTAAATGATGTAGAAGCCATAGGTTACTATGACCCAAAAGGTCGAGATCTGTGTAACCATGGTCATCTATATTTTAGGCCCAAGTTAGTATGAAACTAACTTGTAGGGACTCGTGGGTCCACTAGGGGCCTATACATGTGAATTAAGTACCTAACTTGTTATTTGCGGTACTTAATTATTTTATGTAACTTATGGTAGCTAGATAGCCATGAGTCAAGTTATTGGACAGCCAACAGTCATGAAGGTAGATAGCTATCTTGGACTACTTATATGTAGCCATTCATTTGTATGAGACACACTTTTGTTAAGCAATCTACTGTTCATATTGGCTATCCACAAGTTTTTACAAGAGGGTCATCTAACCATCTCTCTCTTCTCTTTGAGAATACTTTGCGTTAATGAATAGTCTTGATTCTGTATTCCTACAGTTCGGTCAAAATGGCCCTTCGACGGGATAGAAATGCAATTAGGTCAAGCGAAATGGACTAGTTTTGCAGCTCTCCGTCGTCCCCGTTTCTCCAATCGGGATCCGTTTCAGGTGTCGTCGGTTTCGGCCAGCGGACAACCTCTATTGGAACCCATGGGAGCAGACGGGACGAGGACCGGACGGACGACAGGCCCAATATGCCCTTCCGAAGTTCGACATCAAATAGGGCTTTAGGGAAACTTTGTCCGTTCGGGACCTGAAAACATTTGGAATCGACAAAATGGTCCAGGAATACAGTCCACCGATTCGTGATCCAGATACGATCTTAAGGGACCGAGCCTGGCTCGATTCGGGTGTCGTTCGGTCAAAATGGCCGCTCGACGGGACAGAAACACAATCAGGTCAAGCAAAATGGACTAGTTTTGCAGCTCTTCGTCCAACGACCCAATTTCTCCAAACCGGATCCGTTTCGGGTGTCGTCGGTTTCTACAAATCCTAAAGCTCGCCAAGAACCTGTGGGAGCAGATAGGACGAGGAACGGACGGACGGCCTGTAGTGAATGAAACAGTTTTGCATAAGTAATTAGTAAGCTGTTGAAGTTCATCCGGGGGGAAACCGATCACATCATATAAGACATAGTACTGTGTAGGTCTCGTGGTTCCCTGTAGCGAATGAAACAATTTTGCATAAGTGATTAGTAAGCTCTTGAAGTTCATCCGGGGGGAAACCGATCACATCATATAAGACATAGTACTCTGTAGGTCTCGTGGTTCCCTGTAGTGAATGAAACAGTTTTGCATAAGTAATTAGTAAGCTGTTGAAGTTCATCCGGGGGGAAACCGATCACATCATATAAGACATAGTACTGTGCAGGCCTGTGTTGACAGAGATAGCAATACTTCTTGCAGGATGGTCGGTCCTGTGGTTCCCTGAAGTGAATGGCATAGTTCTGTTGACCATTCACCCTAAATCTATCTCATCACATAGGCCATGGTACTATGTAGAATGCATTAATGGTCCAGGAACAGTCCACAGGTTCGTGATCCCGATACGAACCCAAGGGATCGAGCCTGGCTCGATTCAGGTATCGTTCGGTCAAAATGGCCCTTCGACCGGAGAGAAACGCATTTAGGTCAAGCGAAATGGAGTAGTTTTGCAGCTTTATGTCCGACGGCCCCGTTTTTCCAAACGGGGTCCGTTTCAGGTGCCGTCTGTTTCGGCCAGTGGACAACCTCGATAGGAACCTGTGGGAACAGACAGGACGAGGAAACGACCGACGGTTGGCCCGCAACGTCCGTCCGAAGTTCGACATTAAACAGGGCTCCCGGGACACTTTGTCCGGTCGGGACCTGAAAACTGGGAGATATTTCGGAGGCCCCGTGTTGGTACGCAAAATTTCGACCGCGTGTTGTAGCGTGTTGAAGTAGTGCCATAAGTAATTAGTAAGCTGTTCAAGTTCATCCGGGGAGAAACCGATCTCATCAACCGAGACACAGTAGTGTGTAGGTCTTGTGGTTTTCTGTAGTGAATGACACAGTTTTACATAGATAATTAGTAAGCTGTTGAAGTTCATCGGGGGGGAAAAGACAAACTAGTGTGTAGGTCTTCTGGTTTCCTGTCTTGAGAGCTTGTCACTCTTCTGGTGAGCATTGATTTCCCCCAGAGACTTCTGGTCCTGAGAGCTTGTCACTCTTCTAGTGAGCGTTCACCTCTCCCAAATCCTCTGGTGAGCATTCACTTCTTTGAGACAGTCACTGATGCACCCTAAACCCCAAATCAGTAATATGTTTGCCATACAAACCATCATCTTCACTCAAAACCACTTTCAGATCTTTCTTTGCCGCTTTTTTGGAGCTTAGTTCCCAATGAAGGTTCATAATAATTTATGAACTGCTCATTACTCATCGTTGTTTGGTAATATCTCAGTTATGGGAGGCATGAGCAGTGGTTAGGTCTGTTGCAAATTTTTTTGGTACCGTTTTCCTATTTTTTAACAGGAGGGGGCAAGTGGGTGCCAGACACCCTCTGATAATCAATTCCGGGGGAAAAATAGGGGCCATAAATTGCTTTTATTTTGCTTTTGGGATGGGGGACAACGTGGGCAGGTGTCTGTATTTTTTTTTTTTGAAAAAAAAATTTTTCAAAATGGTGGACACGTTTGGACGCGGATGCACCCCTGACGTATCTGCGTCCGGATGCGGACGCGGACGCGCGTCCGCGTCCAGGGTCCGCTTCCTTAGTTATGGACACATAGATAGTATGCATATGAGTACCACTTACTTTTTGGACTCGCAACTATTATAGTCTTGTTTTATTTTTTGTTTGAGCTTTCTTTTGCTGGCTTCTAGTTTTAAATTCTTTAGACCTATTTGGGTCAATTTTTGGAATAATATATTATTTTCAATTTCGAATCTAATCAGTCTTTTTTGGGCATAAATAGGGGCCAAAGACACATTTCTAAGATTACTGAGTTTGATGTCTTGAGCTCTTTGTAGGGGATGTTGATAACTTTGTGGTAGAACTTGGAAAGTGCAACTTACATGCTTTAGCCAAAGCACATGCCTCCCGTACATCGCCATCTCTTGCCAAAGATTTAGGAATCTGAAGAGTAGACTCCTTGCACATAGCATCCATAATGGGAAGATCCAACTCCTTTTCACATGACTCCACTTGTGTTATCTCCTCCTTGGCCATCAATCCACCATGATTAGCTGTCATATAAGCATCAAGCCTAAAAAGTCTCCCAATCCTGATCCGTCTTGCAATGAATTTACCACTCTTCATGATCAAGCAACCATTTCCAACAAATCTAACAAAGAAGCCTTTGTCCAAAAGTTGCCCACCACTCAACAAATTCCTTGTTATGCTAGGAACATAAAGAACACCTTCAAGCTTGGCTTTCTTGGTAGATCCAAGACACATATGGACTAATCCCTCTCCCTCAATCTTGAGTTCACAACCATTTGCATCAAGAATGAATTTCTTAGACCCAACAAAAGGTAAGAGTTGAGAGAAATACTCTTTGTGACTTGTCATGTGGGAGGTAGCCTCACTATCTATCCACCAAGGCTCATCTTCACCTTTGAAGCTTGTTGAAGGAAAATTGGACACCATAAGTAACTCCTCAAGGTCACTCTTGCCACCTTCTTGAACTTAATTTGATTGCTTGCCTTGTGCCTCCTTCCTTTTGAAGCACTCCTTTGCCAAATGCCCTCTTTTACTGCAAAAGTAGGTGCCTCCAATAGGTAGCCTCCTATTGGTGCCATGAGGAAAAGGTACTTGTACACAAAGTACAAACTTGCGAAATGACTCTAAAAATTGATTTTGTGACTCTCAAGAAACTAGATTTGAACAAATAAATAATCTAGAAAGATCTACAAATGATATACAAACTTCTTGTACACAAAGTACACAATTGTGAAATGACTCTATAGATTGATTTGTGTCCCTCAAGAAACTAGATTTGAACACATCAAAAATCTATAAAGATCTAGATCACAAACCTTAGAATCAATCTTCACCAACATCTAGTCACCTTGGAAACTGGGCCTTGCCTAGATCACAAAGATTAAGGCTCACAAGAATTGAATCAAAACACACAAAAATCACATCGAAACACCCCTATTGGAATCCAATTAAATTGTATCTCTTAAAAAAAGCTAGAATTCTAGGAAAAGGCATTCTAATTTGAAAAACTTGCGTATTTGCCTTAATGGCTTATGTACAAGCTAACCTAGGCCTATGGATACAACATGACCCATAAAAGCAAGATGTCTAAACTAATTAGAAACTTGGGAGGCATAGAGATAATTCTGCTCCACTACATGCATGGATAACTTCTGAGTGACGTGGAGAAACTCCTGTGGCATGTGAGACGTTTGCATGCAGGAAGATGTTGGAGAAGGGGCAAATAGATGGAAGCAGTTTCCTGATTGAGGTATGGAGTGGAAGTAAGCAAAGGCTTGATTCCATCATCATTAAGATGCCTTCGTCACTGGAAGTCTTGCAATAGAACTGAAGAACTGCTGGCTTAATTTACTGATTTTGTGTTTTGTAATTGTTCATCATAGCATGTGTACTTTCTGTTCCTATCTTTTTTTAAAACTTTGCCTTCTCTCTAATGCTAGGATCTGTCGATTCTTCTATATGTAAAATGACTCTGATTTTTGGTGATATAAATCAGACGTGAACGAAAGAAAGTTGGTGGACTCTTCTTCATTTAGGGGAATTGCTGAGCTGCTAGAACTTAGTCTTCCTTTGACAAAAGCACATTTGGTACCTTCACAAAAGACAAACCTATGCAACCCATCCTTCAAAAAGACACACACAAATATGCTGACAATGCAAAGAGACTTGTTAAGAAAAAGGAGGATGAAAGTCAAAGAGATGAACCCCAGTCAGTACACATTCCTAATGAGGCAATGGGTTCAAAAAAGTGGAGCAGAAGTTGGACGGCCCATGTTGGAGCAAATGATTAAAATGGGGGTAGACCCAATCGAAGTCTATACGATTATGATCAAGCAATCCATAGAACAGGCAAAAGCATGCTCAACTACTGAAGTTTTTGAAGACCAAGGAGGTAGCGAGAAGCATGTTATGAAAGCTTTAAACCACTTGCATGTGATGCGTCTGAAAGGCCTCACTCCCAGGTCAGATACATATGCACCAATCGTTTCGTGGTTGGCGGAATCTGACTTGCTGGCTGAGATTCAAGAACTTTTGAAGTGGATCAAACAAGATAATGCAGATGCTTGCTTCATTGATATGTTTAAATGCTTGGGGGAGGGCGGGCAGCAGGACAAAATAAAGCGATGCTTTTTATTGCTGAAAGATTTTGGTACTTTTTAATCCTCGTGTTGACGTGATGTACTCGTTTTATTATCTTCACTCTTGGGAGACGCTAAATTCTGTTTCTGCAACATGTTCTTAATGTGTGTGCACACCACATATTGATGAAACATGTGACTCGGATGTATTTGTGTCAGTCCAGCCAATGCCAGAGGTTTGCAATTTAGAGATATGCAACCTAACAATGAGATGTGCAACTGAAAGACTGACCGTCATATCTATGAAGTTTTTTATTGGTTGAACCATTAAACAGTTGCATGTTTAAAATTTCGGCGGTTCACAGTCTGCAGTCTGCACTATTATTAAATGTAGAATCTCAGTGCTTATTTTTGTTAAGACTTTTGAAGAGACTGTAAATGCTATGTGTGTGGACTAATCTTACCTATTTAATTTTTCTGTGGTTTATTTTAAGCAGCTTGTAATGACATTCCAGTCTGTATTTCTTAGGAGTTCTGTCATTAGAGATATTTCCTTGGAAAGTGGAATCCTGGGCTCATTTGATTCGATTTGCAGCTGTGGTATCTGCCCCTACACATTGCTTATGCTCATAGAGATCATCTTATAGGGAGAGAATGTAGGAGATGCCACAAGTACACCTTTTTCTTGGAAATGACACTCACTGCTCAGCTAAGTTTCTATAAAACACTTGAGATGGATATGTCTTTCTGCAAAATTGCTGTTGTTTTAAAGGTTTGCGAGTTTCCAGGAATAAGACGAGGCGAAGACATGATACTTTTCTGGAATTATTAGGTTACATGTAGGTTAATAGGTTAAATTTGAAATTGCTTGGATTGTGCTTTGGTTGCTAAAATTTATAGAGGTGAACTTGCTAAATGACTCTCATCTGGTTAAATCCTCTTAGACACACAAGCTTTCATTTGTTCACATACATTTAGTTTCTTTTGGAATTGAAGTGCTTAGGTCATGGTTTTAGTTTTGTGAAACTTCTGGGTTCTTGAAGCCTGTAACATGTTTCTTCACAACTTTGTTATAGAACAATTTGCCTATAGTTGGGTGGAGTTTTGCAGCGCCTATCTACTGGAGTAGTAGTTTAACCAAGTGGTTGGGACTCTAAGGATGCAAACAATCTCTTTAAACATTATTTTCATGCATACTTAAATAAAATAAGTTTACCACAACACATGAAATTTTGAGATATTCTTTGCACCTAGAAACAAAAGAAAGCAAGAATTTGATTTTTTGATCAGTTCTTATGACTATACAGTAGTAGCCTTTGTTATGTATAGTTACTTCTGATGCCTTCAGAAATCATTAGTGACCAGAGATGAAATCTTTGAAGTTGATGATATGAAAGGCAAGCTTATGTATTTGAGAGAGCTTAATTCTTGAGATGTTGATGAATCACTCAATATCCTCTTAGTTATGTCAAATTGTTTAATCTGTTATGCTCTGTTTGATCAAAGAACCAAACAGGTGTGAATGCTAGTCAGTTATCGGAATATCTGACTGGTTTGGTGCATGGCATTACAAGAGGCTCCAAGGTATTCTCAATCTTGGTTTGTTGTTTGGAAGTAGATTTTAGCCTTAGTGTCTTTATACTGATTGAAAATGCAAAAGCTAAAAGCTTGTCTTTGCTTTGCAGTTTGATGATACTGTGAATATTTTTAGAGAGCTTGTGGAGAGTTTCAAGTTGGAACCAACTTTGGAGGCATACAAGGCTCTCATAAAATACTCCTGTCAGCAAGGAGAGGTAAGTAGTAGGCCATCAATCAAGAAGTTAGAGCCTTCAGTGGATACGTTTTCTCAATCTAAACTAACAATAAAGCTATTAGAATGATCCTCTCCCCCACTTTCCAGAAAAAAATTCGGGGGTAGGTCACTGCCCCGCATCTTGGGTGCTATGCGGCAAAGAAAGAATTTACATGACAGAAGGCTGCCCAACGTTGTTCTCCTTAGAATCTATGCATGTTAGGTCTGAAGCTAGCAGAAGTTTCTTTAGGAGTGAGATCCGCTGGAAGGAGAAGAGGCTTTTGTGGCTGTTACTCAAATTCTAAATTTAAAAAAATGGAAGTGGGTATTGCAAATAAGAGCACTCACAACTATTCCCATTATCGTTTACGAAAATGTTTGGTGCTCTTTTGAATGTCAACCTTAGACAATTATATAAGTATGCTTGGATTCCTAGTTTTTCTGGATGCTTAGGGAAATAATTGCAACTGATCAATTTCTACAAGTACTGTGCAGATTTACCGAGGCCTTGATTTCATTAAGGAAATGTCACAAAAGGGCTTGGAACTAGCTCCCGAAATATTCAATCCATTTCTGCTACGTCTTGTGCATGAGAAGTTGCCTACAGGGGTTAGTGTGGTCTGCTTATTTCTTTCCATTTCCAAGCTATACACATTGGGTCCAGTTGGGTCGATTGTTAAGTTTGTTCTGCAAGTCTTTAAGGCCGATTTCAAACGCCATCTTTCTATATTTAGCTGAATAAGTTAAAATGACACTTAATGATGGAGCTCTTTGTTGTTATTTATATATGTTTTCATATCCTATTGGTCTTGACGTTCTAGTTTGGAGAGTCAATCACTTATGAAGATGAGCATTTATTTAGGACACACAAAAAATTATTGAATCACAATAATTTTTGTTCCTTGACTCATACATCATTGTTAGTTTTGTGTATGTTTGAACCATAGATCCAGCGGTACTAGGATCCACAGATCTCGGTACCGCGGATCCATATTGATCCGCGGTACCATAATATATAATATTTTTTTTAAATATTTTTTTTTAATTTAAAAAAAAATAATTAAGTGGGCAATATGGGTATCAGCTTGAAGCTGTTGACGAGAGCAGTGCATTTATGCAGGTTGCCGGTTTTGACGAGAGCGAACGGCCAAAGGACCAAGGGGATGCAAAACACCAAAAAGTGTGTTTTCGCTCAGGGAGTCGGAAGGCCAAATCATGAAGAGGTCGTACCGTCAGGGCCAGTAGACCCGGGGGTGGGCTCTGCCCCCCAAAACCCCCTGCCGGGGGACTACCGCCCCCCGGACCCCCCGTTTCTCGGGGGGCTAATGCCCCCTGAACCCCCCAAGACTTGTTGCTATATAGAAACTGTAATCTAGCCATCTCATAACCATCATGGTCTCACAGTAGACCCTATACTAACAACCGTGCTCAGTAATGGCTTCTCCTCATAACGGGGACCTTACGGATCTGAGCTCACGGTTAACTAGTGACTACTAAACTGAGAGGTGCATTATTTAGTTGTCTAACACATTTTGTAGTTGAAAGCACCGGCAACCTGCATAAATGCACTGCTCTCGTCAAGAGCTTCAAGCTGATACCCATATTGCCCACTAAATTTAAAAAAAAAAAAAAAAATACTTAAAAAATGGTGCCGCCCTGGTACCGCGGATTTTTGGGCGGCACCATAATGGCGGTACCACGTGCCACTATGGTTTGAACATAATTCTTTTTTGATTTTTTTCTTTAAAGTTTTTGTGAACCCATGATTGAAGATAAAACTCTTTACGTGACCTCTAACACTTAGGTTTGAATATTATGTGTAAGCTCCAAAAAGGAAGCTTCAAGATGCATGATAAATCTGTGGAGACTATCATTTTGTTTATCATCTCAATCAACTTGTACCTTAATGGGCAAGTGCTGTTGATTAAGCTATTCTTCTGCCCTTGAAGCTTGACCAACTAGATTTGGCGACATGTGTAAAAAATACAAAAGCCTGGATCTAGTTGCAAAACTATCAATTTATGTAAGCATTATCAAATACAAGGTTTTGGTAAAGGAAATTGTTAGAAGTGGTAGCCAATGTTATCCTAGTTTTAGGAATCCCGCTATAGTGGGTAGAGGATGCTGTTTTAAATGACAACAAGGCCTCAAGTTCAAAGTATATGTTTTAAAGAGCTTATTCAAAATCAGAAACCAATCCTTTAACTTTCAACACTCACCTTTAAAAAAATGTCAATGTTATCTTGAGAACATTTTTTTTGATTCATATATAGAATCTGTAGATCATCAGTTTTTATAATATCTTAATCCTCCAAAGATCTTTAGTGATTGTCAATTTCATTGGGCGCAATTTTTTCGAACTTTTCATTACGATCTTCACAATTGATCTAAAAAAAGTTTTGGATAATGCCACCGCTAGTGCCACCTGCTTATTTATGCCAGGACTACCTTTCTTTCTGCTTGGTTTGAATGATCTTCTTAAAGCTTATTCATGTTGCTTGGATTTTACAGATATTTACTTACTGCTAAGCCTTCTTCCAGCATTCTTCATCAGGTTTAGACATGAATTCTCTGTGCGTAAGAAATTGCTACTAGGGTAGTAAATGACAAACAACTCTGTATGGGACTCATCCAATTTCAAGATTGAGAATAACTTTCTGAAATTTGCAGCTGTACTTGAGCCTTGAAGCACAGAAAGTAAATTTTAGTATCCATTTTCTTTTCTAAGCCAAGATTGATAAGGGCAATGTTTTTATGTGTGGGGGAGTGCTAAGGACATTCACGTCTACAAAAGTAAGGGGCCTTCTCCTTTAAAGGCTGCATACTAATTGGGTGCACTGTTCCCTCCAAAAGTGCTGCTGCCCTTATTTTTCAAATCATGGATTAGGGTTCCTTTGAATGTTCCGTTATGGTTCTCTAAAGGACTATATATATGTTTGGGCTCTTTGTGGTATAACTTAGTTACATTGTTTGTAGGGCTTTGTCTATGATTATTGTTGATGGTCTTGGGTAATTTTTGAAGGAGATTGTTTACTGCTGATTGGTTTTTTTATGCTTTATGTGATGCCATATCATGAATCTGTTCATAACTTAGGGGATACGCAGTAATTCGAACTTTGTATTTGATAGAGGTATTAACTTTTGTATACGAGTTTTCTTACACTTCAACATGTGATCACCATACTTTCCTCATGCTTTATTTTCAAATAATGGACAATTATTAATTGTCCATTATTTCGAATAATGTACACTTGTTTTTAAGTTCAATAGCCCAGAAGGTATTCATCTCACATAACTCGAAATGTTGATTAGCTATGCTTCCACGATCTTTCTTTTGAAGCCTGAATGTGCAGAAAGTCTAAAACATATAAAAAAATTGGTTTCTTTGCTCTTCCTCTGTGCTTTGCCTCCTGTCATTACTCTTCCTTCCCCTTCCCACCGCAGGTTCTAGCAGGACCTAACAACATTAATGTGTATAATCGAACCCCACCATTCTGATTGGAGTGTGTTTTGATCGCTGATCTGGAGAAGCTAAGCCTATAAAGATTAGATCACTAGCCACTTGCATCAATGATGAAACATTCTCCTTATACAGTCTCCCAGTTAGCTTGTGCCATTCCTTATATTAAAATGATAGAGAGCTGAGGTGGAAACATTCAAATGGAAGGCATTTTCTTGGAAAATCTGCTTTGCCTTATCAAATTGTATTGTGGCCAACTCTTGGATCAAGTGGCCAAGGACTGTTCAGATGCAGGTTCATGGACATATGATTGCTATGGTTGAAAATCTTTACAACATAACCAAATCTCACTTAATGACTCTGCAGCAAAACAACTTGAGCCTAGCAAGAAGGAACTATTCCTAACACATGGAATACTGAGATTTCCGAGAATGACTCTGTCATCTTGGAAGTGGGTTGCTGTTGTATCATTGTAACTCTTTGTCAAAAGCTTTGAGTATTTGGCTGATTAAATGACTATTATTTCTGGTTCTATGAAGCTGAAAATCTTTTTTAAGCGTCTGGTGACAATCAAAGTTTGAAACTTGTCCAATGCCTCTTTATCATGTGGTGCAGGCTTTTGATCTATTTACGAGTATGCTGAAAATGGGTGTGCAGCCTTCTGTTGATACATACAACTTCCTTATTCGTGCCTGCATGAAAGCAAACAATGTAAGTTTGTGGTTGTTACTCTTGTTTTTCCTACATGTGTATATGCACTGTTGATGCAATTGTAACTTCCATGATCCAAAGAAACTGATAGAAATCTTAGAGAATATTTGAGTGTTCCTCCAATGCAGCCCTAACTCGTTAATCTACTTGTATTTTGAGGTATTAAAAAACTAGAATCTGTAAAGTTGAGATAGTGTGTGACGGTGCCTAGACTCCAAGGAAACGAAATAAATCTCTGGATGTAGACACAAAATGCTTATTACAATGCCCAACACAAGTTGTATACTACGGATTCCAAAAAATGTAAGTCCTTGTTCATTTTTTCAGATTTGTTGGAGCTTTGTAGTATCTAAGTGCACATTGTGGTTCTATCACCAGTAGTGTTATATTCTCAGTTGCCCTTGATGGGGTCATTATTTTTCATACAGTTAGCATTATATCTGGTTATATGCAATATCTTTGTTACAGTATTCTTTATCCCAGGCAGTTACTGCGGCAGACTCTTGATTATGGTATGTGGTCACAGAGTGATCATAGCATGCTCTTTCTATCTAGGTAGCTTCGACATTTCTTGTCTTTGCATTGATGCCTTTTTTTGGCATTCATGGTTTATACACCAGGCATGGCCTCTTTTTCCTTGAAATAAATTTTTTATGGCCCTCATCCTTACCTACATGTTGAGACCTTTGATATCCTGATTCTGTATGTCTGTTATGTTCTATAATCGTATATCACGTATGACATCATTTTATGGCATCACTTGGCAATGATTGAAACTGGTATCCGTGTTATCATTTCCTTGCTATCACCTCCCATTGAGTTTTTTTATGTGTATCATGTCTACCTCTTGTTATGCCTATCTCCTTCAAACTCAGCTATACTGCAGAACTCTTTAAGGACCAAGTTTAAGGTATCTGCCATTTTATGATCAAAGATCCTTTATGCATGCTATTCATTAACTATTGGCTTCATTTTTAATGTTGATGTTGCCACACATGCCTTAGTGGCTGGTGATATTCCAATACAGTGTTTACTCTGTTAAGATTAATGACCCCTCTGCATGCTTGCTTCGTCAGTATTGTTATTATTGCATGCATATCCTTGCGACTATTTGTTCCGCTCGATTTTGACATCCAAAGTCTTGTTTGGTACACCAGTCTGGGAGTGTACATTCTGTTTTTTTGCTATTGCCATTACATGCATTGGATCTGTATTGCTATTCCAAGCTTATCAATATTTCTTTTCAAGAGTACTAATGGTATTGGTGGTTCCACTGGCAACTATTGGTATGTTCTGAAACCTTCATTACTGCTCCTATGTGGGTTTCACTCTATATGGTTCGCCTGGTGCATATTTATTCCCTTGAATCAATTTCCTACTGTTGCTTCACCTTTGTAATATAGTGGGCTACATTTGTATGTTCGACACTATTTTACAATTTTGCCTGAGCTAGTGTCCTTATTGTCTAGCACTCTTGAAATATATACCTGACATGTCTCGTGTGTGAAAACGGTTGATTAATATGTAGTGATATTGCTTGATAAAGAGCTTCACACGCGAGTAATGTACTAGAGTTTGGCCTGTTCTTGCTGAATCAAGGATTGTGAGCCATTTTCCAAGAATGGGAATCTTTTACCAGACAAACATTTGGATGCTTTTAGTGAGGTTTGAAGTTGCGAAATTGGCTGAGGAGGTATCAAGCCTCAAACGATATTTGTATTTGAGGTGCAAAACTTGTAGCAAAGAAACTAGAAGCACACCAAGGTTCTTAAGGACTTTCTAGGTTTTGGCCTTAATACTGAAAGTGGAGTTTTTTGAAAGTTTTGTAGCCTCAAGCACCACACTAACGTTTCAAAGTTATGGACATTAAGTCCCTACTACTGCCTACTTTAAGCTTGACTACACAAATAGCTTTCAAAGTTTTGGACTCTAATTGTTGCCATCCTATTCACAGAAGGCGAGAATACTGAAAACTGAGTAGAGCCTTGTCACATGATGCTTTTTTGAAACCTTAAAAATGGTTTCTACAGGAGCCAAATATGTGGGCATGTCATTATAGGATTCCAAAAACTATGAGATCCATTGTGCCCAATAAGATAAGCTCCAAGAAAGGCTAGTTTCCAATCTCTCTGTGCAAGATAGCCCTTTTTCTTGAATTGTGTCAGAACCATTACAACATTGGAAAGAGATTTATTGATGTTTAGGAGTGCCAGTAGCAAATATTTTTTCACATAACCTGGACATGTATGCACAAATCATTAAACAGTTTGGTCTCAATAAATCATCCCAACTGGGAAGTGGTGGGGAATCAGGGTAGTGACTAATGTTAATCTTTTCAATTCTAGGTGAATTCTGTAAATACTTCTATGGTTTTGAGCATTTGAAGTTCTAAAGTTAGTGTCATCTAATTCACCAGTATACTGAAGTAGTTTAGAAGTCCTTTCATGAAAGAGGAAACGGGTTATTCTAATAGTTTCAATGCGCTTGTTATGTTTGTAGTAGTCTAGAGGATGGCAGTATGTTTTTATTATCCTGAGCTCAGCACGCATGAGACGTGTTATAAATTTGCATCTGTTTGTCGATTTGGTCTTTGTTGCAGCTGGAGAAAATCTTTACACTACTTGCAGAAATGAAGCATTCTGGGATGGAGCCAACAACTGTCACTTATAATGCAGTCATTCACGCCTTTGGAAGCCTGGTATTGCCATTTTTATTGCTTGTACTATATTTGGAGTTCCAGTTTTTGTAGATTTTGGAATGCTAGAAGACTTGGTCAAGCCAAGACAGTTCATCATGAAAGTCAAGGTTGATGTCGTGATTGCTAAAAAACAAAGCTTTGAATGGATACATGCATCCATGATAAAGAAAACTCTCTTAACAAACTGCAGATTTTACCAATTTTTCATCTCTCAAAATTGGGTCATGACAATGCATCTTATCTTCTTGCTGATCTTAAAGAAACTTTTAAAATACTACATTTATGTTGATTTTGTTCAAATTTTGCTGGGAAGAACCCAGTGTGAGGCAGCAGGGATCAGTTGGGAAACCACCATTTAGGGAAGTGAATGGCTGTGGGCACAGGTAGCAGTAGGTGACGGCATGAGACAGTCTGTTCACTGGCTTATCAGGCAAAGCAAAGGTTCAGACAACTCAGTAATCTGAGTGTGCCTTTTCCAGGAAGTCAAGAGTTAACAGAGGAAGTGATGAGAGGGGCCAAGCACCAATTTCGAAAGCAGACATGAACCGACTTGCCGTCATGCATTGGCGAGATGCGGGAATTGGGAATATGCTATGGGATAGATGCTTCAAGTGGAAAATAATGGTGACATTTTATATGTGGGTCTAATTGAGGAAAAGGGGATTGGTCGAAGCTAGGACTGTGACCTCCAGAACAGCAGTCATGCAAAGGTCTGAATTATGAATTATACCCTTCTAGTGGAAACAATCGGTACATCGGCTGTATTGATGGGCATGCCTGCATGATCGACAGACATGTTGAGAAGAGGAAAGAGAATATAAATGGAAGAGTGCTGATAACTAAATAGAATGCATTCAAAGCTCACAATGGAATGCTGTGAGCATTAGCTTCACGATCCTCTCACTCTTCATTGGCATCAAGAATAACTTGGGGGACTGGCGAGGAGAACAACGATTCATTATAAAATGACAAAGAAACTTCTTATTGAGATGCTGTAGTCCTCTCACAACACTGCACAGAGGTGGACACAAGAATAAAATTTGAGGATGCCCTTGATGATGGGGACAATTTAGGACATCCAATTAGGGCCAATTAATTACGTCTGGACCTCTGCAAATATAATTTTATGTGGCCTGTATAGTCACAGTGCCAAGGATTCAACTGTATTTCCATGAAAGGGACCTAGTCATTGGGCACCGATGATCGTCTTATGGACTGGTTTGTGCTAGGGACATGTTAGAACCATTACTGACCGTTAGCATTTCTTTTCATTCAAAATTTTGATAGGGCCTGTACATTTAGGCAAAATTTGGGCTTGAAAGGCCCAAAGATCATTTCAATCAAGCACATGCAGCACATGCTTGTCTTTACTAAATCAAGCTGATTACTTCACAAACACTAGACTGATTCTAAATTAACATGAGCAACTTAAAATATACACAACTCGAGTGTTTGGCAAAAGACACTTTTTCCAAATTTTGCAAGTTAAAGTTGTGCTTACTTGAAAGATCTGACATCGTCCATCAAATTAATGCAGCTATCAAGAGTTCTATTGATGAGCATTGACTGAACTGGAACTTGATATCGATCTTGAAACTTACTAAGATTTGCATTTTGAGATGCCCTTGCAACGATCAAAACTTCATCAATTGGTAGGAAGAAAAAGACGAGCAGAAAATCACTAAAATAATAATGGTTCTAAGTAACGAAGTCATAGCATTCAGTTTCATGATGGAGTTGGTCTGATACTTGGCATGGGACTCCATAGAGTTGAAGGTTTCATGTCTCAATTTTGTTATCTTCAGGTATATACTAGACTTAACATTAATATTTTTACATTTGAATATGTTAAGTTTCTGTTTCTTGTGATGTGTTTTGGTCATGCTATAACTAGTTTACTGTTCCAAGTTCCAACTAACATATTTGTGTTCGAAATACAGAAGCGACTTGATAGCGCTCTTCATGTCCTGAATGAAATGGAATCTGACAATTTGATGCCGGATGCTGATACATATAAGGAGCTTATTAATGCTTGTTCTTCTCAAAAAGATTGTGAAAAAGCCTTGCAGGTAAGTTTTCTTATTCTTTTCCATTTTAATTGTTGATTATAAGCTAATGTTTTCGTCGAAAAAGAGACTAGGCAATTTTTTATATAAAACGCAAGGCTTCCTGCATGATGGATACTGAGCTTCACAGAATTTGCATGTTTGTAAAATCATCCATGTCATGACATTCTAAATTGTGAAGGGACTTTCTAACTTTCACTTTGTGTACGTGCAAACAACTACTACTATTTATGTCAGTTTGTTGCTTTCGAAACTCCTCTCTGTTTTGCCAAGTTTCAAATAAAACGTTTTGTCAAAGTATGCAAATTTGTTAGACTGTGGCAAGGACTGTAATTAATTCCTTACTCTTTCCAAGGGTTCATAGTCATTAGTTGAACAGGGATATCTTCTTGTTTCTTTTTCCATAGCTTTTTCCCACGACTTTTGAAGACATACCGGTCAGATGTATACAAATATTTACATGTAGAAACTGTATGCATGCTATGTGCACCCTATTCTTGAACTTCTGCAGAAGTAGCAGACTACTATGAATACATTCCCTTCCAAGCCCATATCTTTCATTATAATATGAATCAATATATATTTCAACTGAGTGAAGATTGAAGGAAATCCTTGTAATAGGCATGCCCCTCCACTTGATCCTTGACCTCCTACTCATCTAGTTCCTTCACGGATACTGATTCCTCTAGATATCTTGGAAATGTAGGCATTCTTCTCTCTACACTCTCATACGTCTCGGTGAAGAATAAAACATCTCAATTGGCAACAAAATTATGTAACCCACCTGCTGCAGCTGATGAATTGATAACATTACAGCTCCAAAAACCTATAGAGAAAGAATGGTTGCGGCCTCGGGGTGCTTTCTCTATTCCCTATGCTGATGTGACATGTCTAGAAGATTGCTTAACACTAAAATTTGTTCACCATCCCTAAATGTAACCGTATCCTTAGTCTCTTGAAAGCTTGTGCCCCTTTCATCAATCTATATGTATCTTAAATCATTTCCCTAAAGATCTGTGGACCCTGTAGCTGTGTGAGCTGTGACAAAGCTGTACGCCTGCTCCCTTGTGAATCAGATCTAGTAGCTGATATAGCGACATTGTGTTTTGATCTCCATGCTTTCCCCATACCAGGAGAAGTAAAATCCAAGGTGGTATCTTGAAAGTTTTCAGCTTCTAGTTGTTGTGTGAGTTGTAGTTAAAGTTTTAACCAAATGTTGAGGGCCTTGCTCTCACCCTTAATAGTGTAGCCAAACAACTGCGCTAGTGTGTTTCTGTCCTTGATTCCCTGACTAAAAATGAAAATTTCTGATGCTTGTGATTTGTTTGCTCTGAAGATCCCAGAGTCTTGCCAGGGTGTCTTCCCATGGTGGTTTTTAGTATTTACATAGTTCAGCCTCCACTCAAACTTTGGTAAGCTCCTCTCAAATGGTTACTAGTTCAAGGGTTAAAACTTCTCTTGCTGTGTGGATCTTATCATGGGTAAAGGATTGACTTTATTTTTGGAACTTCTCTATGAGCTCCTCAAGCTTGAAGTTGGATTGCATTGTTCTCCTTCTTCAGCCACTAATGTGGATGGGTATTGATAGAGCTAAGTGATGGTGTGGGTCAAGGGGAGAGATTTAATGTCCTTTAGGTACCTTAAACTATACACGAGAGTATTCTAAAGTCTATTTCACGATATCTCTATCTAACTAAATGAAGGCTGAATGATCTACTTAGATGTCATTTGGTTCATCAATCAAAATGTTAGCTGTAAAGGATGATGTGGAGCGCTGTTGTGTGTGTGTGTGCATACATGCTGGATGTCTCATACCAGGGCGATTATGTTTTGAAGCTCATCGGGTAGTGGAGACTATAATGAACCGTCATCATCTGCAAGCCATACAAGACATTTGTGTGTGGCCATAGCCATGTGGTCCTCAGAACCTAAGTCTGGATATGTGACAACACAATGCCACCCATGAGTATGACACTACAAATAGTCTTTTGTCAAAGGTGAAACATCCCATCTGAGTAGCGACCTAATGTGACCTTATGACAAGCAGTTAGAGATCCATGCTAAGATTGACCATTGCAAATCTAGTCATTAGTACCAAGAAAAAGTTGGTCAAGATGAGAAGAGCTAGTCGATGAGTGGAAAAATGTTCAAGTTGACTATTGCACTAGATAGGGCATAGGGGTGATCGTTGATGGATCTATGAGAGTTACAACTGGTTAGGAACTTGGAGAGTTAATTGAAACTTGATCAACGAGGGCTAATCCATCGAATAAACGATTCGTGAAAAAATTCAGATCAAGTACATTAACGAGCTTGATCAAATGGCATTAGAAGGTAAGCAAAAGAAACGGAGGTCTCGGAAAAAGGCTAAGAAGGTGAATCTTTGTTTTATTTGCAATGAACCTGGACATGTTATGAAATTCTGCTCGGAGCGAAAGAAACCCGTAGCTCAAGTGATTGAGATGCCAGGTAATGGAAATCTAAAGTTGGAAAATGACCTGATTGATTGTGAGTGTGAATGCTCTGCTTCTCTTTTGCCAAATGATTTATTTCGTTTGAAAGGCAAGTGAAAGATCAAGAAGTCAATATCTTAGTGGACAATGGTTCCATCTCATAATTTCATTAATTGTCGTTTTGTGCAGAAATGAGGCCTAGAAATTGAAGCAAACAACTATAGATATAAAGCATAGATGCAGCCCATGTTCCAGAATGTTCTGAATCACGATCTGGAATGCAATTTTGCGCTAGGCTTTCCCGGAATGCAATTTTTTGTTTTTTGCTTTTTCTTTTGGTGCCAATATGGATATCGGATTATAGGTGTTTCCAAGAGCAATTCACTTAGCTAGTTTACCAGGGACTCACATGTCAGACTCTAAATAGACAAAAGGTATAATGGAAATATTCATCGTACACTTTGAACATCATGCAATGCTAAATGATTAGACAAGTAATTGATATTAGAGCTTCACAACATAAAGCCACTAGTAAGGATATATCGAGATACTAGGATACTACCCAAACTTTCTTATATACAATAGATACATAAGTAACTTCTTTAGCTGTTTTTTGTCAAAAGCCTCGATATGGGTAGGTACTAGGCAGGAGGGGGAAAGTGATGTTAGCACTTTCATTTGTAACTTAGTTCTAGCAAATTATTCTGCACATATGTGCCCACAGTTATGGACTCGGCTTATTACATTCGCCACGTCCATTTACATTTACTTTACTGTATGCATAAGCAGGCCTTGGCCCCTTCTTTATTCATTATTGACACTTAGACTTTATGGTTAGCCTTGGGCCTTATTATTCATTATTTGGACATTTGGACATATTACTGGAGAGTGGGGGCCTTCTTGGAGGGTTCACTATTATCCCTCCCAGTTGGGCCCTTCCTTTAGGCTATAAATAGGGAATCTGTGTCATTTGTTATTCAACTGATGATATTGATCTCTCTCTTTAGTCTCCTTAATCTCTCTCTTTCTTGCTTTCTAGGGTTAAGTCTTGCTTATGTGATGCTTTCATAGCTTAGCTCTAGATCAATTGTGGGTTCATTCGTAACTTGGTATCAGAGCACTTTCCTGATTGCTGAATTTCAAATCTGATTTTTTGATTGGGCGCCCATTTTCCTTGCTGATTTTTTTTTTCTCTCTTTGCTGAGGGCTTTCATCTCTTTGCTTCAGCAACATTCAACACAGTTTGGAGGAGGACTAGCTCTCATTAGAGCATTTTTCTTGGCGGAACTTTAGCGGATAGTTAGCAGAAGTACTTCCGCTAAATTTGGCGGCCAGAAAAACAATTTTTTTTTTTGGCAGATTAATTCCGGCGCGGAAGTCCAGCTTGTTTGCAAGTTGTCCAGCGCCCAATTCCCTCATCTCTTCGTCCGTTTCTCCTTCCATTTTCAGCCCTCTCCATTTTCTTCACTTTTGTTTGTAGGCTGTCCAGCCCCTTCATACTTGTCACTTTCGTCCATTTTTGTCTCCGTTTGCAGCCATTTTTCACACCTTGTTTGCAGGCTGTCCAGTGCCCATCCCCCTCCAATTTTTACTTCGTTCCGCCTCCGTTTGCTACCCCAAATCCACATTTGCTGCAGGCTGTACAACGCCCATCTCCACCCTCATACTTGCTGTTTTTTTCAGCCTACTTGAAGCATTTTCTTGGTGGCTGTCCAAGAAAAAATACTGAGATTTTTGGCGATTTGACATTCAAGAGAGTAATTGTATAATTGTTGAAATAAAAAAACATGCATTCACTTGTATTTAGTTTTGAAACTTTATTGGTATATTTGTGGAAATAAGACAATTTTTGAGAAAAGAAGCATCAAATTATCGTGTTAAATATCTATAAAGCCAAGTAATGAGCATTTTCAAGGTTTATTTAAAAGTAGACTTAACTTGCATTTCTACATGGCAAGGGATTAGGTATATAAGAAAAAGTAGGGGGAGGAAATTGACAACAAGGCAGTTAGGCCACCAAACTAACTTGTCCATTAGATAGTAGTGTAGTTTTCAATGGGATTGAGACTTGTATTTGCTTGTCCCTCTGTTGTGTGGCTTTGTAGATGGACATACCAATATATTGTTGCTATTCAAGGTTAAGACCTTGCCATGTCTTATCTTTCTCAAAATGTGCAAAAGTGTCACTCTCTTGTAGTTTGACTCCATTACATGGTGATTTAGATTATGATGATGTAACTATTTCCGCCTACTAAAAATTCTGCCCTTTCATTGATCTTTCTTGATGAAGTAGTCTTTCTGTGTAGCTATTTGACGACATGCAAATACGAGGTATAAAGCCTTCAGAAGGTGTCTATTGTGCTTTGGTTAATGCTATTATAAAAAGTGGCAACCTTGAGCAAGCTGTAAAGGTAAGATTTTGCCAGCTTTCTTGTGTCATAATGTGTGCAATTTTTTTGATGTTTTTCTATAAATGCAAGTACACCGTTAAATTTTGTTTTCCTTTGAAAGCTTAATATTGATTAGCTATTTTAGAATACGTTAAGTTCCAAGCACAATATGCCTTTTTCTTTCACATGCTTTTTACCAATTGCAAGTTAAGTTGTGTGTGCATTTCTTTTGAAGTATATATATTTACTATCATATGACCTGTTTTTGTTAGAAGATTTTATGCTCATTGTTGATTGTGATAGCCCCTAAAAAAAAACTTGATGTGATTCATTAATATGAAGAAAAAATACAAGATTTTTCTTTTTATTTCATTTTTTTGCCTTTTCCTTGAATGACAATCATAGCTTTTGTGAGTGCAGCAAGCTCTAGCTAAATGAAAAATCCCAGAATTATGCAATTTGCAAATAAGGGTCTAATGCTTCTTTTAAAGACTTCACATGCAACATTTTCTCTAGTTAGCGTGTCTAGAGTTCTTGAATTGAGATTGGGTGACCACCAATTTTCCAACTTAGTTTGGTTGCCAGCACTTGCTTTTGTGTGGTTGCATGTTTGCATATCTCGAATAGCCATAAGACCAGTAGGTCCTAGTTATGGACAATTAAGTAGTGCACTTGTTAATGGTTTATTGTACATGGGGCCTCATTAATATATAGGTCACCAAATTTTTGGTTGATTTAAAAAAATCTGAAACAAAGCCTTTGAATTGGTATTCGCCCATGCCTGGGCAAAGTATCAAACATGGGAGGGCAAGCCCAATCCAAGCACTCTAAGCCACCACCCTGGTCCACACCAGACGTGGGCTGATCAAAGTATCGTCCAAAAATCTAGCAAGGGAGGGAGGTAGAAGAAACCCATCCTATAGGAGTTATTTTGTATGATATTGCTTAGGGGCACAATAGGCTATTTGGTTGTGGCTAGTGGATAGATTGCATGTATCTGATATCACGATTTTAAGATTATGTTTGTTTTTTTAAATCTTGTATAATATCGCTTACAAAGATGCACGTTCCGTTCCGGATCGTGATTCAGGAACATGATCCGGGAATTGCCGTTAGGGTTTCCCAGATCGCAAATTTTTTTTGTTTGTTTTTTAAAGTTGTCAATATGGGTATCATGTGAAAGGATATCCCAAAAGCAACTATTATGCAGTTCTTTTGCTTGGTTTCAGATGGCTGCATTCATCAAAAATTGGACATCACAGATCTGCAAATATTTTCTTTTGCATTCACAGATCTGCATTCACAGGCTACATTCATCAGAAATCTGGACATTAGTAGATCTGCAAACCATTGGCATAACAAATATAGCAAAAGCAGCGAATCTGGACATCAGAAAAAAATTTGCAACTTTTTTTGCGATCCGGATCATTTTTGTGGCGGATCTCTGAGATTCGCTTTGGTGGGTGACACACTCTCTGGCTGTGGGCCAATGGGCTAGGTCAGACGTACTTGATATCACAAATATTTTTTTTAAGATTTTGAAACTCGGTATGATATCGCTTAGGTGTGCAACATGCTATTTGGCTGTGGGCAAATGGGCTTGGGCACATGTAGTCAATATCACAATTGTTCGTATGATTTTGCGTATCTGTGCGTCAGGTGAGTTTCTCAAATACTCAGATATAATAGTGAAGTGCTTGTAGCCAATCGTTGAAAGAAAACCAGGGACACCAAAACGGAAGTACAAAATGAATTTGATCAATGTTGCAAAATGGATCTTGGCTTACATTGGAGAAGAGTGCTTGTTGAAAAATAGATCACTTAAAAAGAAAATCCAGCCACAAAAGAATGAGCCCAAGAAAAAGCTCTGATACGAAGTTATGAACTGAATCACGGATTTTAGCATCAATGAAGCATAAATTGACAATACATGAAGCGATCTATCAATCTCCCACGTAGAATGGCAAATAGCTTTGTAATGGCTAAACATCTACAAGCAATAACAAATGCAAGAGTTTTCTCACACAGAGCCCAAGCAAATATTTTATAAGCTAAAAAATAATGTACATAGGGCCTGTTTATACCCAACAAAACAAATTGAAGCTTTAAGAGGACTCCCACTCTAGGACCAAAAATAATAATAGTTGGGCCTTTGGCTAGTTCCAAAATAGATGCATAAAAAAGGCCTTCAGGCCTAAAAATGAATAAAAAAGGCTCAGGGCCAACAAATAAATGTAGACCTCGTAAATGAATATAAGCCCTGCTTTAAATAAATATGAGCCTTGTGGTACATGTCGTCTATGGACCCAATAGTCCATAATTATAGTTGACTAGGTCTTGCTGGTTAGGGCCAGGGAACCAAATAAAACTGAGCAAATTTATCTGAATGCCAAGTCATTATTGATGAGACAACATGACCTTATCCGATTGCTAAATTCAGGTCCAGGGCACTGTTGGGAAGATTAAGTTCCTAAGCTAAAGAACCAATTTTCTTCATAATTCAAAATGGCCCACAATATCTCTGTCATGGTCTATCCACAAATAACAAAAACCAAAGAAATGAAGATGCAATGATTGATTTAGGTACCATAAGTGGCCTATAACTTTCATGTATAATAACTCCTAGCTTATCCAATTGTTATGGCATCTATTTGTTTGTAGTATGACATCTATAATGCTGCAAATCCATAGAAAATATGGAGCGAGAATACACATGCCCCAAGTGATTCGCAAGGACCAAAATGTTTGGCAATATGAATAACACATGTCATCAATGCATCCCAAGTGAGTGGGATAGGCTAAGAGTGCCAAGTAGTAGTAACATAAGCATGTGGATATGTGGATGAAGAGAAGTCCCAAGCAATCCATAAGGCCCATGAATGTGAACCATACACAAGAAATGGCTCCAATGCATCCCATAAGAGACATTTAAAGCTAACAGGAACTAGCTCCACAAGCAGAGAAAACGTAGCAACACCACATATAACATCACAACCCCCTAGAGCATATGAATTTGGGCTACTCTGATAGGAAGTAGCATAATGAATGAGGCATTGCTGCAGATGTGACAAATTAATGAAATGTAGACTAGTCACCATACTACATAGGAAGATGAGTCTTTGGTAGAACCATAGGAATAAGAGGACTGGCACATACCTCTACCAGGTCCATAAGAGGGGTATGTCCCAGTGGATGTAAAGCAGCTATTGGATTGTGACATGGTACCTTGCGCACAAGATATGGTTGAGCATGTGCCTGAACATGTTGGTCTTGAGGCCCATCTAGATGGTTGACAACTATAGTAAGTATGTGAGATGAAGATTGAAGGAATGATGAATCCAAGCATATCTGATTTGGAGCTATAGAACTGATGGAAGAAGCATGATGCCCTAAGAATGGCCCCAAGCAATAATAGCTTTGGTAATAACCAATCTATAATTGAGGCATAGTAGGTGCCTTAACTTCTAAGAGGGAAAGTGCTTGCATGGATTCCTTAGAGCGAGCAGCTGCCTCGAGATGCATGTAAATCACAAACCTTTTTGTCGTTGGTCATTTTAATATTTTTATCAAACCCTACAGTTTACAAATCTCCCATGCAACAAATTCATCTCCCTTGCACGAGTTTGTAGATGGGTATGTTTAACGAAATGCTTAATAATGCTGAAGATCTTCTCTTTGAAAAGGTAATAGACAATTTGCAGTCACTAGAATAGTCTTCAGCGTTTTGTTTCTGCACACACTGACAGGCAATTTTGGATGTAGTAGCATTTTTTGTTCGCTACGTAGTCGCACAACATTGCTTAACTTTTGCTTAGATCCTTTCTTCACCTCCACAGGCTCATTTGTACTAGATGACTAGATATGTCTGCCACTGTCAAGTCTTTCAGATCTTGGACAATCATGTTCTCTCTGATTGTACTATGTTGCTGTGAGTGTGCTATTTTTCATGTTTGAACAGCCAATGGTTATTTAAATTTCATTTCATTTCCTTGAGGTGTGCTCACAAATTTGTTTTGGTTTTGTAGAGATCAAATTGCAACTCACCATTTTAGATGCATTATGGCAGATAATGAAGAAGGCCGAGAAGAACGGTACGAATATCGGCGTCAGCACAAAAAGTACAATATTAGCAGGTCTTGCTAACGATTGCCGTCTCCATGAGGCCTATGCCTTGCTTGAAGATATCCAAAATGGAGGGAAAATGCCTGAACCATTTGCATATGGGCACCTGCTGGTGAGTTTCATAGCCCCCACCCAGTTTGTTGCAAACTCCTAGTAGTAAACAAGAAACTAAATATAATTATGTTATTGCTTTAGGCGACACAATTTAGTGGTAATAGATTTTGGTAACTACTTAGCAATTATCATTTGCAAAACTCGTACATCTTGATTTTTATTCAGAAAATTGAAGCTTTCTATTGATCTACATAGCTCGAAAAGCTAGAATTTGTTGATTATTTTTACTTTGAATTGACACTCTGTGATGCGAGAGCACATCTTTATAACCCAGGCTAGTTCATTTGAACAATATTCTCTCTGTATTAAGAACAGTGGCATGCAATACAAAGCCTCCATTTTTGTAGTATGAAGCAGTATATTTGGCCCAGGTCAATGATTCATAAATGCGAGTAGAAATGTATTTATTTCTTACAAAAATGTCTCTAGTTTGCAATATATTCTTTGCAATGATGAATAATAGCGTGCAATCTTTCTTTCCTGTTCACATGTGTCTGTGACTTTTTCTTTGCATGCGCTTTGGACAGGCTGCTGTAGGACGTTCAGGTGATCTTGATGGAATGTTTAAGTTGTTTGAGGTTTCTAAAGTAGCGTGGCCAAAAAGAAAAGAAGAACAGGTCAAGGAGCAGCAAAATCACTGGTGTATGTCTATTGTGGAGTCATGCATTCTGCACGGTGAGCTACGGTGGGTGATTTGAAGGCCTCTTACGTTGCTGCTTGACTGCCTGTTTGAACACTGATTGGTTCAATTGTGCATTTTTCTGTCTAAGTAGACTTTTGGACTTTTATCCAACCTTATTATTATGATTAGAAGCACAGGTTGCAATCCCTTTGAACTTATCAGCTGAGCACTTCAACTGGTTTTTGTGTTCATTTTTTGTTCACCCTTCGTATGGAACACTAAAATCAGGAAACCTTAAAGGGAATGCTTGTGAATATGTACTCATTTGAAGTTTCCTATGATGTGATGTTTTCTAACTTTTCATTTTCATTTGTTCATCATCTGGTATATTTTCTAGAATTTTGGAAATCTTGAACCCAGTTACACCACTTAAGCTTGAGACCAGATGAGATTACGAGGGTTGCTTGCCCACTCGAATTACAGCAACTTTCTGAGTCATAGTTGTCAATGCTTTGTCCCATGTTGATATTGCTGATCGTTTTGAGCTCTTTGTCTGAGAATGATCATCGATCTGCAACTTGTCCATTTTTTCATGTTTAATCTTGTTTTTTAGTACTCTTGGTTTCCAATACTATGAGTTTAGATGTATTTGAATCCACATGAAACTTGGTATTTAGAGCACTTAAGTTTTTTTTGTGCAAGAGAATCCAGATTTAAGCTTTTCAGAAGTGGGCACCAGACTTAGAAGCGATTCTAAGCAAGTCGACCCTAATTCCATGATTTGAAAAGAGGACATGGTCCCTAATCTTTAGCTCGTGCAGCTCATTGGAGGGCTCTTAGTATTCCGGGCTTGTCTCATATCACTGATTGTATCTTCATGTTATGGCATGCAATTACTTTTTTTCATCATCATCATCGTACATTGCTAGTAGACTGCCACACTACAGATTTTGGACATCTTTGATTATAGCTGCCACTGTCCATCGACTGTGTGAATCCACCAATTTCTGATATTACCATTAAGGGCATGTCGGGTACCCTAAGTTGCCCTAACCTCTAGGAGGTTCTACTAAGGGCCTTTAGATAGTATATATAGGGCTATCATTTAGTCATTACATAGTTTATGATTTGGTATTACTTGCTCTGTTTGTGGGAAAAAAACCCTTTGCCATTGCTTGTAGGGCTTTGGTGATTCTTTATGGGTTGCTTGATTGTGTCTATTATAGTGATTCATCATTCATAAAACATTCATAGATTGAGTCTGTAACTTGGTATCAGAGCACTTTCCTCCCTTGGTGGTGCTACTTTTTCTCCAAGCGAGTGCATTTTCAGCAGATTTTTTATAGCCTATTGCTCTGCACTCTGGGCAAATCTTCTCCACATTTGGCTGGCTGATTTCTGTAGGTATTTTTGGTTGATCTATATGCATTTTTCAGTTGCCTCTAATTTCGGGGGACCTCCATCTCTCTTTTGGCAGGCCTTCCCATTGCCATTTTAAAGCTATATTTGGCGGCAGTCAACACCATTTTCAGCGGTTGTTTTCCATTATCTTTGGGTGTAGCTTCAGCAGACAGTTATCTGAAGTTTTTCCTCTAAACTTGGTGGTAGATTTGACAAAAAACAAAATTTCAGCTATTTTTGGTGGATCTCTACGATATGTAGTGGAATTTCTAGCAGATCTCCAACGCTTCTTACAAACATTTGTTGGCAGGTCCATCACCCTATTTCTTGCTACAATTGGGAACCACTTCGCTGATTTTTTGAGACAGAATATGCACTTATCTCCAGCACCCACTTTGGAGCTGGTTACGAAGCTTTATTAGTAACATCTTCAGTGTTCTTCATCACCTATCGCTTGCTGAATTTTTTACTACAATTGGGTACCTTTCTTACTTGGTGCTCTAGTTGGTGGACATTTTGGTATCATTATCCTTACCTATCACTTGCTGGATGCTGTCACATTTGGGCAGTTGTCATGCCCTCTTTTGTGGTAATTTTTTGACACGTCCTTGCTGGATTTTAGGGGGATCTATTTGGCAGTACCATACACCTATTTTCAGCAGCTGCAATGGAGCTTCTATACCTATTTCTAGCACCTTATATGGAGCTTATTCCTCAGAGGACTTCTAGCTTGCTGAATTTTTTTTCCTGTCACATTTGGGCAGCCTATCGTGGTCTTTGGCATTTACGTAGAGCCTACGTTAAGGTTTTGACTTGTGTCCTCTCCCTCAGGGTTTGTGCTTTTCCGCATACTTTCTATCATGGCATGTGGTTTTGCATCTGCTTCTTAGTCTGACGAGACTCCTCAGTCTTCTGTTGTGGATACTATTCATTTGTTGTTTTATTTAGATTAGTTTCATTTTGTTCTGTGATTCCGTTCTCTGTTTTTCTACGTCCAATTTTTTGCTTTTGTTTATGCTCATTTGTTCCAAATCCGTTTCTATAAAAAAGAAAATGAAAAAGGGAGTGCTCACAAAATTTTTAGTATGATTTGCGATTTTAAGTCCCTATTCTCTATGTTTATCATAGTAATACGACTTTTGAGCGTGTCTTCGAGAGGTGGTTGACATCTCTTCAATACTACTTTGACACTTATTGCTTTAATTGTACTGATTCTACTTGGTCTAAGTGCATACCTATGTCCGTTCTCAAGCATCCTATCTTGGAGTGGCATGTCTTTTTACATTTGCTTTGCCTCCTGATGCTATCTGATGATAATGAGTTTGAGGGTCCTCTAGCTGATAAAAATGGTGTCATAAATATTGCCAAAGATATTGCTTGGGCCTTTCTTCTAGTTTTTTAGGATTTAATAATATTTTGTAAGCCCCACATTGAGGCCAATGTTTTTTCAAGTGAGGGAGAATTACTTGGGCTTCCATTTGGTATTTATACTTGTAGAACAATATTTTGAATTTTTTTTATCACGTCCGTTGGCTGAGTTGATTCCAAACTACAGTATGTCATTCTACAATGTCCTCTCCCCTTTAAGAAGCGATGTCCCAATTGATATGAGTACTCTCCAACTTTTTAATCTTGAGGGGAGCGTTAGCTAAGCTTGCAAGTTGCTCCCACGTGGAATTTCAAGGAGGATAACCCCTCAACAAAATCGATGGGCTGAGTTGATGGAAGGATTTAACATGAAAACATGGTATCAAAAGGGCAAACAAATTTGGTTAATGATGCATGATCTTGTATCCTGTATCAGATGAGCTTTATTGTAGTAGGCAGTGATCTCATAAAGGAGCTTATAGAAGCTGCACAAGGGTCCACTCTTGATTAGCTTCCAATGGTAAACTACAATCAATGGTATTTCATTCCTACTTTGACATATATGGTTTTGAGACATCATCTTTAGTATATGTGCTACTGTAATGGTTTCTACATTTTGGCATTAACATTCTATTTGTACAAACACTGAGGGCAATGTCTATTTGGGGAGGAGGGAGAACTTTGGGCATTTATACATAGCACTCCACGTAGTAATTCAGGCACTTGGACCCCTATTTGACATGGTCTGGTAGTTGGACACATATTATTGGGTCTCTGGGTAGTATTGGGTCCTACCAGCAGGGCATTGACCTTCCAGGTGGGTGCTGACCTCTAGCCCTAACTTGTGCATCCTCCAACAAGCATAAATGGGTAATATGATGCCCATCCCTGATGAATGATTGTTTACTGTTCTAAAGATAGCTTGAATTTGGTGACTTGTGTGGAAGATGTCTTAGCATAGCTAGATCAGATACTTATGGGCGACTATTGTTCTCCATACACTTTATGATGGACTTCAATGAGTATCTTGTTTACTTGCAATCTTGTTTTTCTTGTCTCTATTATCCGTGAGGTGCAATTGTTGTTTTGGTTAAAGCTCATTTATATTGGCTGAGCATGAGGAACGACTTGTACTTGCTCTTCCGAACCAGCTGCTTTTATAGCAAGAACAGGTATTCTGGAGTAAAGCACGAAGACTCTTGCAACACTCGCTTATTCCTCATCGACAATGGATTGGTATATCCATTGACTCTATTATGTCGGTCACCCCGTACCTAGAAAGGTTTTGATACACACATGATGGTTATTAGTGTGTCCAAGTTGTTCTTTAGATATTTTTGATTGCATACATTCTCAAAGTCCATTTTGACAGACTAGAGACACCAAGCTTGCTATTGATATTAATTCTTCTTATTCATATGTTGATGGGCACAACTTCTCATTTAAAAGTTTATTCTTAATTTGAAGTTGTTAACAACATTCAGTGGGATATGTGAGGTAGTGTTTTACTCCTATGAATAAGGATTGGAATTAGCACCTTTGTTTGGTAGAGTATAACTACCCCAATTCACTTAGCAACAATACATCTGTGACACCATAGATACTCTCATATACTACTGGTATGAAAAAACTTCCAGATGATACTCTTGGTATTATTTACTTGAATCGTATTCTGCATCTAGTTAGAGTGACCAGTTAAATGGCTTGATTGTCTGTATGACATTATAAAACTTTAAAAGATTTCACTGAAGCAGTTGTGCAACTCATTAGTATATACATAAAATTCATCTTGCATCCAAGCCTGTTGTTTGTATTTTATAAATCAGGTAATCATCGACTCGTTTAACATTTATTCCAAGAACTGGTGTATCACTTCATTAAAAGAACTGTACAGGAGTTTGAGATAAGTCAAAGCAGAGACTGTGAACTTGAACTTCTAGTTGACATTGTGGTCTGCAGGCGACTGGTACAGTTTCTGGAACAAGTGAAGGAAGAAGAACTTGTGATTGATCAGAACATTTTTTTTGACAAGGTAGTGCTTTCTGATCGAGTTTAAAGGAAGCATGGCGGGACTCATTTTTGCTTTTTCCTTTTGGTTTTTGACATGAGTAATGTTGATCAAGTTTAATGCCATACTTCCAAATTATACAAGTTTAAAAGGATGCTGGTCTTTTGAAGTGTGATGCAGCAGATGAAGCTAATCAATGCAAATGTTTTTGTGAAGATCTTTTTGCACATTGCAAATGGTGGAGCGGATACGACAACGATGGTTCCTGAGAAGTGGGGTGATGGTTTTGCAATGCTAGATGCTATGAGATCTCTGGGTTTCCATCCATCCAGAATGTGTCTGGAGGTTCTTCTAGACTGTTGTGCTACAATGAAGGACTCAAAACGTGCTCAGCTGGTCATTGCAGAGATGGAGAAGGAACAAATCGAACCTAACATTCTTACAATGATAAGGTGAGTGACTTTCTCAGTGAGAAAGGACTACTGTGATAGACTTACTTTGTCAATCTTTTAAAATTTGTTTCCAGAATTTCTAGATAGCTTTTGGCATATCATTATCTAGTTTATGATGGTAGAATCTCGTACCAAGCTGGCGCTAATCTTTATATTCCAAACATGGTGAGCTTTCAGAATTTTTGAACTGTTTTGATCAGAAAACTTGATTGGTCGTCTTTTATAGCCATACATTGAATGAAGTGGAAATTCATGAAGATAACGACATACTGCGTCTCACCGCTTGAAAGGAATGCTGGCCTAGTTTTTTTGTTTTTCGGTACCCAGTTCCACAAGTTCATTAACAGTAGTCCATGAAACTCTATGCAAGATATAAGTGATAGGTGCACAATGTTCTGGAACACGTGCAGAGCAATTTTCTGAAATGCTACAGGAATTTTTCACAAATTTGTTCTTGAATGTTGTACCAAACATATTTGATCAATGAAATTTTTTGTTGGCTTTGATAAGATAGTGAAAAAAAAATGCTTGGTAGAAAAGTTTAGCTTTATAATAATGTTTAGTGGCTAAAATTGAACTTCAAAGTTCAATAATCAATTAATTGGTTATCTGGAGTCTGTACTCTATGATATGTATTAATTAGTACATACTACATGAATGTTTGCTGGTTTTTATACCCCAACTTATACTAGCCTTGAGATTTGTACCTGTACAATATTTTTGTGATTACTATTACTCTTTATTCCCTTTGGTTCTTGCCATGAAAAGAATTTCTTTGTATTGAATGATGACAAGAAGACAAGGATTGCATTCATGCATGAAATGGTGGTTTTTGTAGAGCATCCTCTACAAAAAGACTCTCAAGAGTCTCCTACAATGAACTCTTCAAGGAATAGAATCATCACTGTCAAATCACTAGGGCACTATCCTACCTCTAGAATAGTGGTAGGACTGGGCTCTTAGGGCTGCGACTACACCTAGGGCACCCTACCAAGAGGCTCCATTTGATCTGTCAATAAACAACAGCTTAAAATTTGGTTTTGAGTGGCCCAACAACATGACCCTAAGTAATTATGATGGTGCAAGGAGAGGGAAGAAAGTTTTGAGGCCATAATTGCAGATAGTAAGAGCTGAATTTGCAAATTCAAGCTGAGAAGAAGTGGGAGGATGTTTAGAGCGTGAAAAAGCTTTCTGAATTTTTTTTGAAAAATTTCATCATAGTCGCCTTTGGCTCAGTCTCGAATGGATTCGCAGAGGGGGAGGGAAGGCTTATCTATAGATTTTTTGGGCCAGAATTTGCAAACTTCAAAACTTCTCAATTGGTGTGCCCACGAATTCCTGATGGCTTTAGTAGCTGTGTATTGTTAGGGATTGCAACCGTGTCAACAATACCCTCGTGTGTCAATTGCATGTCCTCCTACTGATAAATTCAATGTATGAAAAAATTGCTAGGGAGATTTCACAAAATGTAATTCTTTAATGGAAAACTTTAAAATGCGTGTGTTGAAGAAGCTACTCGAAACGGGGATGCCAAGTAGAACCCACAAAAATGCATAAGCTGAGTAAGTAGCCTCAAGGTATAAACACCAAAATAGTTCAGAAGGTGGAAAAATATCAACAGAACTAGCATCAATTTATGTGGCCGTCTGCAATCCTTAGTGTGATGATGTATTCTATTTTATATTGCGAATAAGATATGTACAACACTTCTTTATGGAGTATAAATAGCTAACAACATTTAGCTTGATAACCTTTACTATCCAGGATATGTAAGTGTGTGAGCTTTATTTTTGCAACTTTCATATAGTAACCAGTGTAAAACTATTAGCTCTAAGTAGTTATACCACCTAATCTAGACACATGTAACATCCATTGATGGTGAAATTACCATAAAGGATAAAACTTACAGCTATTTGATTGCCTGCATTCTTACTCCATGCTCACCCTACAAGTCCATGTGATCAAGGTGTAGCTGATTAAACCATGGGGTAACTATCTTTTGTTTCCTACATATTATACCTATCTATCTCGATTCTCGACCACTACTCTTTACAAAGCCAACTTCCTCACCTCTGCTCTTCACCAAGGTGCCTCTCTCTCTTTTCCATCCCAATCAGGAGCCCAACCTTTAACTTTCAGGAGTGTTGCATCTTCCATGGGGCCATGACTCGTAAAGGTGATCTTTAAATTCTGAGGTCTTGCCTTTAGATTCTAAGGGCACTGCCTTCAGTCACTAGGGTTTTGGCTTTGTGATTGATGTGGATCCTATCTATCAAGATTTGAGAGTGACGTCCTGAGGTGTGTTAAGGGATGTTCTTTAAAGTTATGGACTCCGCTCATTACATTCGCCACGTCCATTTACATTTACTTTACTTTATGCATAAGCAGGCCTTGGGCCCTTTTTTATTCATTATTGACACTTAGACTATATGGTTGGCCTTGGGCCTTATTATTCATTGTTTGGACATTTGGACATGTTACTTGATAGTGGGGGCCTTCTTGGAGGGCACACTATCATCCCTCCCAGTTGGGCCCTAACCACTAGAAGCTTTCTTTTAGGGCTTCCTCTAGGCTATAAGTAGGGAATCTATGTCATTTGTTACTCAGCTGATGATATTGATCTCTCTCTTTAGTCTCAATCTCTCTCTTTCCTGCTTTCTAGGGTTAAGTCTTGCTTATTTGATGCTTTCATAGCTTAGCTCTAGGTCAATTGTGGCTTCATTCGTAACTTGGTATCAGAGCACTTTCCTGTGCACCAACGCCCTACTAACCCATCACTTTCGTCGATTTTTTCATCAGATTTTCATCGTTTTTTCAGATTTAGTAGAGGCTGTCCAGCGCCCTACTAACCCACCACTTTCATTGACTTTCTCATTATTTGGTTGCTTTGCAGGCCCTTATCTCTATTTGGTGGCTGCCTGATATTTCTCCATTTTACTACCGTTTTCAGTACGCTTTCGTTTGCAGTTGCTAGGCACTACTTACACTATTTGTCATTTCCCTCTTTTTATTTAGCGGGCTTTGTCACGTCTTCTCATTGGCGTATCTATTGTCACGACTTATGTCCTTTCCTTTAGTTCGTCCATTTGATTAGCATCTTGTCTCGCATTTTGTATTTTCCTCATTATGACACATTCACCTACCTCGAGTGAGATTTTTAGTAGAACCTATCCAATTAGTTTCGTCGCATGGATGGTACCCTTTCTGGCCTCGCTCTTCGCCTAGATATGGTTATGATCGGCTTTGCCACTATGCAGTCACAGATTGATTCTTTACAGTCCCATGGTCCTGGTAAAGCTTCTGTTTATCCTCCATTTGGGACTCCCCCTCCATTTGGATTTCCATCTTCTTCTGCTAGTCAGCCTGGTGGTGGACAATTCCTTCCACCTAACCCACCACCTGGTTTCTTTCCACGTCCCACAGTTCCTGAGCCACACTTTGCTTGAGATTTTCGTGATAGGGTACAACTTGCTACCTATTCTGGTTCCTCTGACGATAGCTTATTAGAGAGTTGGTTTGTCAAGCTTGACACATATTTTTAGATTTACCCTAAGACTGATCCTCAGAAGATCCAGTTGGCTGCTTTACACTTAGATGGACGTGCTGCCACGTGGTGGACCGTGGCGGGTCTATCGAGTTGATCCTGATCGGGAAGGACTCCAATCTGACCTACCTTTCGCCGTGACCTCCGTCATGCTATGATTGATCCTCAGTGGCTCAACCGCCAGTGTGATACATTCCGTAGTCTCACTCAGACCGGTGATCTTGCTTCCTATATAGATCAGTTTATGGAGCTTTCTTATCTTTTCACAGATCTACAACCCACTGAGCTTATTTCTCGTGACATTGCTGGGCTTCGTGGTGCCTTACGTTGTGATGTTTTTTCTTTCCGTCCTCCCACACTTGTTGAGGTGATGTCCCTTGCCAGTACTTTACAACATAAGTACTCAGACATCTTTCTTTCCCGCTTCTCTCGACCCCGTCCTTCTGCTTCATCTTTTCCCGCTATGTGCACCTCTACACCTTCCACTTCTGTTCCGGCTCCTTCCATTGTCCCTCCGTTTCCTCATCCTCCGACCCCTCGTCCTGCTTTTGTCCGACGTTATACATCTGCAGAGTTCGCTGACCTTCAGTAGAAGCGTCTTTGCTTTCGTTGAATCCTGACCATCTTGCCCGTGATTGTCGTCAGCCCCTTCCTACTACTACTGCTGTTTTTTATCATGAGGGCACTACTCCAGATGATTCCGATATCTACATTCATATTTTTGATGAGCCTGACCTATCTCCTGAGCCTTCCACTGATTTACTTCTTGCTACTTGCCATGCTTAGCTTGCCTATGCTACTTGGACAGGGCTTTCTGGTCCTTGCTCCATTCGGTTAGGTGTACGCATTATTGGTTGTGAGTATATTGCTTTAGTTGATACCGACAACACTCATTCTTTTATCAGCAGTTATATCACCAGTCGGATCCGTGCTTCACTTGTTCCTGCTCCACAGCCTCTTACAGTTGAGGTTGCCAGGTCACACTCTTTTCCTAGGTCTCATATGTTTCAGGAATTGCCATACCGCATTGGAGATTTTTCTGGACAGGCAGATCTTTACATTATTCCTATGGAGCGTTATGATCTTATCCTTGATGCTTATTGGTTTGCATCTCTTGGGGCCGTTACACTGGACTTGACACAACAGACATTGACATTTGTACATGGTGCAATTACACTCACTTGTTGGCATTGATTCTCAGGGAGAATTCCAGTTGATCACTGGGAAGCAGTTTAGTTGCAGCCTGCCGAAGGCTCATTGTGCAGCCTTCTTATGTGTTCAGCGTACAGTAGTAGTTCCTCCAGTTTCTACTCCAACATCTATTCCTCAGATTTCCATTCAGAGCACATCAGTTGCTGCTTCACTTTCACCATCCGTGGGTCCTCTTAGGTTCATGCTGCTCTGGATTTACAGGTTGTTGCTGCGTGCCTTGCGCCTATATGCCTTGATTGACATATATCGTATTCAGTGGTCATTCCTGGTTGCATTGACATTGAGGCCGTTTACCTTGGTGGTATTTCTACTATTGCTTCTGCGCATACCTCAGATAGCCCTCCTGGTTCGGTGGTCGGTGCAGTATCTTCTCCATTGGTCTTTGTATCTCCATCTCTTGAGTCCGTTATGGCCGGTATTCATACTGATTTCTCTGGGGTTCTTCACGGGTCCACGGTTGATGGTTCCCTCGCTATTGGTGATCAGGTTGTATCTTCTTTCACTTTACTCCATGGATCTCTGCTTGAGGTTTGTGATCTATCTCATGATATTTCTACAGTTCCTTACATGATTCATGTGCCTTTGGCCCTTTCCGTTACACATTTTCCATCCGAGAATATTTGCCAGATGGTCCCTATTACTTATCTAGGGTACTTATATGTTGGGATCTTTCTAGATGAGTATACGGGGATCCTTCAGTCTCCTTGTGTTTTTACATATAGGTTTGCTGCAGTCGATGCCTATGGTATACACTTTTGGGCTTTTTATGCATTAGAGGTTTTTCATGCGACTGATTCCTTTTTACCTCTTGATATTTGGCATTCCTGGTTATTACGTATAGCTTGGTTTTCATTTGGACCTATTGATTGGTGTTGGTTTTTCCATATTACTGATTGCCTATGGTGCAAATATCTCTATGATTATGCATATGGCTCTCTATCTGTTCGCTCATTGTCAGGCTTGGCATATCCTGATGGCTTGGGTTATTGCCTCCGTTCCAGCTACTGTTTGTCCGGGTGATCTTCCGGTTCCCAGTCATTTCTAGTTGCTCCATATCGCTTGGTCTCCGATGTTGAGTTGTCACTTTGTTTGGTGTTCCGAGACCATCAAAGTACCTTGAGAGAGTTCCTTCTCCTCTCTTGGATAGTTTTTGGGGATGTTGCCGCCATATACTTCAGTGTTGCTCATATGTGCTTTGATACTCCTTACCAGCTACACGTGGATATTGCTCCGATGCTTGCTACTAATGCTACGGCTCCCGTTCCTCATTCCAGTGCATTTCTTCTATTCCTCACTTGTGCGCCTGGTGTGTACTTTGGGATTACACTTATGGCCAAGTCCGATTCTCCATCCGTTTTGGTGCATCCTATGATGGATTGGTATGTCCATATGAGGTCTTTCTGGATGAGTATTTCGGCTACAATTTTTCAGTTGGTGCCTCTACTATTCCTAGATTTGTTGCTACTGTTTTCATGCATCATGTCTTTTTAGATGAGGCATTGATTTCTTGGACCTTTTGGAGCTTTTGGCATGCAGCTCTTCTCGTGATATGGGCCTTGAGGGTACCGTGTGCCATTGCTACTTCTCATTCATGGGCCTTATGGATACCTTGGGCTTTTGACCATGCTGGTGCACATTTCTCCATTCTAGCTATCTTTGTCAGGATGATCTCTTTATGCTCCATGTTTCCTGGCATATCGCTTGCTTTTCCATGCTATTACAATGTGCATCATGCTTATGTTCCTACCCCTTGGTGTTGGTCTTCCGATGCTGCTATCTTTTCTTGGGGCACCTGTATCCCTGAGTTTGCACATATGTTTGATGGTTACGTGTATGGTGCGGCTATTCGCAATGAGTGTCCATCTCTTTTCCAACTTCCTTATTGGATTCCCGTTGCTGATGCAGTTCTACCTTCTCGGGCTTTTTGGATACTTTGGTATGATGTCCCTATCTTTTGGGCTGATCCTCTACTATCTTGGGCATTACGGATACCTTGGCATTCATGATTGCTGCTTGATCTTCTTCTAGTCCCTTGGCATTCCTGGTTGTTCCATATTGCTTGGTTTCAGATGACGCAGCCGAGATGTTCCCTCCGTCGCCACGAAGCTGTTCCCTTTCTTAGGGATTTGTTTCCTTTTTGCAGTGATGCAACTTGCCATCGCACAAGGTTATCACATTGAGGTAGATGCTAGGGAGGGGTTGGAGTAAGTCACTTGAAAATCACACAAAGATTATCCTTTTTGACCATCCATAGTTTAACATGATGCTTTTGGGTGCGTTGGTGGAGAGGGATGATATCGAAGTAGAAACTTCCTGTTTCATCGATAGAAGATGGGAAAACCCATCGGAGTACAAAGCAATGCATGTAGAAATTATAAAGGCCATAAGGCGAATTGACATGCTATACATCAACTATAGCAAAGTAAAAATCTCACAAAGTAGCTATTGAAAGCCGACTGCTTGATGTAAGTCACTAGCTAAGATATTTGCAAGTTTAGGTAGTGCAGGACTGAGAAGTTGCCATTCTTGCAAATATGGCACGTCGAAGTATTGCAAGTGCTTGAATGTGTCGTGAAGTGGTAGAAACTCCTTGACAATAGTAGGACGTAATGATACATTGAAAAGTGGATTTTGAGATCACTAGGTTTGCATGATATGATAGGGAAGTCTTGACATGTGACTAGGCAGCCAACTATTGCTTTTCATCATGTATACACTTTTAAGCATGGGGGTATGCTCCATGCTTTGAAGGGTGAGAGAAAGTTGCTAGAGGACCCTCTCATTTCGGGAATTAAAAATAAATTTTGAGTGCTTGCATTTGTGCTACATGGAAATGTGAATGTTAACGTTGTTGATTCAGTGTTTTTTATTCTATAAATGTAGGCAGATAACAACAAATTTTGGCTTTGCGTCCTACATTTCCAGCATTTGCAATTTTTTCATATTCCAGTGAAATAAGAGCATAAGATGAATCGATGAGAAAGGAATTTTATTCAGTAATCCTGTTGGGTCACCTCCTAGAGAGAATGTAGAGCATAAGATCGACCCTGTTCCGGGGCTGAGTCTTCTTTGTAGACTGCTCTAGAGGATGGATGAAGTGAAGGTTGAGTAGATGGGCCTAGTACATCGTAAATTAAGATATTCCTCCAACATCTTTTTTACGTCCTCCCACCAATTATAACACTCTAAGCTCTCCAATCTAGTGAATCCAAGCTAGCTGGTGTGTAGAATTTATCTCCTCCCACCAATCATAGGCTGCCCTTCCTGTGCTCTATCATGGCTTGGTGATTAGTGGACCACCACCCATAGCCTGGTCCTGTTAGAAGCCCTAATCTCAGTCTAATTTGTGCACGTACCGGAGAGCTAGGTGCAAGACAGTAACTTCTTGTCCCGTCTTACATATTATTGCCACTCTGTTGCATTTTGCTATGCTGAGTATTTATATCTTTCCTTCTTAAAAAATGCACCATCGTTAAGAGAATATGTTTCTCTTATAGTATTTCAGAGTCAAAGGTCAGCTAACCTTTCAATTTTAATTCTGGAATGCAGGCTGTTCAGAGTGTTTGTGGCAGTTGGAGAATTTCAAAGGGCATATTTCATGTTGGGAGAAATGAACCAAAATGATCTAAAAGACTCGGATATTAAAATGCTTGTGAAGGCAGTCCTTGATTCCAACAGCGGTTCAGCAGCTTACTCAACCTTCTATCACAGAATTTTAAAGTTTTTGGAAGCATTATAATGCTTTATTCTTTCGTTGTTTTTGTAGATTTTAAACATTTATTGAAAGTTTTATTTATTGTGTTTGGGAAATTGTGCTACACTACACTACATATTGAAAATCATGTCATAGAAAATCAAAATAGAAGGACCAGAAAGGTGAATATGTGGTATGTGTACACAAGCAAAAATGTGAAAGTTCGTGAGCTGAGCTTTTCAGGTTGTAGTTTCTGCGGAAGTATCTCGGTCTAGAATCTCAGGATATCGAAGTTCATCTTCATGTCATAGAAACTGAAGCACCAGCAAGCTGAATTTACAGCTTGTAAATACATGTCATTCAGGGTAGCATACACAAGCTTATATGAAGTACTGTCCAAATTTATATACACGCACATGAATGCAAAAGTTCATGAGCTGAGCTTTTCAGGCTGTAGTTTGTGGAATGTGTCTCTAGAGTTTCTAAATTTTGAAGTTCACCTTCATGTTGTAAAAACTGAAGTCAGCACCAGCAAGCTGAATTTACAGCTTTTAAATACATATCATTCAAGGTAGCATTGAAATCTAAAATTTGATGATATGTCAATGGGAAGTCAATCATAATATTTTTATTGTATGCCAAGTTTTTTGGCCCTTCATTTGGAAAGTGCCAGCATCCGGATGTCTTTATTGCACGGTGTAATCTTAGCCCATTTTTTTTTTAAGCAATTTGTAGAACTTTGAAACTTTTACTTCCAAAGTGTGTGTGTGTGTGTGTGTGAGAGAGAGAGAGAGAGAGAGAGAGAGAGAGAGAGAGACAGAGAGATTTATTAACGTCTTTTCCATGCCTTAAGGCATATGAGACAAAAAAGCACGTCAGAAAGATGGAACAAGGACGACGGATCAATGCCATCAAGTAAACTAACTTAATCAACTAGCTAACTAAGAAGAGATTTATGGCCAGGAATATATGGTACGAAGACCATTTACAAGTTCAACTGGGCATATCTTCATTTCTCTAATTTTGATTTACTCTCAAAATTCAAACTCTCAGTGATTACAATAGGTTTACGATACAAATCGAATAACACCATTACGATAAATAAGTCGTTTACAAGTTTATGTAGCTTCCTATCTTGCCTTTTTACGTTCTTGCACCTGGATGAAAGTGAGGTCTTCGTCCAAGTATATTTTGGTGTCGCGCAACTTTTATCTTTGCTCTAACGCTTTACAATGATGAGTTGCTAAAAGTGAAGTTTTTAACAAGGGTATTTGGATGTTTCTTAGGTCGCCAAGCAATTTTCATACCTTTATAGTGGTGCTTAAGGTCATCTTCCAAAAAAAATGGCCTTCAGTGAATGTGGTTGAAATAAACGAAGATGATGGAAGAATAGTAGGAGATGAACCTTTGAGTACATCTGTCCATGATTGGATAGTCGTGTGATGCTGTTCCACTTGTGCTTCGAGCTGTTGGATCTTAGCGATTGAGAAGACGCTTTGATTTTGATATCCGCAACTTGGATTTTGATGGTCGCAACTTCTTTCTTGAGTTTTTCAATGGACATATCTAGCTCTTGAAGGTGCGTTTGCATGGCTAAAATCATAAAAGCTTGAGAAGCAAGTTTTTTTCGATGGTTGTTAAGGTACTAAAATATTATTTCTTGATCTGCTTGAAGAACGAAAATCATGAAGGATGGAGGCAAAAGTGCTTTTGGATTATTTGGATTTGGATTAAGTTCGAAGTCAACAGTAGAGGTAAAGCAAGTTCACTTTTACTAAGAATGGGATATGATGGAGAGATAGAAACTATAATAGGCATAGGTCCTGGAGTTGAAGAAGCGGGAGTAGATCGTTGAAACATAGATGGAGCTGTAGAAGGAGAAGGGATGGTGTTAGGAGAAGCACCTCCTTTTCTATTTATGGCCATGATTCACAATAGTTTTTTCGCAGATCAGGCATGGTGATAGTCACAGGCGCTTAGTGCATCAACAACGATGCAACAACGCACGTAGGGTGCCAGAGAGAGAGAGAGAGAGAGAGAGAGAGAGAGAGAGAGAGAGAGAGAGAGAGAGAGAGAGAGAGAGAGAGAGAGAGAGAGAGAGAGAGAGATTTTATTTGTCTTTTCCATGCCAATAGGCATATAAGACGAAAAAGTACATGTCAAGTGTGTGGTACAGTAAGAGCGTGTGAAACATCTCCGTAACAGAAAAGAAAAGAAATGCCAATACACTATACTACGAACATGAAATAAGTCTAAAAAGCAAAAGTCTAATGCTGTCAATAAGATAATGGTATAACCTTGTGCCATCAAGTATCATTGTTGTGGAAGAAAGATGTGATGGGTATAACGCCTGAGGTGGTCTTGATAGATGCGACATGGGATAGTTCAGAATCTAAATATCGTGGTCGAACTGGAATCCCCACGACATCCATCTCCAAGAAATGAGTCCTGTAATAGTCGGATTTAATCCCTAAGTGGCCCTACCATGTGTGGCAAAGGTATGCTCTGTAGAAGAATCGTTTGATATAATCATGTGTACCCGCTGCTGGAAGGTCCGTGATAGATATGCCAAATGTATCCAATAGACGTGCCGCTTGTGAGAACAATGATAAGTGATAACCTAGACCGTGGAGGTGTTGAGATGATATGAGTGCTCCTTGTGGATATCTTTGTGCATAAGTGGGAAACAACCAAAGGCGCTGTATATATTGTTGGATTATTCTCCTACTAATCGACTAATTGATTTTTTAATCTTTGTCCAATTTTTATCCAGACCTACAACTTTTTTCGTGTTTTCACACAGTTTGTATAATTACTCGGAAACGGCTCACAGTGTCGACATTTTCGGGATTTTCGTCTTTCGTCATTATCTCTCACTTTGGTTTTTCGCAAACGCCGGATGCCTCAAATGTTAAGGAAATAACATTGGCAAAGACCTTCACATTATTCGCATGACAGTTTACGTTCATTTCTGCAGAGTTACAGTTTACGTTCAAATATGTAGACCGACTGTTTACGACCGAAGCTACCGACTTGCATTAATTTATCAGCAAGTAATTTATGAGAAGTCCTAACTGGATGGATGCCAGGACTTCATAGCCAACTGGATGACGCATTTGATGAGCTAATTTCTTAGTATAAATAGCTGATGTTTTCATTAATTATCGAAGAAGAATGAGAAGTGACGATCTTCTTCCTCAAGTAAGAAGTATGCAAGTATTGAATAGTTAGCGTTCTCTCTCAAGCCTGCGAGCTTGGACACTCTTGAGCATTCTAGCTCATTTTTTTAGAGTTGATTAGAGATTGCTATTGTGCTTCTGCTTATCAGTAGTTGCGCTTTAATTCAGATTTATGTTTAGTCGCTCAGAGATAGCTTAGAGTACGCGGCTTCGATCTGCAACTTGTTGTACTCATTTACATCTGTTTCGTTTTCATACTGAATTAATCTATCTTCTTATTGCGTTCAGGTTCGTATCAGAATGTATGCATTTTTGTAGTTCTTCGTGACTGGATATTTGTCTGATAATTCAATGTTAAATGTTTGGCTACGTAATCACTGTAGTACTAATGATTTCAAAGTTAGTTACTATAAGATCGAATGTGATCTCTATCACTATTGTTTTGTTCGAAATTGATAGGCGTAGTAGTCATGCATAGAGAAAGAGAAAGATAGTTTGATCAACAAGCAAATATAGTTACAACATCTCCTGAAGTCGAAATGGACGAAGGCGCTCTTATGGTCAAAGACAAATACGCGAATTCGGATGATTCATGGTTTCTGGATTCTGGAGCTACTCAATATATGACCAATCATCGTGAGATTTTCCATTCCTATACGCCTTACAATACAAAGAAGTATGTTCATCTTGGTGATGATAGCACTCACAATATCGAAGGTGAAGGTATCGTAAGATTAAAACCTAGCATGATCAATTCAAACTAATGACGAAAATCTTGTATGTTCTTAACTCTCTACAAATCTGTTATCAGTAAATAGAATTACAGATTTAGGTCTTAAGGTGGAGTTTGAGTTTGATCAATGCAGAATTATTAATAGGAGTAATAAGATCCTTGCACTCGACAAGAGGCATGAATACTTATATAGATTGGTATATTGTTATTTTGATTTTAGTCAAGTCTTGAAAACCTCTGTTCTTGTCAATAAAGCATTACTATGGCATCATCGCTTAGGACACTTAAATCATTCGATTGTTTTGAACGTGTCCAGATACACTACTTCTGATCAAGCTTGCAAGTTGTTCGATTCTGTCGAGTCGAGGATGTTCACTAGCCCGGATGTCATCTTCATCGAAGATCAGTTTTTCGACCTCAAAGGAAAAGACAAAGCCCATGTAGCCGACATAACAAACTTTCCAGTTTTTCAGTCGACTATTGCTTTTGAAGGTCCAAGCTCATCTACTCTTGACGAACAACAAATCAAAAGATGATGATGTTGCAGAGCAACTACAACATGATGGAAACGATCAACTTCCTTTTACCCAGAAGATTATCAAGAACTAGTAGACCACCTAATAGGTATATCGACGAGTCTGCAGCTTACCTTGTTCATGAGCCAACGACTATCGAAGAGGCACTCAGTCAGCCCGATTCCGATTTCGGAAAAGAAGCTATGAATAAAGAATATTCATCTCTTATCAAGAACCAGACATGGACAATTGTCGAATTACCTGCTAGAGGAAACGTAGTTGATTGCCAATGGATTTTCAAAGTCAAGTACAAAGCAAACGAAAGCATCGACAGAAGAAAAGCCCGACTTGTCGCCAGAGGATTTTCTTAGGTATACAACGTCGATTATATTGAGACCTTCAGTCCAGTAGACAAGCATTCTTCTATTCGACTTTTATTATCGTTTGTTGCTACAGCAGATTTGGAAATACATCAAATGGATGTACGATGCTCGTGACTTCTTGAGCAAATCCATGCTATGCAAGAGTCCGCAAACCAACTTATCGTTCTTACGATTTTAAGACATAATCCCAAGAAACTGTAAGTGCAAAATGTGAAAGTAGGAATTTGCGAATGCACACTCATACTAAGACCGGGGCAGTTATATGCCATTCCGACCTTATGAATGTATATGTTCTTAGCACAAATCCATGTACTTAAAAGAACTTACAGCAAGTACGCAAATCCTTGTTTAGAAAATCGTCAAAAGATTGTTAAAAGTTATAGGGTTATCATCATTCCTATAGTAAGCATTGATATATTAGCATTAATTGCGTGAAACGAAGACGCATTTATCGTACTATGATTACGAATCATATTACTTTTTTTCGCACATTCCTATCAAACGTAGTCGTTTACTTACTCTGTCATCCTGCATTTTGAGCCTTATCAATCGAAAAACTCATGCGTTACTGACCTGAATGGTAGACGAAACTGATTCTTGTGAGGTGATCACGTTTGTAGTTTGCAGTTGAGAAGATTGACCTTCCGTATCCATTTCTAAGAATAGTCATTGCGTAGTTACACGTATATCAGAAGTCCAATTAGTTTATAGTAGCTTCCATATGGGTTTACAGTCTTTTTCATAAAAAGTAATTTGGAGCATAGATGTTATGAGTGTCATACATGTGAAAGTACTGTACGACCATAAATGGATCTACAAAAGATCCACAAGAAATTGGATGCTTGCTTAACAATCTATCAAAAAACTAGTCATCAAAAAGTTGATCTAGATTGGCAATTTGACAAACAACAAGCATTAACAATCAAAAGCATTGATCAACATTGAAATCCAAGCCCACACGTGTATACTATAGGCTATAATACGGCCTTCAACCTGAGAAACAAGTAGAAATTGATTTGGTTTCATTCGGATCACAAAAACTCAATGTACATAGCGAACTAGCTTGAGATTGCCAATGAGCTCCAAAAAAATTCTATCTTCTCACTATGGGAGCTTGGAATACATAGCAAATTCGACTTCGTTCTTGAAGTTAGGTGGATTTCCAGCATGTAATAAGGAAGTTAACTCACTCTTCTTGCCGTAAAATGAAACCCTAGCCTAGATCCTAGAGTTATGCTTGGTAGGTAGCTAGTTGGTCAAATTTTCACCTTAAACTTAGGTGTAGGTCCTATAAAGTAGGGATGGCCACCAAATAGACACGACCAGCAGCTCTCTTGACTTGACCTAACCTACATTAGGAGTGGTTTTCCACGTGGCATCTTGGCCTTACATGTGTGGAACCCAATTATACACGATATTTACAAAGTTCTACATGACTAGATTTGCCAAAATAGGCTATTTTTCACAATATGTACCTTATATTTGTTGTCAACTAAAGTATACCTAAACCCTTCGTGCTCTTCAATGCTGTAAAACTATGCGAGACAACGATAATAGTATGCATTATCACCTATCCATTTACGTAGAGAGTTCTTCATTGATCATGAGACACATACACACTAATGGCATTCATTTAGAATCATTTCTACCATCAACCGTCTCTATAATGCGGCTACGGTGCCTCCATAGCAAATCTATGCATGAGATTATGAAGAACTAGTGAGTATATTGCTATCATAAAAGCGAGTTATGGTATTTATCAAAATTATCAATGCTGGACATCGCTTTCTGCCCATATAAGTCAACGTTGGCAACGCTATCAACTTCTTTTGGGGTCGCGTTGCAGTAACCTTCACAGAGATGGAAATCATAACAGCGATTTGCAGCTGTTTTGGTAGCGCTACCATATGCCTACATTGCTATGAATGTGGTTCATATACATGTATACAAAATGAGCCAACGCTGGCTTCTATCAACTGTGTGCTTGAAGCAAGTATTCAACGCAATCATGGATGCCATAGTGGGCGCTTAAATCTCTTGCATGCTTGCAATCAAAACTTTCAAAGATATAACAAAAATGCCAAAGATTGCAATCGAATCTATCATTTCCTCTACAATCAAAATTTTTATAATAGAAGTAAACCGGTATGAAGGCAACTTACCAAAGTATTCCGGAGTTAGCTCTCTGATTGTCATAACGTAAGCTTCCACACTACAACCTTTGGTATGCCAGAGCAAGAAGTAGAAGAAGAGAATAGAGGAGAGAGGGCGTGGAGAAGGTCTGCATCCCATTCCTTCTTTATGTAGATACATCTAATCAGAAAGAGTGTACAAGAAGCAAAGGATCGTTTCCTTAGGATATTACTCCAATGATCTTAACCGTTGAGGTGGCTTTCAATGCATTTGGTGGTTTTCAAATTTCCCTCCAAAAGTCACAAAGGGTCATATAACTTTTTAGAGTATTAAGAACCAAGTATAGAGTAAAGAAGTTGCGTACCATTCATGCGAGAGAGAGAGAGAGAGAGAGAGAGAGAGAGAGAGAGAGAGAGAGAGAGAGAGAGAGAGAGAGAGAGAGAGAGAGAGAGAGAGAGAGAGAGAGAGAGAGAGATGGAAAAATTGTAAAAGTCATCTATCTTGAGGTTTGGGGTCCTCTATCAAAACCATTCATTGTACACTTGTAATTAAGTGATGAGGATTAGCTCGTGATAGTGTAGGTTGCTTACATTGGGCTTGATGGTAGAGGGGTAGTGACATTGCAGCTCGTAATCTCATTTGTCAATATGGACCAATCATAGTGAATGATGCACCAAAATGGTCCAATCAATGTAAGAGGTGGCATGCAGGTGGTCCAATCAAAGCAAGAGGTGATTCTAGAGAGGTCCAATCATTGAGCTTCATTGCCACTTGTCATGAATCTCGAGCTACTATGAGTGAGATTGAGATTGAGTCCTAACTTAGTTTTTAGATGAGAGATTTGGAGTTGGTGAGCTCCAACACTTACATTATTTTCTACATTCTTTCTCTACCCGAGAGCTACATGTTGTAACCCTCTATACCCGCGAGCAAGCGATTTTCATACTTAGCTTTTTTCATCCAAAGTTTCCTCTTATTATATGTAATGAATGGTGAGTGATAGATGCATGTATTGAGTGCTCTTGCCTGAGATTTTTCAAGCTAGTTTGCTTGTATCTTGTTTGTGATAGATCTTTGTGCTATCACACACACCTTAGGAGATCATTCACATTGTTTGAGATGTCCTCACACGTGCGAAATGTACACATGGTATCAGAGCCTACCTAATGTTGGATTGCATCCATCATGTTTGATGTGATTTTGGCTTGATAACTAGTTTTGGAGGGTCTAATTGCATCTCAATTTCAGACATTGTGTTTTTGGATCAAGAGGGGTCTAAATCATATTGATTAGATCCACGATGGGTCAGTGTACGGATTGTACTGCTCAGACACATGTGAGATTATCAAACTTTGTTTGGTTGGTGTATCTCCAAGATATAAGATCCAAATCTAGTGCATGATAGCTTGATGGAAAGCTAGTGAAGCCTAGTTTGTGTTGCAATTTGTTTCAACTCAAATGGATGTGTCTTGTGGAAGTTATAGCCATTCAAAGTGAGGTGGGTAGGGAACCCAACTTGGTTGGACACATCAAATTTTGACTCATATCTAGCTTGTTTGATTAAAAAACTTATCTTTGTGGTTGTCAATCTAGTCTAAGTGAGATCTAGGTGTGATTTGATGCCATAGCCACTGTTAGTTTAATGCAACTCAAGTGCATTAGAGTCTTTTGTGGAGGAGTCTTTGAGTGACTTACACATGCTTAGAAGAAGTTGGCTTAAAATTATGTTGTGCTTCATCTTTAGAGAGAAGCTAGATCTAGATTGAGAGAGATTGACATAGCTAGTGAGATTGATCTCACATATTTGTTGCAAGGTCTCAAATTAGGTTTTGGTTGGACACCGTTATCAAATCCTTTTTTGAGAGAGAAGAAACAGAGAATTTTTTGGTGTTATCAGAGACAAATCACACAAGATTACTCCGCATTCCGACCATTCAAATTTGAATTCATTTGCTACAACACAGACTCTTCATTTTCTCCCTACTTAACACTTTAACCAAAGCGAAAGTAGAAGATTCAAAAATTGACTAGGCAATATATCGAAGCATCGATTTGTCACACAAATAACGAAAATGACATGACAATAAGAGTAGAGCACTACAACAAGGCTCCACTAACTGAAAAATGATCTCTACTAACTAACTGAACATGATAACATCATATTATACTTTTTACTTGATCTTTCTTTATGATATTGTATTCATCTAATCTTAATTTAGAAGAAATGATTATTTAAAATATCCTAAACTAATTTTTGTTACATCGTGATGGATGTTGTTGAGGAAATTTATCTTATTTCACGTCGTGGGGTTGTGTGCCATTTTGATGGAGAACGTTTCTAGTTCACAACTTTAACATTTGATCTTAGATTTGATTATCTCTCATGATAGCTGACCCATGAATTCAGAAGACCTATGAACTTCTTCATAGGCAATTCTTCTGGCTTAGTATGAAAAAGGACGTCCAACAATATGTTACCAGTTGCCAGAAGTGTCCAATTAATAAGGCAGAGCATCTAAAGGCAAGAACAGCCCCTAGAAATACCAACTGGTAAGTGGAAAGTATTTCCATGGATTTTATAGTAGGCCTGCCTAAGACCCTAGAAGGATCATGATGCTATATGGATCACAGTTAACCGTTTGACCAAAATGGCTCACTTTATTTCGACCAAAACAACCGTTAGAGCTCCAGAGTTAGCAAGGTTGTTTATTGTCAGTGTCACAATTTTCTGGGAACGCCTCCTATGCACTTCTTGTCCTCGTTGCAGAACGCGACAACCTGGTTATAATGACTCGTTGCACGCAGAGCATGATAATAGGACAACATTTGAGTCAATTATTGTGCCATGCAAAATCGGAGCAGAAGAGGCCTCTTAGCCTCATGATAATCTTCCTTCGACACAGCAGATCCAAAATAAAATCATTTATTAACCGGGGAGTACCATTAATCAATGGCCCAAAGAGCATCTTCTAGCCTAATGAAAAGCAAAACGCTTTCAGTCTTGCCAGCGGGACAGAGCATTGTTGGCAGAGAAGGCCAGATTCTGGCTGCCCAACCTCCCTATTCTCTCAATAGTGTAGCAAAAAAATTGAAGAAGATAGCATCATTAAAGATCTATTGTGAGTACCTACTGCAAAATGGCATGGTAGACATGCAAAAAAGGAGACATGGAAAACTAAGTCTTTTGTGATGGCACCCCAATGTTATTGCACAAAGGATAGTTTAGAAGGATATATTTTCCTAAAGCATTCACATGCATGTATAAAGTGATTCCCTCTGGCTACAATCAATGGCACCACCACTCTCTCTTTTGTTACTTTATCAACATAGAGGACAATGTCATTTTCAGGAGGGAGAGCTAAAAAGCAACCTTGGCACTTGGGCCCTTGTTATTATCAATCACAGTAGCACTGGAAAACCATGAATTGTGGTTTGAACATTGAATCGATCCAATTCTAGACTGGGTGGAAACACTAATCAGTATCAATTGCTTACAGCTAAACTGTAAATCAATGGCACTTGGGTTTCTATCATTCTGCAATGAAGCAATCGACGCATCTAGCTTTGACAGACGATAGATCATAGACAGAACTATGATGTCAGTTGTGCTCATAGATTGAGAAACGCGAATATATCGTGCTCAACGACGGAAGCAAATTTTGTTCAATGATCTTGTAGAGCCTTTCAGCTTGGAATAGAGCATACGCTTTTATTGCGGATATAGAAGTTTGGAAGCAGGATGCTGTTGCGTTTTGCTAGGTTTAGTACCAATAGTATCTGTAGCAGCTTTTAATGCAGGCTTGACATGAGGAAGGTAGATCCGTTCTGGGCAATATGGAAAGACGTTATCGTTCTATTTAGTCTGAGCGTTGTTATCTCGGCGACACCTGCGGATGTTAATGGCTCAGAAGATAACCGCCTGTCTAGCATTCTTTCGTTTCATGGGAAGGATATGCCCGAAGTGGATATCCAAAATTTGGGTCGTTCAGAAATCAAATGTGCTCCTGAAACGCATGGGTGTGAGGTGAACTTTACCATCGTAGATCCAAATGACACAAATCTCAATCATGAAGGCCTGCAAGGATCAGATCAAGTGTTGCAAGGATCGGATCAAGTGTTGCAGTTTAAGAAAGATCTTGGCCTGGACAATAGAATCTCAGAAGGAAGTGTACAGAGACTCTAGAGCGTTAGTTCAAGAGGAAAGCAAGATGATTGTGAGGAGAGTTATGGGTTCTTGCCTTGCTCAACCAATATCGGAGGAAATTTGTTTTTTCTTCTTGTATACGGATTTTTGATGGTCAAAGCAGCTCAACTTTTGTCAAATGGTAGCGAACTACTGCCCATTGTACTGAATCCTGGTCTCATTGGAGACCTTCTACTTCCCCCATTCTCGGTTCATTACTCGATGCACTTTTTATACTTGGTAAGAATCTTAGTAGATGCAATTGCTCAACAGCTCTTTCTCTAATCACTGCTTGAATATAAAGGGTGCGCTTGTGCATATGCATTGGCTTCAACATTTTCATCGCTTTTCTCTTGAGCTCATAACCTAAAGTTTGCAGGATTTCTGAAGTGAGACTGCGTTAGCAATGTGAAATCTTAATCCCGGACTATTGTCTTAGAAGCGTTGGATATCCAAAATTTGGGTCGTTTAGAAATCAAATTTTCTCTTGAAATGCACATGTGTGAAGTGACCTTTACCATTGTAGATCCAAATGACAAAAATCTCAATCATGAAGGCCTGCAAGGATCTCAAGTGTTGCAGTTTAAGAATGGACAATAGAATCTCAGAAGGAAGTGTACAAAGATGTTTCTGGAGTGTTAGTTCAAGAGGAAAGCAAGCTGATTGCAAGGAGAGTTGTGGGTTCTTGCCTTGCTCGACCAAGATATATAAAGCTTGTACAACTTCCAGAAGGCACGGATATTTGCTTACATGTATGTCCTCTTGACCATCTCTTTCGCTTTTCATCACTCTTACACCGTAGGCCTTGGATTCCTTGACATCCGCTATCTGAGTTTCTAGCTTTTCTCTGCCGGCAACTCTTTCTAAGCTCTTTCTAAGCTGGTAACCCATATATCCGAGAGAGAGGATGGAGGGCGGCGCACGGCGCAGCAGGGATGGAGAGAGAGAGAGAGAGAGAGAGAGAGAGAGAGAGAGAGAGAGAGAGAGATATGGATCGTGAGAGAGGGACAGGAAAAATAGATCCATTTGAATTAGGAGGTGCGAAGCAATGTGTATGCATGGGGGCGCATACATCCTATTCCCATGCATCATGTATCTAAAAATTTTAGTTAGCTTTTTAAGAAAATGCATGAGGTATGAGGATGCACCCATGCAACCATGGGTGCATCGTCCATCCCATACATAAACATAGTCACAAATATCACACACAAATATTTTTATATATATAGATGTGTATGCATGGGTGAGGGAAGGAGCATGCATGGTGCACCCATACCCATGCGCAACAGTGTACATATGTTTAAATATACATATACTAGTAAAGAGTGCCTCTGTTTGACGGGCAATGGAGGCCGATCTTTATAAAAATGCAATTTTATTTCAACCTTTCCCGTGGCGAGCAAGCAATGGTTTAGGAGGAAAGCCGATGGTCGTTGACCGATGGCCCATGTATGTGTGTGTATCATACGTGGCCGAAGTGTGCCAGCCGATGGCGCGGGCGGTCGATGTATGTGTGTGTATCGTACGTGGCCGAAGTGTGCCAACCGATGGCAAGGACAGCTGATGGGGTGTGTGTGTGTGTGCGCGCGCGAGCGCAATGCGGAGAGAGAGAGAGAGAGAGAGAGAGAGAGAGAGAGAGAGAGAGAGAGAAGTGGGGCCCGTGGGAAAGAGAAAAAAAAAAAAGGGACTCTAGACTCTATACTTCATACAATATATCTCATCCACAAAAAGTTTTTTATATGGAGATGTGTGTGTGCGCGCACGCGCGTGCACACACACACACATTCATTGTGTCGGGGGTCACACACACACAACGAACACGCACACACACATAGGCGCACACACACACATAGACATGCACGCGCGTGCGCACGCACACACACACACACACACACACACACACACACACACACACACACACATACACACACTCAGTCACACGTGCGTGCGTGCGTGCGTGTGCATGCACGTGTATTCTAAATCTTCCCTCCCCCCTTATTTTTCTCTTTTTATTGTCTCTTTTACTCCCCTCACCCCATCCCCTCCTTTTTTTTAATTGTGCATTTTTTGGCCCATGGATAAAAGCTCGTGGGTAACGATTTGGAGTTAGAGCTAGTGAGTTTGGGCTTGTGGTTAAACATTCCTAAAAATGGTGGGCCAAGATAGGAATTTGAAGGATTGAAAAAAAAAAAGAACCAGTTTAAGGTAGTCAAGAAAACTTTTTTGTTCATAATTTATGGGTAAAACTTTGATAATTTAAAATAAATAAGAAAGCCAAGTAATAAAGATTATTGGCTAAAGTTTAAAGCACATTGAAGTGTGTGAAAAAAATAAACCTTAACTTCAAACTTTAAGTATTTGAATTTAGTAATTGGAAGGGAGAGGGTGATGAATCTTTTTGGGGTCCACCCCTCAATGCACACAATGTGCAAATGTATGGGGATATGCACATTCCCCATACATGCATCCTCCTCCCCAAGTTTTTTAGTTAGAAAAAGTCAATGCATGGGTGAAGGGAGGAGCATGCATGGTGTACCCATACACATGCGCAAAAATGTACATAAGTTAAAAATATATATATATAGACTAGTAAAGAGTGCCCGTCGTTGACGGGCAATGGAGGCCGATCTTCATAGAAATGCATTTTTATTTCAACCTTTCCCGTGGAAAGTCTAATAATTTAAAAAATCCTTAGAGCACTCTTTACATGTGCATGTGCGGCAAACGATGTGGGTGACGGGCCAATTTGACCGTTCTCAGAAATGCTGGAAAGCAGTCCATTTAGTGGCATTCCCCCCAACAAAAAGGGCGTTTCTGGACAAACGACATCGGAATTGAGCCGCAAATGGTACTATGGGTTCGTGTTGAGCCCACGAACCTGTGGACACCTCCTGTCCGAAGTTTTGACAGTTTTTATATTGAATCCGATCAATTTCTGACTCAATGGGCCTAGATTCCCAGGATTGCATTTAGGGTTTCTGGTTCGGATGCATGTTTCGCTATGAGTACTGAACCGTTTGGAGCCTGGTTTAGTCCTGAACCCTTTGCCACATGTTGTGCAAGTCATGGCGACCTTTGGAGGTGGCAGTTTGGAGCAGGGCTTTCCTTCTAGTGGCTAGAATCTTGCTCCTAAGCCAGCAGAAGATAAGCTTTTTTCTTTCAGATACACTAATCAACAATGAAACACATTCATTAGGAGAATTGTCGGCATCAATTCTTTTTTTTGTATGTCTGAAACCACATCTTAGCCGATGATATTGGTCGCTGATACATTGAATGTATGTTGACAACCAGATTTTAATCCAAGAACATTAAATGAGTTAAAAACATCTAAAATCACAACATTAAGCAGTCTCTTTGGGGAACGACAATCTTTTATACTACATATCCTTACTTTAAGATAAGTATATCAAGACATATGCTTATTTTTGGCGTCATTTCCGGGGATTGCTAATCTGTTGGATTTAGATGTTTGTAAGTCGAAGATGAATGCCAACTACAGGAAGCAGTTCAAGCAATTCAAGATCTGATTATTTGAAAAGATACCGAAAGCTCCATGAGGAGTTCTTCAAAAAACTTTAGCAATCTTTTCAGCGCGGCACATCGCCTTTTGCCACCTATCAAGAAGCTGAAGCTTATTTCAATAATCTTGTCGATAAACCCAAAAACGTACCTGAGTCAGAAATTCCTGATACTCTTGGCAATCTGAATCGGGATCTCAGTCCCGATCCAGAATCGGAACCTGAATTAGAACCTAATCCTTATCCTGAATCAGATCCTGATCATGATCCTGATTCAGAACTAGAAATGGATCCTCCTCAACCACGATTCAATGTCAGTTCAAAAATTAAATACGATTACTTCAAGGAAACTTCTTTAGACAATGCGAATAGCTATGTCTCCTAGTTTGAGTCCATTGCTATTTCCAACAATGAGGGGACGAATGTAGACAAACTACGTATATTCCCTGGTCTATTGCGGAAATAAGTCCGAATTTGGTATAGCCAATTGGACCGTGCGTCTGTTAACACTTGGGACCTGTTGAGAGAAGCCTTTCTCAACCAGTTTCGCGAGATTGGTTACTCTACCCGAGTGCTTGCACAATTGAATTCCGTGCAAAAGAAAGAGAAGGAGTCTCTGAGAAGGTATACTCGTAAGGTAAAAAACTTAATTGGAAAATTGGTTGGCATATATCATGTTGCAATGTAGATAGAGTGGTATCTTGCAGGACTACTTTCAAAGATTGACAGATATTATCGTCAAGAATCCATGAACTCTTTGGACGAAGTCATTGCAACCGTGGAGAACTACGAAACATCTAAGATTGCAAGAAAGCATCATTCCAATAAGACAAAGAAGAAATCATCTGCTTCATCAGATAATTCGAACTCAGATGAGGACAAATCAGATAGTTCGGAGTTGTCTAGTTCCAACGACGATTTGGACTCTGAGAGCTCAAGTCCTTCAAGAGACGATAAGAATCACTAGAAGGAGAAAAAGACTAAGAAGAAATCTAAGCCTTCCAAGGAACCTCCTACAAAGAACGACAAGGTTTGGAAGAAGAACATTGCTGACTTGTCAAAACAAATGCAAGATCTAAAAGTTCAGATATCCGAAGTATCAGACAAGCGGCAGAAGGCACTTTCTTCCAACCCCAACGTTTGGTGTACAAAGTACAGATCCCCAAGTCATACAAACAATGAATGTAAATCTAATTTACAAGTTTCATATGTTGAAAGCGCAGATGAAGATGTTTTGTATATCTATGAAATAGATACATGAGAGCTCTATCATTACGTTCAAGGACCGTCTGCAACAACGTTGCAGCCAAAACCGAAATTTGGACCAAAGTGCTTCGTACCTGCTCAGACCGTGAGCCCAATTAGAAGACTATCTATGCACCGAAGAAGATGACAAACAATTGCTATAATTGTGATGCACAGGGACATTATTCACCCGACTGCCCGGAGCCTCACCGACCAATCGGCTATGTTATGTTCAAATTGTTTAGGAGAAGGTCATCTTGCTGCAGATTGCCCAAAGCCTCAAAAGTCAAAGGTGGTGTACAATTATGTCTAGACTCCAAGTGCAAAACCAGACTTCCAAGAAAAGCAAGAAGATGCAGTCGTGCAGAGGATCGAATGCTTTGACAAAGGCACCTTGTTGACTATTGATAACAATCGGCCAAGTGATTTTGAAGATATTTTTAAATTTTTCACTCGAAGCACTTCAAATTCACCCAAACCAATGAAGGAGAGTTCGGCTAAGACTCGGAAGAACAAGAGAAAGCATCACAACCAAACGTGAACAAGTTTATTACTCAAAAAGATTTGAAAGATGATTCGAACTATGACCAAAACGCTGCCAAGCTATTTCAAAAGCATGTTGCAGCGGAAGCAAGACTCTAATTGAAGATGAACTTAAATCTAACCCACTTCAGAAGAAGGTGATTTTTGAAGAAAAAGAAGATGGCATTCCAATAAGTTCAAAGTTATCCAAAGCTATTGTGGACTTCAAGCTGCAGACAAAGAAACAATACGATATTGTATCGGATATCGGCTCCTTGAGACCGAATATCACATTCGAGCATCTATTATCTGACAACAATTACTATCGGAAGCAGCTAATGAGTCTGTCACAAACAAAGAGGAGAAAGCAAATTTCTCTTCCCGAGATTGTTGTTGACCTCGGAGACCTTCGAGCACCTGAAATTGATGTATCCATTTCAAGATGTTTAATCAAGAATGTATCTATTGACTCCAAGTCGAGCGTCAACATCATGACGGAAGACACGGTGTGTGCACTTGGACTTACAGATATCAAGTCTACTTTGAGAAAGATCAAATTGGCTGACTCAACAAGGAGAAAGTCTGTAGGTAAGCTGAAAGAAGTCACAGTGTATATCCAAGATATACCATCATCATGAATTTTATAGTGATTCGACCAGTTGGATTGGCCAACTACTTTATCCTTATCGGAAGACCTTGGCTTTATCAAGCAAACACCAGTGTCCATTGGAAGAAAAAGGAGTTGCGATTCCGAATTGGTGATCATGATGAACATGGAAAGCTGCATGAGAATATTATCACATGGCAGCGAGAGTGATACAAAGGAGAGACCGCGCAGTCAGATACAAGTTTCACATCCGAACAATCGTCTTATGCTCTTAATATTTTTTTCAGAAAAAGAAGACATTAAATTGAGTTATTTGGATAGTTATGAGATTGAAGAATCAGAAGCATCTAATAACACAGACAAAGCGCAGCCTTCGCAAAGAGAAATACAAGGTTATTTTTCTACCAATATGACAGTTGGTATGATCGATCCAAACGACACTCTCTCTATTGAAGTCATACCGGACAAATCCTTGTTAATCTCTAAACTCTTATCCGATAAAGAGAAACAACAGTATATGGACCTGCTCACCGAATATCATGATGTTTTTGCTTGGACCATGGAATATTTGAAAGGCATAAACAAGAAATTCGAAGAACACCGAATTGACTTGAAAGAAGGAGCGGTACCAATATGGCAACGTCAGTATCGACGGAATCCTAAGTAATCCCTACTAGTGAAAGATGAACTCGACAAATACTTGAAGGCGAGTATTATTTATCATGTCCTTAGCAGCGAATGGGTTTTGCCAATTGTAGTTGTTCCGAAAAAAAAAGATTGGTAAGATCCGGGTTTGTCAAGATTATCGGAAGCTTAATGTTGCGACTCGCAAAGATCATCACCCTCTATCATTCACATATATGATTCTTGATCAAGTTGCTGGTAATGAAAGGTATAGCTTCCTTGATGGATTTTTTGGTTATAACCAAGTATCTATCCGAGAAGAAGACCAGTCCAAAACAACCTTCACAATGGATTGGGGTACTTACGCCTATCAAAAGATGTCGTTTGGACTGTGTAATGCACCAATCACATTCTAGAGAATGATTATTGTGATTTTTCAAGAATATTTATGCGTATTCCTAAAAAAAATTATGGATGACTTTTGCGTCTATAGCTCAAAAGCCACACATCTTTCAAAGTTGCAGAAGACATTGCAGAGGTGCAGAGAGACTTCATTGTGTCTCCATCTTGAGAAGTGTTATTTCGGCATGTCGGAAGGACTACTACTCGGACACAGAATATCAAAGAGAGGAATTGAAGTCGATAAAGATAAGACAGATATTATAAAGAATTTGAAAGAGCCGACAAATCTTCGCGAGCTCCGAGGCTTTCTGGGTCACATTGGTTATTATCGAAGGTTCATTCAAGACCACGCATCTATTGTTGCTCCACTAACACACTTATTAAAGAAAGACATTTACTATGAATGGTTTGTTGATTGTCAACAATCATTTGAGTTACTAAAGCAGAAACTCTTGGACGTCCCAGTTTTGAGACCGTTTGATTGGGTAAGGACATTTCATGTTTATGTGGATGTTTCGTCATTCACAATCGTAGTCACCCTAAGTCAGGAAAAACGATGAAAAACGGGACTATCATGTCTACTGTGCAGGGCGAGCATCTCAGAAAAGAATTATTCGGCTACGGAGCGTGAAGGACTTGGGATGATTTTCTCAATGAAGAAGTTTCGACACTATTTGTTGGGATATTTTCCTTGTCTTCCATGTCAACCGCTATGCACTCAAGCATCCAGTGAATAAGATAAGGTCGAATAGCCAAACGGGTGTTGTTGCTCCAAGAATTCGATTATCAAGTGGAGGTACGGCAAGGGAAGTACCACACTAATGCAGATTATTTATCCTGCTTAAATACATGATCTGTTACTGAGAACCTAAGTGACGAATTTCTAGCCGAGAATATTATGTTTTTATCTACTGAATATTCTCTGTATCCGAAAATAATTGACTACCTTCAGAATCAAAATTATCCTCCTGGTTTTGATCTTGAACAGAGAACGGTCTTTCAACATAAGTTTGGACTGTATACGATAAGGAATAACGAACTTTATAAAATGGGACCTGACGAAGAGCTTCGTAATTTTCTCGAATTAATCGATATTCAAAAGGTTATTTGAGCCTTACATTTAGTGGACATTTTGCGGTTGTCAATATAGTGAAGAAGGTCTTAAACGCCAAATACTAGTAGCCAACGATGTATAAAGTTGTTGCAGTGTTTATAAAAAGCTAGTTAAGAAACCAACTCCTTCAATGTATTGGCCGCTAACACTGATACTTCCACTAGCACCATTCGAGACGTGGGCCATTGACTTTGTCGGGCCAATAAGCCTGTCACTCGCTATACCAAAAGAAGTTATATTCTGGTGGCGACTGACTACGCGACTAAGATGGTTGAAGCAGAATCGACAAAGAGGAATGATGCAAAAATTGTTGCGGAGTTTTTGTTTCAAAATAGTATAAACCGATACGGTTGTCCATTGGAGTTGGTAAGCGACAGAGGTACACATTTTTTAAATGATACGATACGCTTACTTACCAAGCACTTCATGATTAAACATCGGAAGACAACTCCGTACAACCCAAAGGCCAATGGTCTGACCGAAAGAGTCAATGGCATTTTGTGTAAAATCTTAAATAAAATCACCACAACGCACGCATCTGACTGGGATCAAAAATTACCATCTGTCCTATGGGCATATCGAAATGCCGAGAAGGTGACTTCAAAACAAACATCGTTCTAACTGGTCTATGGCATGCACCCGATATTGCCAATCGAATTTGAAGTACCGACATATCGTGTACAGGTCGAATCTCGATCTGATGATCACTCAAGCTTAAAGAGAAATTCTCATCGATCGAAAAGCTAGAAGAGAACCGTAACCAAGCGCTGATCGACACTACGAAGACTCAGTTGCGACAAAAAAACATCTAAAATCACAACATTAGGCAGTCTCTTTGGGGAACGACAATCTTTTATACTACATATCCTTACTTTTAGGACAAGTATATCACGACATGATACAATGTCGTCATCAGAAAAAGCAAGAAAGCAATCACAAGCATCAAAATACTTGGAACAAAATTTTCAAAACAAATTCAAATGTAGTAAGCAAATATGTACTTATTTGTATCATATTACATATTTTGTAACATCAATTCTTCGATTTCGCTTTTCTTTTTCTGATTCAAATTTGGAGATGACGCTCATATTTTCATTCCAATGTGAAGATTGCGCTCATCTTAACTAGTGGAGGGAATGCATATTTGAATTTAGATAAGTTAAACTGTGAACAATTCAAAGTTCTTAACCATGATTGTAGACACTATGATTAGAGCATGGGAGTTGGGAAGGCCTTGGGAGTGGTGGGCAAGCAAATAAACAGTATTGTTTTTTTTTATTTTGATTCTTTTCATTATCCTACATGGCATTTCTTAGAGAGCCTTTTCGATATTTGAAACTCCTCTAAAGTCAACTAGTTACATTTTAGAGGACTAATTGAGACCAAACTTGTAAATATAGTTCACATGTGAAATCAAAGTACATGAATATTTTTAGTTGGTTCCAAGTTCATTTGGTCACACGAATGTTCATCTTAGTCCCAAACCATCAACTATCTTACTATTTAGTGTTTATTTTGTGGTAGGTTATGCAATTTTTTCTTTTATATACATGGCACCTACATGTTGTTGTATGCTTATTTATTTTAAAGTGGGTTCATGCCTCATGATGGACTAAAAATTTACTTTCAATTGAAAAATAATGATTATTTTTCAAGAGATTAGAAGCCATAGTTACTTTCAAATTATGGAGATCTTCGTTTGTCTAAATACCTTATTTCATGAAAGTCTTCAAGCATAAGTTTTATAATCTTGATAAGTATCTTTGCCAATGCTTGTCATTTCAAGAGAAATCATGCTCCTATTAAGGTTCTTTGAGTAATGATCATATTTTGACCACAAAAGAAACTACTTTTCAATCTGCAAATTCTTTGTGTAAGCATAACAACACAATGTGTGAAAATTCATTAGTTTGTTTCTTAACAGCAAGGAAACAAACAATAGAGTTACATTGTATGTATATGTCAAACCTATAAAGAAAAGATCACTAAAACTTTAAGATGTTGTGAAGTCTAAGATTACTGATATGAGATCATTCTTTCTATCAAACTAAACTATGGTAGAATGGTCATTTAAGTGAAAAATTTTCTTTTTGAATTTAGCAAGCTCAATGCTAAAACATTTAAAGCACATCTTTCAAGAACTTTTGTCTTTTTATCTTTAACAATGATTTTTACATTGGATGGTCTCATTTTTGGGAGCAACTAAGTACTTTTGGGAGCAACTAAGTGCAATGCTTAGGCATAGCCAATTCAATTCTCGATGCATATATTTCTTTACAAATCGATCTCATTATCGTCATGCAATATGCTTTTGTTGCAAAAACTTTCATCATCTAAGAATATGTGCTCTATGCAAACCCTTCTCTAGATTATAAATATTATTTTTAATGTTTTGGTGACCAATGTTTGATTGTGTTTATTAAATAGATGTTATGTTAATTGGCATATTGTATTTGTAATGCATACTGGTTCATATTATATTTGTATCGTTCCATATATCAACACAGTTTTGGCTAGATATAGTTAGCAAGTTGATGTTTAATGCAAGACATATCCAATTGATGATGAATTTCTAAATTATGATAGCTTACATGAACTTGTACTATGAAAAGATACTCTTCCAATTGCTTGAAAATAATAACACATATCAAAGTATGTGTTATTATTTTCAAGCAACCGAGGGATTGCTTGAAATTGTATCTCTTTTAGCCATCTTCCAGTTCCATATTATTTGCTATGCTTTTATAGACACTACTTATAGATTTATTTGCCATTGAGAAAAAAGTTGTAAGATTTTAGTCTCAATTCACAAATTTAGAAGCAAAAAGATATATTTTAAAGTTTAAAATTTGTTTTGAGACCGAGGGATTGCTTGAAATTTTATTTCTTTTGACAAAAATAACCGTACCAGGCTAGTCAATGAACTCAATAAATTCTCAAAATCAATTTTGAGAGAACTACATGGGCTTCAAGTCCTTGAGCAACCGAACCTCCTTGAAATGGAAACTAGGTCGCTTAAAGGTATTGCAACTGGGTAACATAACCCTTCTCTCCAAAATTGCTAAATCTGTAGAACTATCCTTTCATCAGTGCTCTACTTGTTGATTTCCAAATCATTTTGTAAGTTCAAAGGCCCCATGGAGACAACATTTATGAGGGACACTATAAGTACCACATCTGAGTTAAATGAACAAAATCAGTATCTGACCCATCTGGCCCCGTTTGCTTGCCCATGCTCTTGTATAAGTTGAATGTCTTTCACAGCTTTCTAATCTTATGCATGTTCGGCTGCTGCAAAGGTGGCTATGATTTGCGTACCTACCTAGATGCACAATCTTAGCTTTACAATGGCCGTCATATCTTACCTGAGGAGTCGCAAAGAGTATTCATGTTACAGAACCCTAAGTGAGCACTAGAGTAATAAAAGGAAGCGTCTTTTCCAGTTCGATAATCTGTAACCAATCGCACTTGTCCACGGCCTACTTAACAGCCATTGATACAAATGTTCATGTTTTTCATACATGTTAAGGAAATCAAACTTGTCATCTTTTAGGGAACCAGATGTGATGCAATGGCAGATATAAGAGCAATAAACTCATATTCAACAAATGTCAAACTTTGTGCTGCCTTTGAAAAAAACATGATGCACAAACGAATGCTATTTATGCCCAAAAATCATCAGCTAGTAAAGAGTTGATAAGGCTCCTTGCAGACTATGAACGTTGTACCATAGAGTTTTGAATCAGCAAACAATCTTAAAATAGCTGGAATGGAGTGAGATTGATTAAAGAACATGTAATGGATTAAAGAGATTCATGTCTCAATAAAACAACCATTCACTACTAGTGGCAGCATGAAAAACTCAATTCATGGTACCTAAAAATTATCACAACATGGATAAAAATGAAGAACTCCACAGGATGAAGGATCTAGGTACATACAGACTACCAACTTGATGCATGTATGCAGACACTCGCCAGAACACCCAGGCACTTGGCAGCTGCATAGACCGTTCTGAAGTCGAGTCCTTGTCACATTTTCCTAAAAGAGCTTACATTAGAGAATGAAAGTATAATTTTTCTGTCAAGCATTGTTCTCTGACCACCAGCATAAACAGATTTGCATGATCATGTCCCTGCCAAAGAGTTTCTTAACTTGTTTTAAAATTCAAAATAAATGCTAGAGGTCGTTCCAACAAAGGCAAGCCAGATCATTCTATTTGAATTTCCTCAGGAGCACTGTCATCATTTTTTTCAGATTTTTCGAATTCGATTCCTGCAGCCTCTGCAGTTCTGGCAATCCACTCTCTCAAAGGATCCTCATTTAAGTCAAGCCTCAACAACCCAGCAAACACACCACCAAAGAATGCAATTGGCTCCTGTCAAAGAGCAACTTCAGTTGATACATAGGAAAAAGAGAAGCTTCCAAAGTGTTAACAAACAGCTAAGACATATTCTGTTCCACCGGAAACACTAACAGAGATGTCATTAATGAAGGTACCTTCAAAGCTTCTTTGACAAGAGGTTCATTCTCAACATTGAAAAATGCTTTTACTGTCAAAGAATTGCCGTATCTTCTTTTAGCAGAAAAAGTTGAAAGGACTCTTTCAAAGTAGACTGGCTTTGCACCAGTGAGAAGGCGAGAAACTGGAATCTGCAGAATACACCAAGAAGACAACAATAACAAGTTGACTTCATGTAAGCACCTACTCCTTCGAAGACCCAAGGTCCACATCAAAAATTCCAAAATTAATCTGAGGTATATGGCTAAAAGATCAAATGACTTGGAATTTGTACCAAGCTAATGTTGGGGGAAAGTACATAACAACATAACTTCACGATAAATAGCATAAAGGGAGATACCATTTTAGATTAAAATGTAAGGACAATGAGAGTTGAAAGCTTACCAATGTTTGTATTGTGGAAAGCCCCAGCCTGAGGTCTTCCCACAGTTTGAGAATCCTGGGCCAGGACTCTCAAACAATGGAGTGAAAAAACCACACAGAGATATTTCTTACAATGGTAATCTCATTTTTACTATGCCATTATGGAGAGACAAAACATACTAATCAATCCGTAAAGGCTTTATGAGTGTAATGCCCCAGCATCATAACTAAAAGCTTTTGCATATAATTCCGTACACAATACAAAAATGTTTGGATTCTATGGTCAACTGATCTTGCAAACCCTAGCTTTCATATAGCTGGGACAATAAGTATTACAGAAAATTTTACATTATAACACAAAATAGGCTTAAAAAGAAATGGGTTCCGTAAACGATTTCAGGTCATGCTTATTCAGCTGAAACATTTGTGCTTAAATCAATTAACTCAAGATTGGTACTTCTGAGATTCAAGATCTAAGCGTTGCTTTTATTATCACCACTGCAATGCCAAGTGATCGTTTTTCTTTGTAGTTTGAAGTCACCTTCAGAAACAGAAAATTGATGTGCTGCCAAACCATTTACACATGAGACCAAAGCTCTCATGTGGACATGTAATTAATGGCTGCCACATAGCCACGGAAATGTGCATGTGCTATGTGGCAGCTGATCGTTTAGCTGTCCTCATACACAATTTGTCGGTTCCAAAATAAAATCGTTACCATCAAAAAAGAAACACCTCACACTTATCACATTCTGTTGGTTTTACAGAAAATAGTAACTTTCAGAAAATAAAAACCTCACAATTAGTACATTCATGACCATTGCTTATTTTTGCAGACCTAAATTCAAAGGGGGGTTCACTACGTTCAGACTGTTAAGCATACATTACTATCCTTAACACGCCCACTTAATGGAGTATTCACACCATTAATTATCATAGTAATAGTATCTAGCATGATCTTGTACATAACTTATTTAGTTCAGAACTATTATATTTATTTTGACATTGCTGAAACTGCTCCCACGTCATGTGAAAGCTTCAGCTTTTGATTTGATCCTGCTCCTCTTTGGTCTATGCCTTTGAACAGCATCTTCATGTGGACTATGCTAGAAGACGTCTCTTCACGCACCTGCACATGGGCTTTGCTTCAGTTCAACCTTCTGACATCTGCAAAGAGCTAGCGTTGATCACTGTTTCATTCATTAGTTACTTGTTTCAGCAACTTTCAGTTGATTGGTTGACTGCTGGTTGATGCAGTTCACTTTGTTTGATTGTTTCCTCAAACAAATCTCAGAACATCAAAAGCAACTTTGTCTTCTTCGCCAACATGACAAATGCATTCGAGAGCCAGGGCTGCAGGCACACATCTTTTGCTCAGAGTTTGAGGTCTTGAGTTCTCATCTTCGTCTTGCTCCAGGGCAGGGATAGTATCAGAGCCTATCTCCAGCGATAGATCCCTTGAGCGATCTAGCAAACTACCTCTCCTATCATCTCTGCTGTACCTATGCACACATGCATACGGGCAACTGCCATCTATCCCTGCCCTGGAGCAAGACGAAGATGAGAATTCAAGAGTTCAAACTCTGAGCAAAAGATGTGTGCCTCCAGCCCTGGCCCTCGAATGCATTTGTCATGCTGGAGAAAAAGACAAAGTTGCTTTTGAAGCAACAAATGAATACAAGAGACTGCATCAAATGCAGAGAGAGTCTGATCCGTCCTTCAACAACTATGGTGATAATGATCAGACAAAAATGTTCTGAAATTTGTTTGAGAAAACAATCAAACAGAGTGAACTGCATGAACCAGCAGTCTGGTTAACCAATCAACTGAAAGTTGCTGAAACAAGCAATTAATGAATGAAACGGTGATCAACGCTAGCTCTTTGAAGATGTCAGAAGGTTGAACTGAAGCAAAGCCCATGTGCAGGTGCGTGAAGAGACGTCTTCTAGCATAGTCCACATTCATGACCATTGCTTATTTTTGCAGACCTAAATTCAAAGGGGGGTTCACTACGTTCATATTTGTGAGAACGCCCAATCATGAATCGCAAGGGAAAGAAAGTGGCCGAGAAGATGTTACCTTGCGGGAGCTGCTGGGGGCGGCTAGGACCCCAAAGCCGAGATTGGTTGCAGCTAGAGCCATAGCTCACGCTCGCTACCCCGCGCGCTTGCCTTGAATCTTTTGTACATCACCAGAAAATCAATCTCTCTCTCTCTCTCTCTCTCTCTCTCTCTCTCTCTCACAGAGCCCTGCCATATGAACGGGTGCACCAACATAGGTGTCATATGGCCCAAGGAGATAGGTGGCCCTGGCTCTACATTGGTGTCATATGGCCCATGAGATAGGTGGCCCTGGCTCTACATTGGGGGAGATTTGCTCATGGCATCCATTCCTCCAAAGTACCATTTGGCAGCTTTCATGTTGTGAACAAGAAGTTCACATTCAAGGTGTATCCCTCCTCCTCCTAGTAGTATAGCTCATTCTCCACCTCTTGTTGCTCTTGTAGGTATATCTATTTAGTCATTCACTTTTCATCATTTCTCCTCTTAGTTCTTTATTGAACTTATCAAGTTCTTTCGTCTTTTGGGTGATTTTAGCTTGCTATATTTAGGGATGTGCCTTCTATAGTTGATTTTGAGCATTTTCTAAGTGGATTCTAGAGTCAATTCTTTGAACTAAACTCTAGAGCAATTTGTCTTGTAAAGTGTCTAGAAATAGAAATAGCAGTTTGTCTCGTAAAGTGTCTATGTAAGAAATTGTGTGTGATATTTGTTATGGTAAAGTACATATAGTAAGCACAACAAATGTGCCATACGTTGGTTGTGTCAAATGGAAGCTCATTCTTTGGAAAAGTTTGTGTCAGATTTGTTATGGTAAAGTAATGCATCCTTAGCGGTCTGAGCAACGCGTATGTGGCTGATCTGAGATTCTTTGATATTGAGAGTGATCAAGGCAAATGCCTTGCCATCTCTCTGTCTCCATTTGGTGATGTTGGCTGTATCATTGACCTTAGTGCCATCGACGATGTCCCACAATTCTTTTGCAAGTAGAACTACTCTCATCTTGAACTTCCAAAGATGGTAGTTCTCTTCGTCGAGCTTGTCAATCAGAGATGAATTGGAAGATGGATCCATTTTGGTGTAGAGATCGTTGGTAAATTCCACACAGGCGTAAAATGCAAAGGTCTCTGCATATTTACACAGGATTCCCAAAGGCCAAAAATGCGAAGCGAAGGTCTGCAGATTTACAAGAGATCCCAAGTACATACCTATTGATCAGTTTAATAGCTGAAACAACAATATCTAAATACTGCTAGTTGTGCACTTGCTGAAATGATGTCTTGATAAAAACAAGACTGATAACTTGCAATAGAAATGCAGATTACTGAGCCACCCGTTCTGATACCATGTTGAAAATCGATAGGTTATCAAACATGAGCTCTGATACCATTCGGAAGATGGTGGGATAGCAGCGGAAGTCAGAAATGATGGATGGTTTGTGGATCTCGGTAGTGCAACAGTTAACAACAAAATTAGTCAAGATGGAAACTGAGTAGTAAATGCAAAAACAAAGTTGTAGTGAGACAAAACTTGGACTCGGATTATAAGAAAAATGAGTACAAGAGCGTGGAGCAGCGCAGGACAGTAGGCACATAACATTCTCTAGTTGATATTCGTTGATTGCAAAACTCAGCTAATAATAACAACTTAGTTACTTTACTAGAATACAGCCTCCCCAATCTGGCAAGAGTGTTGACACTATACATTGATGATTGCATATGTCAGTGCTCAGTGCATTGGGAGCATGAAATCCTAACTACTTTATGTATTGTAGCTGTTATGTATTAGATGGTCGTCTTCTCTAACTGTAAATGTATGTACAAATTAGGTTGAATGATAGTTATTTTCATGCATATAATGCTAGAAACATGGGCATTTAACTCAAGAGAGTATCTAGAATACTCATAGTTGAGTTTTAATCATTTTATATCTTAATGGTTCTCCTAGAGATTCTAATTGAATGAACTCTTATGTTTTAGAATTGTGGGTTCTAAGGATATTTGTGCTCGAAAGCCTTTTGAATTGTCTGCCAAAGTTTGTGGATAATTCTAGACTATAATTGTTAATTATCTCTTTAACTTTAATCTCCTAAGTTAGGTAATACTTCACTCAATGTTTCATGTAAGTGTTTTACATGAAGGTGATGTTACTAGCTTATAGAGAGTGAAACCTGGATGAGAAAATTTATCGCTTAGTGTACTTTCCAAACCTAAGTTTGTACTCCAAAGCAGAGATTAATAATTGAAAATAGGTTTATCTCTAAGTACTTGTTTGATATGTAAGTCAGACCAAGGATAATGATTTTCTAGGTTAATATTGAAAGTTAAGCGAACTGTTTCTATAATTCTTTTCTGTTTTGAGGACAAAACCAGATTAAAGGGGGAAGAATGATATGCCCACATCATGAACATAGGATTCAATATAGTCCTACATTTGGATACATGGACTCCAGTGAATCAAGCATATTAGTTATATCACGTCATACTGGACGTGACCCGCAAGTAATTAATATCCTTGTGAGGTCCAGACACCTAATTGGAGTTAGTACAATGTTTGGGGCCAGATATGCATGTGTAGAGTATCAATAAAAATCTATGTATAGAGGATCCATGTATAGAGACTCTATTATAGAAGAATCTATGTATAGCCTTGCATTACTATTTGCACAAGTGGTTCTTAGACTTATATAAGGAGGCCAAACTCGCCCTACTACACCATCATTTGGTGGATTCATTGCCAGGATCTCTCTCTACTCTCGTGCTTCCTATTCTCTTGGATATGTGAACATACACACAACATCCAAATATTTGCAACGCGTCCATCCTAGGCTTTTACCACTAAATGTTTTTTGGGTGTGTGATTAACTCCATGAATTTGCCATTCACTTGCACAACTCTATCTTCGTCATCGGTTAGCTCCAGTCTTTTAAACTATGACTTGTTATCAGTCATGTGTCTCGTTGCTCATGAATTAGGGTATTTCATTTACACTTGTAGTTTAGCTAATTCTAGTTTTGTCTTACCTTCCTACATTGTGTATGTGGATGTACTTAAACTTGCCTTATGTGTTGTCTTTGCTTTTTTAGAGACAAAAATTATAGTGTTTTTTTTTTTCTTCTTTTCCTCCTCTTTAAACTCTTAGTATTTTGGTCATTATTCTATTAGCAATACCATAACCCAATATACGTAATATATATATATACTAGTAAAGAGTGTCCATCGTTGACGGGCATTGGATGGCCGATGATCTAGGCTAATGATCTAGCTAGTGGGTATGCCCCTTATTGACGGGCGGTCGACGATCTGGACTAATGCGGTCTAAAATGGTGGGTGGTAAGCCCATCAATGACGGGCAGCTGACAATTTTGGTTACGGTCGATGGATTGGGTCAAAGGTCAATGGTTTGGGTCAAAAGTGAGTATGCCCGTTGTTGATGGGCAGCCGACGATGTGAATGATGGTTTTGGATGGTGGCTAATGGTTTAGGAGGAAAGCCAATGGTCGTTTATGGATGTTAAGCCTGTCGTTGACGGGCGGCCTACGTGTGTGTGTGTGTGTGTGTGTGTGTGGCGCGTTGGGGGGGGGGGGGGGGGGGGGGATATATATTGATTTTAATGGAATGGAGGCACCCCCTGGTTTTATATATCTACACACACACACACACACACACACACACACACACACATCCATCTTAACCTTCTTATTTTTTTTTTAGGGGCATGGAGGGACCTCCCTCCCTCTATGGGTGGTTGAGAGAGAGAGAGAGAGAGAGAGAGAGAGAGAGAGAGAGAGAGAGAGAGAGAGAGAGAGAGAGAAGTGGGGCCCGTGGGAGGGAGGGAAGGAGAGAAAATGACTCTAGACTCTATACTTCATACAATATATCTCATCCACAAAAAGTTTTTTATATGGAGATGTGTGTGTGTGTGTGTGTGTGTGTGTGTGTGTAGGGTCGAAGATCTTGCGTAGTATAGCCCTCCAGCCTGTCAACAAGGGTTAGTTCACTGGATAGGCACATAACTATGCATAGATGCTATTTTTAGTTAGTTTCCTACTTTGCATCTAACTCTACCTCCACTAACACTACTCACTCTAACTCTACTCTTCCTAAACTAACTTCTTTATCATGATTTTGGGTGAAGAGAGAGGATAGAATAGAAGAGAAAGAAGAAGGGGAAGAGAGAAAGAGAGAGAGATGAGATGGAGGTTAGCTCAAATGCTCAATTTCATTGCTTATGGAAAAACCTTAACTAGCATAAACCAAAAAGCATGGGAAATGGAAATAACAAGCAATTACAACAAGAGCATAAGCAAGAGTGATTAACAAATGAGGATGCTTGAGCTCTCAAAATGATAGAGTCGCCTCTTCCCTATTAAGCATGAAAATAGTGTACAAATGGTGCCTTTATATAAAATGGGGAAGGCCCTTGACCCGAAATCCTATTGACTAATATTTACATTGATCCTATCCATTCATCTTGGACCCAACTTGATCCAAGGGTCCATAAAAAGTACATTGAAATTCACAAGATTCATGTGAGTCCCAATTTGGACCCGACTCTAAAAAGTAATCTCTAAGTTTAAAAATGACTTTGGGCCTCTAATTTTATTTTAATTCAAAGGCCCAAGTCTATTTTATTTTATTTACACCTAAGCTTGCGTGCTCATTGGGCTATGGGCTTATACGCGCAGGATGCCATGCCCTCGCAACACATTTTATTGGCCGATTTTATTTATTTACAATTCGTTGGGAATACCCCCAACAGTGTGTGTGCATGCGCACGCGCACACACACACACACACACACACACACACACACACATGCGTGCGCGCGCATTTGATGTGTCGAGGGAAGCTCACACACACACACACACACACACACACACAAATAGGCACACGTGCACACATACACATGTGTGTTTGCACACACATGCACTTGTGTTCTAATCCCCCCCCCCCCCCCCCCCCCCTCTCCTATTTTTCTTTTTATTGTCTCTTTTGCTCCCGATTTAGGAGTTAAAGCTAGTGAGTTTGGGCTTGTGGTTAAACATTCCGAAAAGTGGCGGGCCTAGATAGGGATTTGAAGGATTGAAAAAAAAAATAGTTTAATGTATTCAAGAAAGTTTTTAGTTCATGATTTATGGGTTAAAATTTTAGTAATTCAAAATAAATAAGAAAGCCATGTAATAAAGATTATTGGCTAAAGTTTAAAGCACATTGAATGTGCGAAGAAAATAAAACCTTAACTTCAAACTTCAAATATTTGAATTTAAAGAAAGATATTTAAATTTAGTGAGTGGGAGTGAGAGGGTGGGGAATCTTTTTGGGGCCCACCCCTTAATGCACACAATGTGCAAATGTATGGGGATATGCACTTTTCCCATACATGCATCCTGATCCCCATCAGTTTTAATTAAGAAAGTGTATGCGTGGGTGAGGAGAGGAGGATGCATGGGTGCACCCATACATGGATGATGGCCGATCTCGCACATCTTGCATCTCGAATATCAAACATTTGAGTCTTTGGAAAAATTCGAGTCTTTGAAAAAATTAACGTTTTTAGAAAAATTCGAGAAATTTGAATCTTCGAAAAAATTCTAGTCTTTGGGAAAATAAAATCGAGTCTTTCAAAAAATTAGAGTCATCAAAAAAATTTGAGTCTTTTGAAAAATTTGACTTGAAAGTACAAAGGTCCTTCAATCCTTTGGAAAAATTCGATCCTTTGGAGTTAAAGATAGTGAGTTTGGGCTTGTGGTTAAACACTCATGAAAATGGTGGGCCAAGATAGAGATTTGAAGAATTGAAAAAAAAAAAGAAGAAGCAATTTAGGTAGTCAAATTTTCTTTTCTGTTCATGATTTATGGGTAAAACTTTGATAATTCAAAATAAATAAGAAAGATGTAATAGAAATTATTGGCTAAAGTTTAAAGCACATTGAAGTGTGTGAAGAAAATAAAACCTTAACTTCAAACTTCAAATATTTGAATTTAGAGAAAGATATTTGAATTTAGTGATTGGGAGGGAGAGGTGGAGAATCCTTTTGGGGCCCACTTCCCAATGCACACAATGTGCAAATGTATGGGGATATGCACTTTCCCCATACATGCATCCTCCTCCCCAAGTTTTTTAGTTAGAAAAGCTCATGCATGGGTGAGGGGAGGAGGATGCATGGGTGTACCCATACACATGCGCAAAAGTGTACATAAGTTTAAATATAAATATAAATATATATATATATATATATATATATATGTTTTCAAAAATAGAATGACAAAGTCCTATTGCAGTCATTGATGAGAGAAAGGTGTGGTGTTAAAACACTTTTCAAAATAAAGAGTTGAGTTGCATTGAATCGAATTTAGCAAAAAGACTTAGGGCAAATTTAAGTAGTTTTGACGTGCTGCTATGATGCTATTAGAATTTGCTGGGAATCACGAGGACGATGGGATGATAGAACAACGAACGATTCCTCGGTGCATGCACTATGCCTATCGAATTGAATCCAAATGGTGAGTCGAACGACTCAACTGATTCCACTTGCTTCTAATTTTGAAATCGTGAGAATCGATGGTGTCAATTACATAGACAAACACAAAGAAAATCTTGTGATTGATATTGTGAAAGCAAAAAAGGAGCAGACAATCTAGACAAAACAGTAAGAGAAATCAGAAAGAATAATTAAGAAAGCATTGCATACATATTGATGACATTTTGAACGTGATAAGATGATAACTCAATTTAATAAGAGTATAAAAGAAATACAAGTCAGTCGATGCTGGAGCACAAGAACATGTTCAAAAATGTCTTAATTACTCTCAGTCTGAAAATAAGAATCAATGTGTGAAACTATAGTGTTTGTCTTACAAGATCATCATCTATCTATAATGTAGATTTGTGCAAATATATACAAAATTGCAGAGAGTCGTTGTGCTATATAGATCGTGGATGATGTCATCATCAAAACAGTTGCACAATATCAAGAGTGGGCGAGTGGTATGATGTTAGCAGTAGAGTTCGGCTCATTCAATTTGTGGGGTGGAACATGTTGGAATTTAATCTAACTCCTACTCATCCCAACAGCCCTTCTTCCTTCTCTGATTTTTACTCTCTCAAATGAAACCTACAGAAAATGAACTGTTTTTCAACAGTTTGCATATTTGAACTAATTGTCGCTGCAGTATGCATTTTTACTCAGGTTTTTCCACAAGCGAAAAACCTGACACCCGACACTATCGTTTCTTTTTACCTTCCTGAGCAGCTAAGTGTTTAGCGACACTTATGTAAATTGTTTTTGGGCCATTTAGGCACTTCCAAAAAAGCGACACTTTTTGTGAAAAATGTGACACTGCATTTTTACATGCAATTTTTGACAGGTGACAATTATGACAAAAAGCGACACTGCATTTTTACATGCAGTTTCTGACAGGCGACAAAAAGGCGAAAAACTCGACACTACAGTTTTAAACGGGATACTACACAGATGACACTCTACAGAAATACATAGTATTCCAAGTACAGACTGTTTATGTCTTCACGCTCCAATAACAATTGTTCCAATTAGTCAGTTAATCAGCTGTCAAACAATCTTGTAAATGTAAAGCTAGAATAATGCAAGATCTTCCAGTTGTTATAAATGTAAATGAGCAATTGAAGATATTATAAGTGATCATACATCAGAGGATGACCTGACAGATATACAGAATATATCAGAGGATGACCTGACAGAATATAAGTGATCATATATCAGAGGATGACCTGACAGAATGGGTCTTTCAGTAGCTGACTGTAAGTAGGATCACACACTTATCAGTGCAATGGTATTGTGATCTGATCGTTGTGTTTACAACATTATTATACAGATTCGTTATTGTTCTACGCCATCACATTCTTGATGAATGATAATAACTCTCACTCCTCTTACACAAAAATTATTACAAGAGAAATGTATGGTTGTCTCTAGCGCCTAAATTAATTTTACATTCTCTTCATATCAGATTATCAGTATTGGAAAGATTGCATGGCTATCACAGACATCTAACCGTTTCTTGTAATCTCTCTTTTACGATAGTCTAAGACTCCTACATTGATAATTTTCTTTCTTGAAGACAAGTTTCATGATTTTAAGCAGAAGCAGCCAATACAGAAGTTTGTCACAGGAGCTCCATTCTCCATCAGGGTGTATTGGCCATTTGCTTCTCTTCCTTGAGAGTCTGCGGACAATCTGCCTTGCTCAGTATTGTTCCAGGTATCATGGGAGTATGCACACCTTTGCATTCGAGCATGTTGAAGTCTTTAATGATCTTTCGAGTGTACTTTTGTTGGTGAAGATACAACTTACCACCTTCAAAGTCTCTCTCGATCTACAAGCCTAGATAGATTTTTGCTTCTCCTAGGTCATCGATCTCAAATATTCCACAAATGTCTCTTTTGACATCTGAAATCAACTTATCTTTTCTTGAGAAGATAAGTGTGTCATCAACATAAACAACTAAAATGATTATTTCATTTTTGACATGCTTGATATAGACATTTGACTCAACAAATAGAGGTGTGAAGCCTAAGGAACATAATGCTTCATCCTTCTATCTATACCATTGTCTGGCTGCTTGTTTCATAACATAAATGCTTTTATTCATGTGACATCCGTATTATGGATATTCTTGGCTTTTAAAACCAAGTGGTTGGTCCATGAATAAGTCTTCTTCCAATTCTGTGTGCAAGAAGACAGTTTTCTCATCCACAATATGGATTTTTAGATCATGAGCCATTGTATAAGTGAGTAACAAGAGAATTGATGTGTGTTTGACTAGTATCAATGTAGTCGATTCCATATTTTTGTGAAAAACCCAACCCTAAACCAACCTTGCTTTGTATCTGATGTTTTTTCATCAGGACCTATTTTGATCTTGTAGATCCACTTGCATTTGACTGGTTTTTAACCATCAGGTATAGGTGCAAGTGTCCATACATTGTTGTTATACAGGGATAACATTTCATCCTCCATTGCTTGAATCCAGCGATCTTTATCTGGTGCATCAACAGCTTTCTTGAATGTTTGAGATTTGTCTGAGAAACTACAAAATTCGATGACCACATTTGTTATAACATTCTGACCAATCTTTTTTGGTGGTTTTCGTTATCTGTAAGATCTTCTCACAGGTGGTTTTGAGTTCAATTCTGCAGTTTCGGGTGTGGGTGATTCGAGTTTGTTAGGTACTCGATCTTGAACTCCCTCTAAATTTGGTAATTCTCGTTCATCTTCTGCTTGTTTTCTTCCGTGGTCATTGGTAGTTCATAATAGTTTTTGAGAATTTTATAGCTGACTAAATCACTGTTTGCTATGTATTTCGACTCATTGAATTTAACATCTTGAACAACTTTTATTCTGCCAGTTTCGGGTACATAGACTCGATAATATGACGAATGTAACTCGAATCCTACCAGAAAACCTTGTTCTATCTTTTCATCGAGTTTCTTTTTCAATTTGTCTGGTATGTGCATATAAACTGTGCATCCAAATGTCCAAACATGTTCAAGATTTGGCTTCGACTTCCAATCTCATGAGGAGTTTTAGCCGATATTCGAGATTTCAGAATATGATTCTGAAGATAATTCAATGTAGCCACTGCTTCTACCCACAACAATTTTGGTGCTTTTGCATGAGCCATCATACACCTAGCAGCTTCCATAAGTGTATGATTCCTTCGTTCAACTATTCCATTGTGCTGAGGTGTGTAAGATGCAGTTTTCATATGCATAATACCTCGATCAGTACAATAAGCTTTGAATTCGTTGGAAATGTACTCACCTCCACGATCTGTGCGAATCTGTTTCAACTTATTGTCTGTCTGCTTCTCAGCCCAATTCATATACTCAACGAATTTTTTGAAAGCTTTAGATTTTGTATGAATAAAGTATACTACATCGAACTTGTTGAAGTTATCAATAAACGTAATGAAGTACTTTTCATCACCTAAAGACAATACTCTGAATGGTCCACAAATATCTAAATGCACAATTTCAAGTACCTTAGTTTCTTTATAAACATCCTTACTGAAAGATGTTCTAGTCATTTTTCCTTTAAGACAAGATTCACAGGTAGTTCGAATATCTCTACTTTTGATTTTGACTCCTTCAATTCTCTGACTTTTGTTGGCTTGGTACAAGGCTTCCATGTTCATGTGACATACCCTCTTGTGCTTGAGTTTGATTGGCTTGTTCGATTCAAGTTCGAATGTTCAAGTGATACAATTTTCCTTCTCTGCTGCCTTTAGCAACCATCAGAATCTTCATCGAACAATTTATAAGAGTTCTTTGTGAAGGTTACTGACATTTCTGTATCAGCTATCTTTGCTACGAATAGAAGATCTTTATCAAGAGTAGGGATATAGAGAACTTCCTCCAGTTTCTTGTCACCCTGATTCATGTCTAGCCATAGTACACCAGTTCCATCAACTACGTGTTTAGAACCGTCTCCAAGTATTAGGAATCTCGAATAATTCATCTTTTTGTACTCAGATAAAATTTATTTCGAGGAAACGAAATGTGAGGTGGCTCCCGAATCAAGTACTACTTCTTGAAATTTTGAATTTGATGAACAACATTGATCAGCACAAACATATGCTGCTGAGTTCCTTGTCTTGTCTTCTGCTGCTCTGGAGCATTCTGCTTTGTCTTCGACACAATTTGAATTTGAAGGTTCACTTCGATTCTGCTCCTTTTTGTTTCTGGGATTCTGATAACAGTCTGTTGCTGCATCACCCCGTTTATGACAATGCATGCATTCAATTTCTGGATTTAACCAACACTTATCTTCTGTGTGACCCGATCTTTTGCATTTGTTGCAAATCTCCCTATCACCAAAATTTTTCTGTTGTTTTTTCGGAATCACCATTATCGTCATAGCGTTCACGAGCTTCTACTTTCTCTTTGACTCCATTTCACGCTCACCCCATGCAGCTGCGCTAATAGACTGGACAACGACTGCAGCCACCCACGATCTCTTATAGACAGCACATCCACTGTACTTTCCACATCTGCACACCTATAATATAATGTATATATATACTGGATACCATTTGCGTATTCAGTTGAATGAGATTATTCAGGTCAATGAGTTATGAGTGAATGAGACGACGTAGATGCCTTGCACATTGATTCTTGATTGTCAGCAATAAGATTTTATTCATTTACAAATTGTATAAGCTTCGTAGGGCACGCGGTTTCGTCCGCTATTGTCTTGTGCTCTACCACATTATTGACATGTATACATGATATACTTAATCTGATATAGTTCTTTGTTCTGCGTTCAGATCTATGTTAATATTGCTATGCTTATCATTCATTTTGTCTGATCTTTCTAGTTGTTCTTTTTGGTAATAGACGACTAACATTTGGTCTTGTCTTTCGCGAATCATTCGTGACTAATTATCAGTCGAGCATCGTCTAGCTCTTCGCGAATCATTCGCGATGAATAGTTTGTCTTACTATTCGCGACAGACCATTCTTCTGGAGCTTCATTCATTTATTAAAGTTTGGCTACGTAATCAAAAACGACTATGATTCCCATCACTACCGTTTTGTTTGTTCTGATAGGCGTAGTCATGCTTTTGGAGAGAGTCGTATAGCTCGTTCCGCTGCGCACAAACATTTTCTGTTCGAGTTTGTTTCTCGTTCGTTTCTTGTTCGAGTTCGTGTCTCGTTCGTGTTCGTCTTACCTCTTTGAGCTTATTTTTTGTTTCTAACATACGACACCTTTTCTCAACTCGTTCATCTCCCTCTCTCCCAATACCAATGGTGTCGATCCAAGCTCCAAAGAGAGTTGATAGAAGCTCCCTAATGCAAGAGACCTTCACACACAAACTAGATGCAGTTTAACAAAAATGAATAAAGAACTTGGGAAAGGGAAGTACTTCCTCTTTTTATGCTCATCCAAGTGGCCAAGAATGAGTGAAGTGTGAGAGAGAAGTGGGACAACTCACAATGTGTGAGTTGTAGATGTGGAGGGGAATAATTCACGATGTAGCTTAAGATAAATGCATGTCCTCAAGAAGCATTCACATTTTGACACTTCATGCAGTCATAAGAATTTGGGTTTAAACTTGACTTTCATATAGTTTGGAGGATCCAATGTCCTCATAGAGCAGTCTCATGTCCTTCCTTCTACCGCGTCTCACTCTTCCCGCAGGCTTGTTGGCATTGTCCTCTCCCGGGATGGGCTTCGTACTTTGGCAGATTGTTGTTGCTTATCCCACACGTGGTGACTTACTTCGCTATGCCTTCACACCAGAAGCGGCAGACGTGGCAGCACAAGAGAAGGAAAGAAACTATTCCGACAGGCACCCTACTGATGCTTTCATTCCCTTGGCAATTGAAACTTATGGCACCTTGCATCGACGCTTTGAGGAATTTCTTTGCATGTGTTCTCGTGGCTTCTTTCAAACAACGTATTTCCATTGCCCTGTAATGTGCTCAGGCCCTTTCAATTCTGCAACGGGCGACAATGGCTGGGTCTACTACATCTCATCTCCCTTCATTGGCCGACTCACCACCTCTTCACTTTTATGATTTGTTGTGCAGTCAGTTAGTTGGCAGACTCCCACTGACATCATCATAGTTTGTGCACCTTTAATTTTAATGCCAAGATCAAGATTAATCTTAGTTTTAGTGCAAGCTTCGCTCTTGTTTGAGCTTACATTTGCTTAAACTTTTCCTTTGGGGTGTATATATCTTTTTCATCAATGTACCTACTAGTTTTTTCTATGAATAAATGCACCAGAGTATTTCTTCTCTTTTTAATTCTTATATATGTTGTATCATTCTCACCCATGAAGGGAATGTTATGTTCTAATACCCCGCCCCCGAGTGGTCCACCAAGGAGTGACCAGTCCCTTGATGGGTCACCAACTCTTGTGGTCAAAAGATTATGCTTTTTTGTGCCCGTTCTTAAGTTCTACTTTTGTGATTATGGCTTCTCATTTTCGTCATATATTGACATCATCTTATTGGTATTGGTGACCACTATGCTTGGATAAGATAGTTGTCTTTATGATTTGATAGATAGATTGGTGTTGGTAGGTTTGACCTCATTATCTTGATCTATGAACCTTTTGTTGGTTCACATGAAATGCATGTACTTGTACCACTTTTATGCATAATTACTTCTCATTACTTACTAGCGCAAGATGACAACTTGACAAGAAAACAACCCACTTGACAAAGACTAGAAGGTATCATTCATGAATCAAACTTTAGATTTGTCAATTGTATATGGCTGAATGATCATAATGTTATCTTCTAAATCCTCATTATATGTGACTTAATGTGTACAAAGGTTATCATACTAATTCATTTCTTCCCCTAAGAATTCAATCCATGCTTTGGGATCCTTAAAAAGCTATAAATCAAGATGTTAGTCTCTAAATATCTTACAACTTCAAAGAACACGATATTAAGAAATCAGTTGAATTGGATTGATGAATCTTTGTGAAGTATTCATATATTTTGCATGCTGTCAGCATATGTGTCTTCATCAACAACTGCCCATCACCTTGAATTCTGGATCATAACACTTTGGAAAAAATTGCTCACTCTCATCTCAGCTCATCTATCGATATATCGATCCATCAATAATGAGCCATATATCGATATATTGATCCATCAATAATCAGCTGACTACAAAATGAACGACTTTGATTTCTATGCTCAAGGAGCGCAGGCGCTCTGTGATCGGGGAGTGAAGGAGCTTCCCCACGCATATATCCAGCCTGAGCATGAACGTCCCAGTCCCGCAAGCCTTGTCCGAGGCAAACATATGCCCGTGATCGATCTTTCAAGGTTCCATGGTGATGGGCGTGATCAAGCTATGGAGGAACTGAGATTTGCCTGTGAGTCCTGGGGATTCTTCCACTTGATAAACCATGGATTTCCAGAAAGCTGTATGAAAGCTATGCTGGAAGTAGGACGGCAGTTTTTTGAGCTTCCAGCGGAGGTGAAGATGCAGTTCTTTCAAAAAAAAGGCACCGGACGTAGAACCCGCTATGGCTTGAGCTTCAACACAGAAGACAACCGTGTATCAGACTGGAGGGACTTTCTCTCGCAACCGTGCCATCCACTTTCGGATGAGATTATCAGCACATGGCCCCATGTTCCTGTCCATTACAGGTAAATTGTAAGTTCTGAGCTACTGTAACTATGCCTCGTCTTTGATATGTTAACATATCATCCTCTGTTTGCGCCAGAGAAATCGCCAAGGAATACGCGAAGAACGTTCGTGCGTTGGCTCTGAGACTGCTAGCTCTACTGTCGGAGAGCCTCGGTTTGAGGGAGAGTTTTTTAGATGAAGCATTCAAAGGTCATCATCAGTTAATGGTGATAAATCACTATCCGCCTTGCCCACAGCCGGATCTCACTCTGGGAGTTACTGGGCACACTGATCCATATGGATTCACCATAGTTCAGCATGACGATGTCCCAGGTCTTGAGGTTATGAAGGATGGTTCTTGGTACGCTGTGAAGTCTATACCAAATGCCTTCGTCATAAACATTGGCGACCAAATGGAGGTGAGTATTAAGTGCTCGTTCTATGCATCTTCAGGAAAGCAATTGTAACTAGGATGGATCTAATAAGTAAATACGCCAAATATCTGCAGAAAATATCTTCACTCTAACAAATTCTGTACAAAAGCAAAGCAATAGTTGAACTTTTGCGAGTATTTGCAGGTAATATCATCATGTGGTATCATGATGATACCACATTCTGTACAAAAGCAAAGCAATAGTTGAACTTTTGCGAGTATTTGCAGGTATCATCATCATGTGGTGGTTTGAGCCCGAGCTTGTTTGAACTTTGTATTGTGTTGCAGATCTTAAGCAATGGGCGATACAAGAGCATAGAACATCGTGCAGTGGTCAACTCAGAGAAAACTCGCTTCTCCATCGTTTCATTCTACGGTCCTTCACATGATGCAATCATAGCCCCAGCAGGGGAGCTGATCCGGCAGAAGCCGGATCAATCAGCAGATTACGGTGAGATTCTGTTTGAGGATTATTTGAGGGAATTCTTCTCAAGAGGTCTCGACAGCAAATTTTACATCAATTCCGTGAAAATAGAAAAGTAGCAGCACATGCAGTTGCAAATACTGTGATCAATAATCATGAGGCGTTAGAATCGGTTCCTACTTTTTCTTATTATTTAATAAACTTGTGACTTAACAGCTTCATGGAAACTTAGAATTTGTTATTTAGAAGTTGTTATTTCACATGAAACATTACTGATGGTCGGTGCATGATGGAGCATTTATTATCTAGCAAATCAAATTTTCTATGGATGTTCTGAAATTGCAAGAAATATTGTTTCTCAATTCAATGTTAATTTTTCTGTGAGTAATAGCGGCAGTAGAAAGCTTGTTTTGGCTCGTTCCTGCTCTGATTTTCGAAAAGAATAGTGGGTGGTAGTTCTTTTTCAGCCACAAACTTCATCTTTTGGATTTGTGGGTTACTCTTGAAATCGCAAATTCTAGATTTAATTTTGTACCTTTAACGGCGATAGTGTGATTATTGATGTCATATTTCTGAGAACAAGAGCAATGAAACAGCATAATCTTGAGGTTATAAGAACTGAATTCAAATTGCACCTAAATAGTACAACAAATCTTTGAAGCTATCCAGATCTCAAGTCTTGTTGATATGAAATCTTCAAAATTAAAATCTCCCACGCGTCTTCTAAATACTAACAGAATCTCTCCATGATGTCCAACAAGAATTTCTCCAAGCTTCATGGGCAGTAGAGGCTTTTTTCACATGATGGATATGTGAGCAAAGTAGCATCTACAGCAGAAGATTAGTACATGCTACAAAATAAGGCATTCCACATTAAGCAAGAACGAGTGATCTTCAGACACCAAAGCAAAAAGAACGCATAAAATTTCTCATCAAAATGATACATATAGTATATATATATATATATATATATATATATATATATATATATACTGCCTGGCTCATACGTGGCTTTCACCCAAAAAAGTGCTTCATGGCAGCCTATTCCTCTCATTCCATATCCTCAACTGTTTTGTACCTAAAGTGGATTCGTTATATGGCTTGAATTGACACTTGGTGCTCAGCAGTATGGTGTGGCTGACATCATGCACCTGACATATGTCACCAACCAAGCCATTGACCACCAACAATCCCTTCCTCAATTCTAGCCATTTCTATTTTGATTTCTTTGACTCCTAATCCATCTTTAAGGTAATTAAATCTATCTCTTGGCAATGCTTTGGTCATTGCATCTGCTATCATTTCATCAGTAGAGCAATAGCTCAGAAAATCATTTTGTTATTCTATACCAAATCCTTAACAAAATGGTACTGAATAACTATACGCTTGCTCTTTCTATGAGAACCTCCATTTTTATAGATGAAAATACATCCCTGATTGTCACTGTACATCTTCATGCTATCTCTTATTATTCCCATTTCTGCACTAAGCTATTGATCCATAGATATTCTCTTGCTCCATAGCATAATCCCATTAGCTATATAGCTATGATCAGAACCTGCAAACTTGTTTTTCTATAATAATAAAAATGTTGTGGTCAGTCCTACATTTTCTAAACCCCTTTGTTCTTAGAAACACCTTCATTCTCTCTTACCAGACTCGAGACGTCTACTTGAGCCCATACAACGCTTTCTTTAGCTTGCAGACTTTGTTTGGTTGTTGTTCAAACCCTTGTGGCTGCTTCATATACACATCTTCATTGAGGTTCCCATTCAAGAAAGTTGTCTTCACATCCAGCTGCATTATTTCCATGTCATTAACTGCAGAAGCCAAGAGTATCCCAATGGACCCTGTTCTGGCGTAAAGGTTTCTTCGTAATCAAGTCCCTCGACCTAAGCATACCCTTTTGCTACAATTCTGGTCTTGTATCTCTCTACGTTCCCATTCATATCATACTTCAATTTGTAAACCAAATTACATTCGATTGTTTTTCTGTCCTCTGGTAAATCCACCAGCTCCCATACATTGTTCTTTTGAATCGAACTCATCTCCTCAGTCATTGCTTGGTGCCACATTTTCCACTCTTCTGCATCCCTAGCCTCCGCATAACTTGTAGGCTCTAATGGATGTTCTTTACTTATGAATACCATCTCATCAAATCGTTTGGGCACCCTCTTTATTCGGACTGGCCTTTTTTCCTTTTCACAGGTCTCATCATGTTCCATCATGTCGTGTTTCTTGATCATGATCATGTTGTGGAAATCTCCCTTCCACGCTTTCTTGCCCTCTGCTTTCCAGATCCTGTTGTTCATCACTACTGTCTAATATCAGAATCAGCTGTTCTGTGATCACAACTGTCTGCATGCAAACGTCTTTGACCTCCTTGCGCATTGGGCAATCCAATTCCATCTTAGAATCCTCATCAAAAATAGCAAAAATTGTCAAACTGCTTATTCTTGTACTCCCCCCCATTGTCACTCTTGAGCTTCTTAACCCTTTTTCCTACTTCATTTTCGGCCATCCGTTTGAAGGCCTTGAAGCTTTTGAATGCTTGGCTCTTTTGCTTCAGCATCCAAATTCTGATTCTCCTTGTATAATCATCAATGTACATGATGACATACTTTGAAGCACCAATGGATGCTACCTCCATGGGACCACAAACGTTTGTGTGCACAAGCTCAAGCTGTTCAAACCTCCTTCCTTCAGTTGTTTCTGGAAAAGGCTCTTTTTGTTGCTTACCATATATGCAGACATCACACTTGTCTATGCTTTGGTAAGGGTTGTAATCAAACCCCCTAAGCATTCCTTCTTTAGCAAGCTTCTTGCTCCAAGGTGTCCCAGCCTTATGTGCCACAGATTGTTGATTTTGCTGCAACTTAAACTTAGGCATGCTACTGACCTCTCTTCTGCTCCTCCCTGTAGCTGGTATAGCCCCCCTGTTCGAAAACCAATCCCTATGGGTTCACCATCTCTTTGAATGCTACATCCATCCCTTTCAAAGAGCACATCCAGTTCTGAATCTGTGATTCATGCAATTGACAAGAGGTTTTTTGCAAGATTAGGCACATACAGTACTTCTTTCAAGACAATGTTCCTTCCCTGTCCAAGCCAGAGTGAAACAGTTCCCATTCCCACAGCATCAATCCTCCCATTGTCTCCCATCATAATCTCCTTTCTTGTGAGCATTTCATATGTAATGAAAGCTGCTCGACTGTATGTCATATGTGAGGTTGTTGCAGAGTCTAAGTACCAATAGGGATCATCTGCACAGTACTTTTTTGTGAAACTATTTTTCACAGCTATTGTCTCTATACTCCTTTGAGAGGAATACTCGCTAGAGTTATTCTGTGACTATTCTGAGTGAACATGACTTTCTTGTGCCATCATAGCAAAAGCATCTCCCTTCTTAGTCTCTTCTTCCACAATGTTTGTTTGATCTGCATCATTTTTCTTCAAATCATCCTTCTTGTTGCAATCCCTGGCAAAATGGCCCTCACAATAGAAACAACTTCTCTCAGGCTTGTCTGGCCAGTTTTTCTTCTTGGATTCTTTCCAAGGTTGGCTTGCTTGTCCCCTGTCAGCAGCTTCCAATTGTTTCCCAAACATGAAACTCATCTTCTTGACTCCACTAAGCAAGGCTACCTCATCTTGAGGAGGATTCATTTTTCGGCGTGCTTCTTCTTGTAAAAGTCTTCTGGTGATGAGGTCCATGTTCATCTCTCCTTCATGTCCATCTAGCATCATCACTAGAGGATCATAACTGGTTGGCAAGCTTGTGATGAGCGTGTAGATCAACTATTGCTTATCTAAAACCGCTCCTGCTTCCTCCAACTGACACCCAAGGGTCTTAATCTTCTCAATGTGTTCTCTAACAGATTCTCGCTCTGTCATAAAGTGCTTCACCACAGCCTATTCTTCACGTTCCATAACCGTAATGGATTTTTGGTGACTATTTTGCCCATTTCTGAACAGATTAAAAAACACAGTTGTCACCTGTTTTCTTTTTAAAATTTAGTGCAGATTTTGCCAGCGTCTGCCACGTGGCAGCATCGGATTGGTCTCAAATTTTTTTAGTGCTGATTCTGCTTGCACCTGCCACATGGCAACTAAGCATTGGTTTAAAAAGGGTCCAAAAATCCATTACACAATGGAAGGAGCCGGGCAAAGGCCATTCTGCCCGGTTCGGATTTCCAAATTCTTTTAGGCTCGGCCCCTCCGAGCTTCACCTAAAAAAAATTTGGAAATCCTTACCGGGCAGAATGGCCTCTGCCCAACCCCTTCCATAATACTTAACTATTTTGTACCTAAAGTGGATTCGTTATATGGCTTTCTTTGACACTTGGTGCTCAACAGTACAATGGCTGACATTTGTTATTTGTTGATAAATGTTATTTTAGCCTTCAATCGAAGTTTAGGTTTCAAAAGTTTGGGGCCACCATCACAAATTTGACCTTTGATGTTGACCTTTTTCAAAACTCCAAGCAGCAGCACTAAAAAAATTTGAGACCAATCCAATGCTGCCACGTGGCAGACACTGGCAAAATCTGCACTAAATTATAAAAAAAAAACAGGTGACAACTGTGCTTTTTAATCTATTCAAAAATGGGCAAAATAGTCACCAAAAATCCATTATGGTTATGGAACATGAAGAATAGGCTGTGGTGAAGCATGCAATAGCCAAAGAGATTTGTTGCTTTTTTTCGGGACTAGAGTAAATTGAAATAGGAGCAAGGTCGAATGCAAGTAATTACAATTCCCAATCCTAGGAAGGTGTGTAGCCCTTACTTTTCTCAAATTAAAGGCGAGGTCCTAGAGTTTCCTTGAATGGAAAAACCTATGCGCCGCAGGGAGGGAATATGAGGTGACATTTTGAAATAGGACATAACCACAAGGTTTGACTCTAATCAAGGATTTAGGGTATGAAAAGAGTCTGAGCTTTATACGGGGGCAATCATCTTATGTACACATGCAAGTCACTTTTTGGCCATTTACCCAAATGTAGGTTACATTTTGTACACATCTTGCAAAGAAAGACACTTTTAGAAACAATTAAAATGTATTGTCAAAAAAACTACAACATATTGTCAATTGTCTTATTTCTTCATTCCACCATGTTGGCACAATAAAAGGCATTTGTTGCCTTTAAATATTTTTACAAAGACATGTCAATCTATCTCTACATGTAGAGCAAAAAAAGGAATTGTATAGAGCAAAAATTGTTGTATAGGACAATATAGATACATGTAGAGCAAAAAATGGAGTTGTATAGGACAACCCTTTTGCTTAGTTTTGGGCTTTAACAAGAAAGAATAACATGCACTATTTTTGCACAACCTCATAACATGTATTTGGCATATAAGAATGTACGTCATTGATAGATTTTTGTATCCTTTTATTGTTGGCCTTGCCTTGTAAAAGCACTACTATGTGTATGTGTTGAGGTGGATCAATCGACATTAAAGATTAATTTGTGATGGCAATCCAAACTTTTAAGGCCTAAGCCTTGCCTTAGTTGATGGATAAAGTAATATTTTTGATGGATAAAGTAATATTTTTCATTAAAAAATCTTGCAAATGGCATGCACGATTCATAAGGCCAAAAAAACATCTAACGGCTTTGAATATTTCTACAAAGACATGCAAATGTAACAACCAACATTTAGTGAATGGTCAAAAAGAGACTTGCATAACAAGTGTACATAAGAAAAAGAAAAAAAGAAAACAAATCTCTTTGGCTATTGCATGCTTAAATGAACATGCAAATCATAATAATCGCATGTTAGTAACAAACTTAAAAAATGATGCATACTTGATTCCAAAATGTTCTGTCCACAATGTTCTGATTTTTCCTTTTTATTGTGCTCACATGGTGGAATGAAGAAATAAGACAACTGACAATATGTTGTAGTTTTTTTGACAATACATCTTAATTGTATCTAAAAGTGTCTTTCTTTGCAAGATGTGAACAAAATGTAACCTACATTTGGTAAACGGCCAAAAAGTGACTTGCATGTGTACATAAGATGAAAGAAAAAAAGCAACAAATCTCTTTGGCTATTGCATGCTTGATTGTGAACATGCAAAATATAATAATCACATGTTAGTAACAGACTTAAAACTTAAAAAATGATGCATACACAATGTTGTGTTTTTCCTTTTGGTGGAATGAAGAAATAAGACAAGTCACAATAATCAGACATGTCACTTGTCTTATCTCTCGTAATAAATGCATGTCCGATTATTACCATTCTAGTGTTTCCAAGTTCATTTGCCAAATTCTACATTGAATGGCCTTTTGAGCAATCAAGACCTTTGAAAGTGTAATTCTTGTCATCACCAAATCACTACAATGTGAGAAAAAGAAGAAAGCCAACATCGCCACAGATGATTCCTTGGTTGGTGGCAAAAACTCCATTGAACAAAAATCCCATCCAATTGAGGTTCAAATACAAAACTTCTCAAGGACTCAAATTCAAAATATAAGATCAGTTGTGGCCTAAAAAATATGTCAAATGCTTTAATTGTAAAAGCCAAAGTGGTGCAAGAGACCAAATATCAAAACAAAGAAACAGGTAGACATCAAGTTGGACAATCAAGAATTTACTTATGTTCAATCTCCCCGAATGGAGGACCTTAGGAAGAAAGATGCAAGCATGGAAATGGAACAAACAAGCAGATTTCAAAGACCAAAACAAACCCTTTATGCACAAAACTTTATCTTTTTTGATAAATCTAACCAATTTTAGTCAGTCACTTTGACCTTATATTATGATGAGTCAAATTTAGTTCTAAATGAGTACCGCCCGAACTGGCCTAAATCTTATAAACGAAGGTATATACACAAATTGGAAATTTGTGATAGTGATTGTAACATTGTAAGCTCTTGGAACTAAATTTTCTTGAAAATTGGAACAAGTTCTAAAAAAAATAAGAAATTCTCTTAAATAACAAAACAAATGCAGTACAAACTCATTTTCTAAAATTCTTGTGATATCTTCTAATCCAGAAACTTCTTGTTAAACGGCATTTAACTGAAAATCGTTACAAAAGGCCGCTGGATAAGCTTGAAAATCATATTGAAATCTCTTGAGATGTCAACGATAAAATGTTTGAACTAAATGAACTAAACAGAGGTCCCCTTCTCCTGGTTGCAAATCTTTGAACACGATTCTATAGCTAAATGTACAACATAAGATTAAAACTGTCATGCTTATGCCCTTTCCCCTCTAATTCTCCGAGCAAGCTGTATGTCCTTTGGCATGATGGTGACTCTCTTTGCATGTATAGCACATAAATTGGTATCTTCAAACAAACCTACGAGGTACGCTTCAGCTGCCTCTTGAAGAGCTAGGACAGCATGACTCTGGAACCTCAAATCAGTCTGAAAGAGAGAATTGAGGGAATCAAATCAGAACTTTAAAACCCCCTCTTGAGACATACATCAACAATCACCACCCATCACTTTCTTCTAACATCATCAAAGCGATCAAATATGGCATCGTTAAAACGAACGGATCCAGATTAGAAAAGCCATACCTTGAAATCCTGGGCAATTTCACGCACAAGACGCTGAAAGGGTAATTTCCTTATTAAAAGCTCGGTAGATTTCTGATACTTGCGGATTTCTCTGACAAAATCAGAAAAGCAAATTTCACATCAGTCTACCATAAACAACTAAAACAGCAAATAGTTTACCAAGTGAAACCCACGACCTACAAACAAAATTTACAAAACCCTAGAGCATCTGAACGTCTTCTCAAGCACGAAGTGCATACCGAAGAGCAACTGTTCCAGGACGGTATCTGTGTGGCTTCTTAACACCTCCGGTGGTAGGCGCCGACTTACGAGCAGCCTAATCAAACACCAAAACCCGATCCAAACCCTTAGATCTTCAAAGAAACTGAATAAACAATTGGGTAATACAAGAAACGGCAAAACAAGAGCGAAAACCTGACAACAGACCCAACCTTGGTGGCCAGCTGCTTGCGGGGAGCTTTGCCTCCCGTGGATTTACGAGCCGTCTGCTTGGTACGCGCCATCGCCGCTGCAGAAATTCGAACGCCAGAAACACCTGATCGCTCGAAAGAGAGAGAACAAAAGTAACGGGAAAAGTGAAAGGGTTTGGCTTCTATATAAAGGTCTCTGCCATGGACGGCAAAAGGTGAACCGTCCGATGCAGTCCGCCACGTCATCTATCCTCGCCAATCCGACGATGCAGAGACTGTTAGTTTGTGTTTTTCCATTGCCGGTAGCCCCAAACTGAGGACCACTCTCCAACGTCCGATTGGCTTTGCGTGATTGATCTACGGTGTTGATTGCAACCTCCGAGGCATCTTAAGAAAACACACAATGCCCTTAATGTGTGGAGCCCCCCTTGAGGCTTGGGCTTTGGCTGATGAAGACTTTTGGCCCTAGCAACTCTCGTTTGTCGAAGGAAGTCTGTGAGGAACACGTTATAGTGAATGCAAGCGCAAATTTCTTTGGAAGTATGCTTTGGTATACGATCGGTGCTTTCAAATTTCGGTCCTTCATCATTTTAGAAGCCATCACCATCTCTAGGTTAAACATCTCATTTTAGAAATGGCTTGAATCAGTGCTCGGGAAACCGCTTTTGAGTTATCCTCAAAAAGCCTGCATTTTATAGAACATCTTAATTTTTTGAAGACTTTTACTCATATAAAGGTATATGTGCTTGCATAAAAAACCGTCGGACATTCTATGATACTGGTTTTTGAGAAAACTTGTCGATTCCATTCCTATACTTTGTCGGTTTTCCCGAGCACTGGCTTGAATAATGCATGATGATGGACAAAATTCAACTTTTTCACTCTATATTTTTATGCCAAAACAATTTGCAAACAACTTTGATTGCAAATTGCTAACTCTAAGATTTGTGCTATGGTATTCCACCCTAACCAAGTTAAACAAGAGTGCTCCTTAAACAATGGTGATGGCTCAAATTTAGAGAGACATAACAAGAGCTTAGGGCCATTTCACGCTACACTGCCTTGGCAAGTCGAAATTTAAAATAGAGCTCTCATGTTGGTCTAGGGAGAAAGAATGGGTCTCCCCTCCTTTCACATTAACATGCACTTGCCACTATGTGACAGATGACATGGCAGGGAGTTGTGCCATGTAAAGGCAACTCAAGGTGTTTTCACACACAAAGAAGGCCGATAGTGATGTTGAGTCACATTGATCCCCCTCCATTTGTCCCTTCATGTCCCTCCACTCGCGCTCCCTCCATCTACCCCCATTTCACACACACAAACCTAGTGGGAGACTATTATTCTCTCTCCTTATCCTATATGTGCCACAAAGATGTTACCCACCTGAAAAAGTTGAATATGAGTATTGATGATGGTTTCTAAATTAGTGATTATATCAGTTAGTAATGGTTAGCTTGGGGACAAAGATGCAGAGGAATGCCATTTTTCAAATACCACTTGTTGCAAGACTGAAATGATGAAATGGTAAAATGTTGGAGCGATTGCAAGGAGCATATTGGTCATTGTTTCAGATGAAATAATTTGTGAATGTAATCAAGAGTGGTTGTTTGATAATAATAAAAATTGATTTCTAGTCTTGATCATGATTTCTAAAACAGTGATTATAATTAGTTAGGCACAAAGATGCAAAAGAATGTCATTTTTCAAATATCACTTATTGGAGGACTGAAACAATGAAATATTGAGCAGCTGCAACAGGGATTAAATGTAATAATTTGTGAATGCGATGAAGAATAGTTGTTTGATCCACGAATGATGTAAATCTTATCCAATGAGATAGGTAGGTGAGTCCTATCAAAGACTTAACAGCTTACGATGTTTACTCGAGTAATTAAAATTAGGCAAGTCATCAATTATCAAAATCCATGAGTCTTATATCTCAAATGATGTCATTTGACAAGAAAGTTGTGTTTGATTGTTTGTTTCGTTACAGTGTTTTTTTTTTTATTTCTAATTTTTATCAAAATTTTGTGTTGAATGTTGAGCAACTGCAACAAGCATCAAATTGATCATTTTAGATGGAATAATCTGTAAATGTGATGAAGGATGGTTGTTTGATCCAGCACATGATGCAAATCTGATCCAACATGATAGGCAAGTGAGTCTCATCAAAGCCCAGAGTTATTGAAATTAGACTAGTCATTAAAAGACATGAGTCTCAAATCCCAAATGATGTCATTTGACAAGAAATTGTGTTTGATTTTTTCTTTTGCTACAAAGTGTTTCTATTAGTTTCTAATTTTCGTAGTTTGCAATTGAGTGTTGGGATAAATTTTAGGGTTTAGACGCATGCATGGTTTCTAGGCTCTGGATGCTACTATGTCTGTGTGGCTAACACATTGTTAAGGTTTGTTCTTCATTGCCTCGTTTTGCATATCTCATCTTTGTAACACATCAAAGTATGGAGAGACTAACCAAAGAATAAGTTTATTGTCGTCTTTTTTAGTACAAAAATGGTAATATGTATTAAAAAATCAAGTGATTTGCAACTTGTGGGGGCAGACTCCACACACACACACACACACACACACACACACACACACACACACACATATGACTGGAAATAAATTTTGTTTTTTTTCTTTCATGCGATATCATTCTTCCAAATAACATTTTGTGTGGAAGCCTTGAAAGGAGAGCTACAAGCTCCTTCCAATTCTGTAGTGGGCATTTTCTATCCTACCCTCAACCCTAGATCCAAGCACACAAGCATCAAGGAGATGAAGAGGACTAACTAGTTGTCACATGAAGATTTGTTCCCACGAGAGCGATAGCATATTTCATAATCCAGCATGTGCATGTGACTCATATCTAACACTAAGATCCATCAACACTAAGCATTAACACTACATCCATTAACACTAGATCCACAACAATGATAGAGACATGCTCTTCTCTCTCTCCATTTCTCTCTCACAAAAAGCATAAAAATGATCAATCCCAATAAGCATCAAATCCAACAATTAGAAAATACAAAGAAAGCATGAGAGTTAGAGGAGGAAAGATGAAGAGCAAGGACATTCCATATCCATTCCATGAAGGGCCAACCTACTTGTCTTGAAATGAAGAGAATATGTACAAATGATTTGAATTTATATATAATGGTGATTCAAATTTGTATATAGTGGATTTTTGGGCTTTAGCCTCAAATCCTATTGGACAATTTCTACCTCCCTAACTATTTGAATCTGAAATTTAGAGGAAACCATTTTAAAAATTGGTGGAAATCCCTTTTATTCACTAACTTGACTTTCACGCCTTGCGACATTAAAAGTCGCACAAAAAGGCCTAAAGTTCTTTCATTAACTTCTAACTAACCAAATAACTATGTGATCGTCGGGTTGGACTTACACACGTAGGGTGCCAAATCCCTCTCACTTATTAACTATGGTTAGGGTTGCCTCAATCCATGCTACATTCATGATATTCACTGGAAATGTGATTGGCATATTCAAAGTTCGAAATGATGTTTTTGCGATCGATTGCACCACACAAGGGATTGTACAATGGAACAAAACTGATCATCCGTAAATTGGGTAGACTGGTCATAGAGGCAGAAATAGTAACTGGCAAAAATATAGGTTCTAGAGTCCTCATTCCGTGGATCCCTATAGTGCCCAACAATTCTGATTTGCCATTTGAATTGCAAGGAGTTCGATTTCTCATTAGACCAGCTTTCGCCATGTCAATCAACAAGGCACAAGGGCAAACTATTGAGATGGTTGGATTGTATTTGCCACATCCCGTGTTTTGTCATGGCCAGTTTTATGTTGCACTATCAAGAGTGCAAAATGAAGCAAGTTTTCGAGTGTTAATTATAGATAGAGATGGTCGATTTACAGATGTGGAAGGAGTGGCGAGGTACACTCAAAACATTGTATATTCAAAAATATTGTAGTGGTAAGGATTAGAGTTTAGGGTTAAGGATAAGCTAATGGGTTAGAGTTAGGATGAGTTAAAGGATTAGAATGAGCTATAAATTCAGGGTTAGGAAGAGCTATAGGGTTAGGGTTTAAATGAGTTATAAAAATTAAGGTTTAGGATTGGGATGAGTCATAAGGTTAGGTTATGATGAGCTATAAGGATTAGGGTTTATGATTAGGTTGAGTGGTAGGTTAGGATTAATTTGAGGGTTTATGATTAGGTTGAGTGGTAGGTTAGGATTAATTTGAGAGTTACAGTAAGGCTTTAAAACTAAGAATAGACTTTAGAAAGAGGGCATATTATTCATTTTAAAACTTTGGTTTATATTTTCATTTTGCATGTTTGACTGATACATATCATGCTTTTGCAGATGGTGAAGGTTGTGATAGACTACAAAATGTTCGTGCAAGAGGTGATGGAGTTTTTTTGTTTTGGGGAGGATGTTCACACATGCAGCATAGTATGGGTGATACAAGTGTTTACATATTTTTTATACAAGCAGCAGGATGGATTCTTTATTCCAACAAGATGGCAGTTGGTTGTAGATGTCGAGGAGTTGATTTGTAATATTAGGTTATTTTAAAAAAATGTTTCAATCATAAGACTTGGTTGCTTTCAACAATTTTTGGATGCCCTGGTGTACATCCAAGCATTCATGGATGAAATTTTTGAATGCGTTTATAAATTTTGTTGGTGAGTGCTTTGAGAGTAATTTTAAAATATGAGATAATTAATGATAAGTGATTAGTATTCACATACACATGTCACACACACATTCAATCAACGTTGATTACACAGACATACACAACGATGCATACACATACACACAAATACACAGACATACATTTAACATAGATATTCAGAAACACATAAAACACATGCATATCACGCAGACATACATACGACAAACAGGCACACATGCATATCACACAGACATACATACCAAACACACACATATACACATACACACACCCTACACAGAGATACATTCAACATACATATTCCCAAACACATCAACACATGCACACGACATAGACATACAATCCACAAACACAAAGAACTCTCTCTCTCTCTCTCTCTCTCTCTCTCTCTCTCTCTCTCTCTCTCTCTCTCTCTCTCTCTCAAAAGCATGAGAAAACAATCCACAATCAGCCTTTTGCCATCGTCAAAAGCATTGGCCACCACCCAAAACACCCTCCTATCCAAAACGCAAACCATCCACAATCGACGTCTGACCAAAACGCAAACCATATGCAACGGCCGTTCACCGTCATCTAGTACACACACACACACATGAAAAGCATATCATATGTACATTGATGAGCATCCAAAAACACATGGCAATGTTGTTGCATGAATAAATAGTTCTATTGATCACCTTTCATTGAGTAATTGTAATTTTAAAAAATGCATCAATGAAATATGAGTAATCTTCTAAAAATGCGAGATACCTGTGTACTGCTACTAGCCTATAAAATGTGTGTAGAGCTATTCATCAAATGTAGCTTCAATTGTTCTTTGCCAATATGTATATAAAAGGCTTTGAGCCAAACACCACAATGTACAATATAAATACCAAAAATTTGTTGATGAGAAGAAGATTTTCCATCAATTGGTGTATTTATTTGCAAACACAATTTATGACACATTATGTTTATGTCAAATCATTGTTTTTATAGTTTCATATGATTTATTTGTTTAAGAAAACGTGTTTTATGATTTATGGATCATGATATATTTTGATCATTTGGCTAGATAAGTTTGCTCCATTTTATCATGTAGCCTGCGTGACAGTTGTAGCTCCCAGTTTTTTTATGAGACCTTGTATGAGCGAATTTTGCAAAGGACCACACACACTTGGACTATTCCACGCACTTAAAAAAAAAGTCTTTGATATGGTGTCAACGCTACATATATGATGTTCGATTTCAATGTTGCATTGAAGCTTTCACGAGTAAGCATTTTTAAAAATTTATTGTTAATCACTTGAATGTCTTTAATTATGTTACACTTTTTATGAATGACAATTTCATATGTTAATGCATGAACATTTTTTCTTTATGTTTGAAGGACATTTAATTGTCATCTAATTCCAATGAAAATAATAGCAGACACTCTATATCCAAAAAAAAAAAAAATTACTACATATAAATAAATTGTCTCATCATGAGCATATAAGCTTAAGAGCCATGATGAAAATGGATAAACAACAATGTTGCAATATGAATCAACGTTGACGTGACTCTTCTTTTTCAAAATCTTGTTTGAGTTTGGACTTTGGACGGGCGTTCCAGATTCCATACTTGGCCGTTGAAGACCCGTTTGTTACCTTGGATTCGTCTTGACGTTCCCCTCTGGACGAAATAGAAAGCCGCAAAAACCGAATCCGTTCGAAGGTATTGGACCCATCGACCGGAGAGTCACAACTTGACACATTTGCTATGCCCTAATAGAGTTCTTTGTGGCCCACAGGGCATTTTTGGCAAACGAGGCCAGAAATGTGCGACAATGGTTCCGTTTGGTTTGTATCGGATTCACGAAACTATGAAAATTTCTTGTCCGACATTCCGGACGTCGACGACTAATTCCGACCAGTTCCTGGTCCACACCGTCCCACCTTTCCTAAATCTTGTTTGGGCCTGGACTTTAAACGGGCATTCCAGATTTAGTACATGTTCGTTTAGAGACCGGTTTGTTACTGTAGATTCGTCTTCACATTCCCCACCGGCTGAAATAGAAAGCTGCAAAAACCGACTCCGTTTGAAGGTATTGGACCCATCGACCGGAGAGTCAAAACTTAACCCCTTTGCTGTGCCCTAATAGGGGTCTTTGTGGCCCATAGGGCATTCTTAGCAAACAAGGCCGGAAATGAGCGACAAAGGCTCCGTTCTGTTTGTATTGGATTCACAAACCTGTGACCACGGCCCGTTGGACTCTCCAAACGTCGACGACTAATTTCGACCAGTTCCTGGTCCATACCGTCCCACTTTCCCTAAATCTTATTTGAGACCAGACTTTGGACGAGTGTTCCAGATTCTGTACTTCGCCGTTGTGAGACCGGTTTGTTACTGTGGATTTGTCTTGACGTTCCCCACTGGCCGAATCAGAAAGCTGCAAAAATCGTGTCCGTTCGAAGGTATTGGACCCATCGACTGGGGAGTCGAGACTTTTTTTGTGGCCCACAGGTCGCTTCTTGGCAAACGAGGCCAGAAATGAGCGACAGCAGGTCCGTTTGGTTTGTATCGGATTCACGAACCTGTGACCACCCTCCGTCTGACGTTCCGGACGTCAATGGCTCATTCTGACCAGTTCTTGGTCCATACCGTCCCACTTTCTCTAAATCTTGCTTGGGCCTGGACTTTGGACGAGCGTTCCAGATTCCGTACTTGGCCGTTGAGAGACCGGTTTTTTACTGTGGATTTGTCTTGACGTTCCCCACTGGCCGAAACAGAAAGCCCCAAAAACCGACTCCGTTTAAAGGTATTGGACCCATCGACCGGAGAGTCAAAACTTAACCCATTTGCTATGCCCTAATAGCGGGGTTTGTGGCCCGTAGGGTATTTCTTGGCATACGAGGCCGGAAATGAGCGACAATGGGTCCGTTTGATTCGTATTGAATTCAAGAACCTGTGACAATTTCTCGTCCGACATTCCGCAAATCAACAACTCATTCCGACCAATTCTTGGTCCATAGTGTCCCACTTTCCCTAAATCTTGTTTGGGTTGGACTTTGGACGGGCGTTCCAGATTCCGTACTTGGCCATTGAGAGATCGGTTTGTTACAGTGGATTCGTCTTGATGTTCCCCTCTGTAGAAACAAAAAGCTTCAAAAATCGAGACCGTTCGAAGATATTGGACCCATCGACCGGAGAGTCACAACTTGACACATTTCCTATGCCCTAATAGAGTTCTTTGTGGCCCACAGGGCATTTCTTGGAAAACGAGGCCGGAAATGTGCGACAACGGGTCCGTTCGGTTCGTATCGGATTCATGAACCTATGAAAATTTCCCGTCCGGCGTTCTGAACGTCGACGACTGATTCCGACCAGTTCCTGGTCCATATCGTCCCACTTTTCCTAAATCTTGTTTAAGCCTGGACTTTAGACGGGCGTTCCAGATTCCGTACATGTCCGTATAGAGACCAGTTTGTGACTGTGGATTCGTCTTCACATTCTCCACTGGCCGAAATAGAAAGCCGCAAAAATTGACTCCATTCGAAGGTATTAGATCCATCAACCAGAGAGTCGAAATTTAACCCCTTTGCTATGCCCTAATAGCGGTATTTGTGGCCCACCAGGCATTTCTTGGCAAACGAGGCCGGAAATGAGCAACAAAGGCTCCGTTCTGTTCGTATCGGATTCACGAACCTGTGACCACGCCCCATCGTACTCTCCGAACGTCGACAACAAATTCCGACCGGTTCGTGTTCCATACTGTCTCACTTTTCCTAAATCTTGTTTGGGCCTGGATTTTGGATGGGCGTTCCAGATTCCGTACTTGTCCGTTTAGAGACCGGTTTGTTACAATGGATTCGTCTTCACATTCCCCACTAGCCGAAACAGAAAGCCGCAAAAACCGACTCCGTTCGAAGGTATTGGACCCATCGACCGGAGAGTTGAAACTTAACCCATTTGCTATGCCCTAATAGCGGTCTTTGTGGCCCACAGGGCATTTCTTGGCAAACGAGGCCGGAAATGAGCGAGAACGGGTCCGTTCTATTCGTATCGGATTCACGAACCTGTGACCACACTCTCCAAATGTCGACGACTAATTCCGACCAGTTCCTGGTCCATACCGTCCCACTTTCCCTAAATCTTGTTTGGGTCTGGAGGGCGTTCCAGATTCCGTACTTGGCCGTTGAGAGACCGGTTTGTTATTGTGGATTCGTCTTGACGTTCCCCACTGGCCGAAACAGAAAGCCCTAAGAAACCGACTCCATTCGAAGGTATTGGACCCATCGACCGGAGAGTCGCAACTTCACCCATTTGCTATGCCCTAATAGCGGTCTTTGTAACCCACAGGGCGTTTCTTGCCAAACGAGGCCAGAAATGAGCGACAACGGGTCCGTTTGGTTCGTATTGGATTCACGAACCTATGACAATTTCCCGTCCCACATTCCGGACGTTGAGGGCTAATTCCGACCAATTCTTGGTGTATATAGTCCCACTATCCCCTTGATCAATACATTCCCACTATCCATAAAGCTTGTCGGGGCCTAGACTTTCCACGGGCATTGCAGACACCGTGCTTGGCCGTTCATAGGCCAGTTTGTTACAACGGATTTTCCCTTGATGTTTCCCATTGGCCAAAATAGAAAGCCGGGAAAATGATGAATGATGGTGATGTTGGATCCTAGCAGGCATGTATCCACATGCATAATAACGTTCTATAATGCTATTGATGTCCTTCAATGGTTCCAGGTTAGGGTCCTTCAATTGTTCCTCGGTGTATGGGAGGAATCATGGTTATTTGCATACCAAAAAATGGAGAAAATTGACAAAAGCTTGTCTACGTTATTGTCATAGTGGAATCTAGACATTTCACGTCAATGGGCATCAAGAGTTGCAGCTATAGTTCCTATACTTTAAGAGGTATTGTATCACTTGGTTATTTTTTTCTTGAAAATTCTTTTCACAATTTAATTGCTTTTTAGGTGAGTCATGATCATGGGAAGCCATCCCACGATCTCTGCTTTTATTACCTTCTTTATTATAGTGATGATACCCTTCAATTACAACTTAGAACTTCCATGTTCCTATGTTTCAAACAACAAACTAATGCTTAAATTCTTTGCAAATCTATTAGTTTCAATGCCCTTGTTTAATATTATGCCTTTTATTGTTTCATAGGCTATGCGTTACTATACTTTATCCTGGAATCCCTTCCAAAAGGCCTTGCCTCCTCTCCTTGCTATCGATTTACCTTGTGGTCTCCATTGTTTGACCTTCTCGTACTTCATTTGTTATCAGGGTGTCAGATTTTCTTTGATCAAGATTCTGGTGCAATGAAGTTTTGGTTTTGAAGATGAAACTTGGACTAAGCTTTAGGTTGAGATAGGTTAGAAGCAACAACGTATGTGAGAAAGAAAGAAAGAGAGACTTTTATAATGTCTTTTAATGCTAAAAGGCACATAAGGCCAAGTAAGTACACCTCAAGTATGATATATTCTAAAACGGAGCATATAAATGTCTCCAAAAACAAAGCAACTACTGGATCAAAAGACTAAGATGTCTTCATGCAAGGTAAAGTTAAAAGTATGAACATGAATGATATCGATGAGCAACATATCTATGAGTAAAAGTAATTAAAAAAATAATCAGACATTATCGTACCCTTCTGCTATTTTTATTGAATCTCCAAGCAAAGTATCCAGAAAGTGATGCAAGTGTTACATCTTCAGTATTTATTTTATTTTATTAGGTATGTTGTCTTACAAGCAATCTTTAGTTGAGTAGGTTAATTGATTTCATACTACAAAAATTTGTTTAGCTGTGTACATTGTTATTGCCTTACATCATGCTTTTCCAAATGATTGTATCTTGTGTCTTATATGTGAGACTCCTCGAAATTGAGGTGACTTACGAGGGACCACTATCGCACACAAAGTGTTGCAACATTTTTCAATAGCTCTTTAATTGCAACAATTGTTTTGTTGCAAGTTCCTTGCAGAGCTTATAAATTGGCATGCTAGTCATCATTCTTCACATGAGATTATGAGAGTTGTTCCAAATTCTCTTGCATGGAAACACATTGACTAAGTGTAACCATTTTATGCAAGCGAATCTAGAAAACTTAGGTTTGGACTTGCGATGGATGGAACAAACTTCTTTGGCAAAATGACAAGCATGTGGTTTATTTTACTAATGGTAATGATTAACGATAATATTCCACCTTGGCTAAGCATAAAAAGGAGAAATTACATAAAGTGTTTCTTATTCTTGAAAAAAACATAAGATAAAAAATATGGATATAGACCTTACATCGTTAATTGAAGAATTAGGACTACTATGGAAGGGGGTCCAAGCATATAACATCTCGCGTCTACCACAAGACAAAATATTTATATTGCATTTTATTCTAATGTGGACAGTTGGCAGTTGTTAAAGTGACTTAAAAAATGATCTTTCCTATATGTATGATTTCTATGTATTTGTTAGGCCAATTTTTTTAGGAGGGATCAATGTCACTGAAAAGGGTCTGAAGGTAATCGACACCACCTTTTAGCAGTCGTACTTTAAGAGAATAGCAAGGCACCTATATGCTTGAAAAGGGTTTAAAAGTAATCGACACCACCTTTAAGCAGCCGTACCGTAAGAGAATAGCAAGGCCCCTATATGCTCGCGATTATGGGAATGCTCTACCTGCTATGACATGCACCCCGACTAATGTGGGTAATTCAGGCCCTACAAAAGTACGGTCATAGGGAGAGTATATGTCTTTCTACTATCTTTACTAGTTGTTTGAATAGACTCTCGTGAGTAAACTATGACTAGGGCATAGATGCACTGCGTTTCTGAAACGCGTTTCAAAATCGCGGTCAGAAACGTGTTCCTGAAAATTTCAAAAAAATTCCAGAAACATTTTTTTTTTTTTAGTTTTTTTTTGGGCAATATGGGTTTAGGGTTATTATTGTGTAGTTTGCTGACTGTTTCGGGTGCAGGATGGTCCAGTTCAGGTGCATTAATCAAAAATTCAAAACTAACCTCTAGCCTGTTCGTTACGATCACAGATGGTCCCAATAAGTGTGTTTTCGCTCAGGGAGTTGGAAGGCCAAATCATAAAGAGGCCTTACCGTCGGGGCCGGGGTCTACCGGTTGACCATTGATCCCCTAAAAAAATTTCAGCCATAAGCTATTTTTCCACAAAAAAAAAAAAAAAATTAGTACGATTCTGGTCTGAGAAACACGTTTCTCAGAAACGTGGTTTACGAAACGCGTTTCTGTGCATCTATGGACTAGGGATAGGTTTATTAAAACCATTGGGATTAACTTCACCATACACCATCCATTATTTAGCCCAAAGTTAAAAGATTTAAGTACCTCCATTTAATACTACAAAATCTTATATGAAATATCATGTGTGACTTGGCAGATAAAAGAATTCTCCCCACATGCCCCACTGTGTAAGTAAACCTTGTTTGAAAAAGTCAGAAGTACTGCACAAGACAATGTTTCAGCCATAGATAACATATAGATGGAAACCAAACCTTTCAAAACACAAGCATAACTATGAAGCATTGGCTAGATTGTAGTGAGTTGTGACAAATATGGACACTTAAACAGGGCATTTGAAATATGCCCTTTAATACTAAACTTCAATGATAGGCATGATGAGTTGACCTACATTTGAAAGCTAACCTCAGCACCAGGACCAGTGTGCTAATAAATCAAGAATACTACAGACCAGCCCCACCATGTTCTGATGACACGTATCTCTGGCATATGTGAGAAAAATGCACCCCAAGCTCAGGCAGGCTGTGAAGGCCTGGTGTAATTGAGAGAACCAGTCTAATTTGCTAAAAACCAACATTACCCATGGATCAGAGGCAGAAATGCATAATGGTGGAGCAGAAGATTTAATCACTTGGACAAAAAGGTGATCACTACCAGGAACCCCACTATGCATAATACATGTACAGACTGTTGGATGCAGCACAAGCTATCAAGTTTGCCGCAGGGTGCCATGCCAAATGCAACAGCTTAGATGTGAAGTCGTGAGTGCCACCGTTCATTTCAATGCCTTGGGTCTCGTTCCCTGTTTTGGTATAATTTATTAGGAAAGGTTTAATTTCTACATCGCATCACACAGCAGCATAACTGAAAAATCACATATAAAGTTGGTCAACGATCAAGGGTTTATAGTGATGAGTTAAAGACTAGGGGCCTCAATTGATCAGAATAGTGATACAAATACCAGCATACTGCTATATGGCTGAAACAATCACCTCGTCGATTGTCACGCCGACCTCGACCAAAGTTTACAAAACGCCCAGACTTGATCGATGTCTGTAGGAGCCGTCTTCTATGTCATCCCCATCCATTCACAAATTCAGCACAACAAGAAGATAACTCAAAAATTATATATATATATATATATATATATATATATATATATATATATATATATATATATATATATATATATATATATATATATATAGATATATATAGATAAAGAAAAGATAGACTGATAAAGAAATGGCATCTACACTTCTTTGGATCTTTCAAATGCTAGGACAGATTATTTCTTTGGGATTCTAAACTTCAAATATCCATTTATAGAATGCATATAACTTTGCATGAAAGTCGCACTACTTTCAGAACCTGTTTGGAGTTTTGCTGGCTTCCAAAAGTGCTGATTCATCGCTTCCGGGAGATACTCCAAAAACACAAAACAAGTTGCTGAAAACAAAGTCATGTTACAATTCTGATAAGAGCACAATGAATGCATCTGAAGTAAGCTTGTATGCTGGATTATATCTTGAGGATATTACTTCTGAAGAAGGTTGCAATCTAAATTCAAAGAAAAACCCTACCAGTACAGCTCAGAATAGTTCCTACCTTTTACAAGTCAGTCTTAGCCGAAAGACTTAGTATAAGATTGTCAACCCACTTAAAAGAACCCAGAGGAGCTGAAAGCACTGGAGGACGGATGATAATTAACGCTACTTAAGAGACTTGAGAGCCTCATATTTTTCGGCCTTCTCTTTTGAGCAGAAGCTCAACTTCAATGTAAGTCATATGCTTAAGGATACTCAGAGCTAGCTCAAAAGCACCCAAATTTACCTTATGTCAGCAAGGAGGAACTATCACTAATACACAAAAACTCACAGCTTCACATTATCTAGCCATACTTTGTCACTTTGATTTTCAAATAAAGCTTCAGTGTTTTCTTTGCTAAATGTCAACCTTTTTCCAATCTTACGGATACTAGGCAAGCTTTTAGAATTAGCAGCCCTGAAGGGATCTTTGAAGAGAGTCCAAAAAAAATTACAGAAATTTGGGAATGTGGCTCTGCCAAGTGATCAAACCAATGAGGTGCCATAGTAGTAAGTGCAGAACGATAACCTGGTAATCAGGATAAGCCATCTACAGCAGCATTATTTTTTCCTGGTCGGTAAATGGAAAGTTTATCATTGAGGTCTTTTTGAGTGAACAGAAAAGGTAAGGACTGGTGGTAATTGTAGAGCTCAAAATGGACAGGATATAAGAAGTGATGCCATTTTCTCAGAGGCCATGTGTCCTAAGTGCCCTACTTGTTAAATATGCATAACAGGAGTTCTTAATGTATTTAACTGATACCCGCTGTGGCATACGCACAAAATACAAGTTACAAGCATACAGAGTTTAAAGGGGTAAAATATTCATTTCACAACCTACAGACAAATAAACATGTGACAGTCAATGTTACAATTTATCACACTATTTATCTTCAGATCCATTGTTTAAAAAAAAGCCTTCCTTTTACCAGTTGATATGTGGGTATCCAGCATGGACATCAAAGAGTCATAAAACTTCCAAAACACAACAAACAACTGTTAGCTAAATTTGTTTTAACCCCAGAAACATCCAAAAAGAACAAATAAATTACTAATTCTAGCTTCGCTAAAGTGCTTTAAATGTACAGAACAAAAGCGAGTCATACTTGTAGGAGCCAGTCGCCACTCGAAGTCCATCTCCACTTAGGCAACACTCGAACTTGTCAAAAATTGAGTCGTTTTCATAGAGATCACATAACTGTCACACAACAAACCAGACACCAAAGATTTGCTAAAAGGTCAAAGAACAGTAAGCTATGAAAGGCGCCTGAATAATTTCAAAACAAAAGGTATAGCAACTTCATAAAAAGTTGAACAAGATCACCCCAGGGTTGCAGAATACTATATTTCACTCAGAAAACATCTCCCAACTTTGCTATCTAGATGACTCTGATACCATCTCAAACTGGCTCATTAAGGCATGCTTATACATATGTCATAACCAAAGTTGCAGGCCACGTTCCGGAACGCGTTCTGGATCACGATCCAGGATTCCCATTTGGGTTTCTCAGAATGCGCTGTTGTTTTTTTGGAAATTTCTTTAGTGCCAACCAGTGTTGTCCAATTTCGGACCATTAAGTGATTTTCTACCCACCAGGCATGTATTCAATCAAATCTGTATATTGCGTGAAATGAAATCATGTGCAGAGCAAAGCATTGAAACCATATTGAATCTCTCTCTCTCTCTCTCTCTCTCTCTCTCTCTCTCTGTCTCTCTCTCTCTCTCTCTCTCTCTCTCTCTCTCTCTCTCTCTCTCCATGTAGAATGTGATAATTACCATACTAATAAACCATGCTCAAAAAAACCATATCGAAACACAAACCGACAAGACACAATGTAAAAATGTGAAAACTTATAATGTCGGCCTCAAGGCCGTAAAAAAGTACAGTGACGTATGATAAACAATGTCTCATAAACATTGACAACTAACATTTGTCCTCTAACTCAAAGTCCAAGTCATCGGAGTCTGTGGAACTGCCAAATAAGGAGTCTGCAGATGACGAGGAGGGTGTCATGCGTCGTGGTGAGCCTCTGCCTTTGCCTCTGCCTCTACCTCCACCCTATACCTACCTCTCCCTCTCCCTCTCCCTCCCTCCCTCCCTCCTGCCCCCTCCTGAATGGCTCCAAGGGCTCCTTCTCTGCTCCAAAGTTTAACGTACTATGAATCTCTCATGATGCATTTTGAGAATCAAAAGTTTAGTTCTTAGTGATGGACTTAATGATTTCATCTCGACTTGCTTTTCAACTTAGGTACAACGCAGTAGTAGCTCTACATCTTTCAAATCAGCCACATTCTAGGCTTACAATTGTTTGGTCTCAGAACTGGTCCCGATCTCAAAACATAGACTACGTATGTACTTATTGGCATTGGAATGTCAATATGGGCACTCAACCTTCCAGAAGTTGGAACATTGGTCTGGAACCATAGGAATTCATATGAAATCAACATTTAATCCCTAAGAAATCCTTGATTTTATATATATGTTCGTGTAATAGACACATGCAAAATTTTATCTAGTTTGTAGAAGTTATTGACGTTGTCCACAGTCATTGTGCTACTGGGCTTATTTTGTTGGACCTTGAAGCATTACATGATATCTAGGCCCGTCCTTAAGGCCTGGGTCACTTTTGGACGCATATGCCTTTTGATATCTTCTAGACTTTTTGTGGATAGGCCTCTCTAGATGCCTAGATTGATGAGCTTGGGTGACTTCAGCCAAAGCCATAACTAGCCTTTTCTAGAAGATTCTCTAAGGCCACCTAGAGTAATATACATAGAGTAACTCACATGCATTCTATTATGGATTAATCTCCTGCCCTTGAGTCCTTTGCAGGAGGCTCTGCAATAAGTTTCTATTGGACATCTTCGACTTCTGAGTACTCTTCTTGGCTATGGATGTTCATATAATGTTCTAAGTTTGAGATTGCTAAGTGATGATCATCTGCTACCATGTGACTATCAGTCCAGTTGTACATCCTGATGGTGTTGAGCCATTACTTAATCTATGATTTCCGGGGAAGAAGTACAGCTAACTTTATACTTTGATTCACTAAATGGGAATGTTCATTGTTCAATGAGACATATTTTGCAGTGTACCCTAACAGTGATAACAGAAGATCTAGCTAGGAGCTAAACATGTGAATGGCAGAGCTATAATTTCTTCGTGGAAGACATATTGACGAGATACATTACGGTTAAGTTTGACTGATTGCAAGGCTTTCTAGCAGGCTAATAGAAATGCTATGGTTGATCCACCGTGGTGGGCATATTAGAGATGTCTTTGTATTCATCTGCACAGGGGTTTTATTGCATTCACCAACGTGTTCATTCAACATCGATCTTTCTTATCTATATCTATATCTTCTTGTGGAAGGATATTTCATGTTACATACTTGATTATGAGAGTCCATTGAATATGATGTCACTAAGGCCTAGTTCATTATTAAAGGCTATGTCTCTTGCTGCCACTTTACTACATGAGTATCCATCACATTATGCTATTGTTGTTCCTACGGGTACATTTGACTGATATTGCTAGACAAGTTCCTATCTAATCAAGAGGCTAAGGACTATAGACAACCACCCAGTGCCAAATCTGCTAGACGCATTCATGGGGCATATGATACTGACAATTTAGGGCCATATGTAAAAATCATAGAGGAGTTACTAGAGGGTTCATAAGCTTCATTTCCTGCTGCACAGTGTCATGCAAACCTAGCATATGCCACTTGTATTGGTCAAGTGGGACCATCCCATATTAGGCTATGGGTACGTGTTTCAGCCGGAGTTTATTGCTTTTGTGGAAACGGATAACAATCATTTTTTCATTTGCAATCACACCTGATCACAGATCAATGTTGTTCCCACAGAGGCACCCCCATGCATTACATGTGGAGATTACTAATTCCATACTTTTTGCAAATCCAAGTTCTATGAGTTATTCTTCACCAAAGTGGAGATTTTATGGTACGTGTTGACCTTAAAATTGTTCCCACCAAGTGGTATTATAAAATTTAGGTGCTGATTGGTTTGCTTCACTAAGAGAGGTTATCTGAACTTGGCACAACACGTCAAGGATGGGCATATGTATGCTTTTCATGGTAGTGATTCACATTAGAATTATTAGGTTATTTCAGGTAGGTAATTTGTTCACAGCCTCTCGACAGCTTATGTTTGCAGCCATACTTTCATGAGGGCATATCCCCCAAATTCTTGATCAAGATTTGTCACAATCACATACTCTTCCTCAAGCAAGCTGTTCCTCATTATAGGAATATCAGCATGTTTTTGATGAGTCTCACACTTTGCACCATTATGGGATGGTAATCATTTCATTGATCTCTTTCCCGGAGAGGTTTAAATGGTTTCTGGTTAAGTTGCTTCAGTAATACTAGTAGATAAAAAGGATGGAACAAAATGACCATGCATTGAGTATTGCGAGCTTTGAACAAGCTTTCCATCAGAATCAACATCCTACCACCCCATTGGATGGTAAGTTTGATCAGTTAGGCAAAGCTTCTGTGTTCTTCAAACATGGTCCAAGCTCTAGCTGTCATCATCAGGAATCAATTTTCAACTTATAAGAATTGTTTACAAAGCTTTCAATTAAATCCTTCTCCTAGGAGGGTGCACCTCACGGCCCATTCCAAAGCAACGATGTACAAACAGGTTGGGAGAAGGAGGAACTCCTCCAAAATATCACCCTCCCCCCTCCCTCCGTAAAGAAAAAGACATGACCACGGACAGCGCGCTGCCTGCAGCACTGCGGCGGTCAACAAGTACGTGGTAGGGGAGATATTAACTACTCCCCTACCCCCCCTTTCTCTGCCAGCAGCCAGATCGCGGAGAAAGCCCGCGAAATCGGCTGCTCTGATACCAAATGTTACAACTCCCATGAATCTCCGATTGCCTTAAAGGTTACTGCACACCTCACACTAGTGACGACGCACCGTATCCGCCCATCCATAGGGTCACAACCGACCCATCCCCCTGCACTGGAGCTATCGACAGAGTCATGCCTAGTTGAGACTCCTGCGATAACTGGCGTCCCATACCACCAGCCATCGCCATCGGCTCTCCCTAGCATACATCTCCTGGCTTGGAGATACATCTCATGCACGTGCTCTCCATCCACGAACTCCCGGGTAGACTGAGTGAATGGAAAGACGGAAACCCCACCACTATATAGGCATAGCATAGTGGGTCCCATCAAGCACGGTCCTGCCGGCGACACGTGACCACCTAGGATGGTGACGTGTAGCACCCAAACATGTCAATAACGCCAGACCTGCGTCATGCCCCTTGCGAGGCCGTCACTAAAGGGCGTACCATTATGGTACATAACAGCAAGATACTAGGATATTGACGACAGATCACCGACGAGTGTCAGTCCATCCATCGCTCAATATCGAGCATCCATAGCTGCAAAAAAATAACATTTCTTAGACATATGCAATTGCAAACATTGTGGTACTTTGCAAAGTGAAACAAATGCAGTGGTAAAGAGTAGCAAAGAATTCTTACGTCTGCCACACGGTGCGAATGGACTTTAGCTCCCATGTGATAGTCTCCTCCTCCTTTCATAGCATAGTCGTGCGCAATGTCTCTCTCCTCGGAGGCCTCCATGAGGAATCAATTGCTGCAATCTAAACGGAAGTGTCCCTAAAGATCCAAGTGTCAACAACAGCAGAAGGGATGCCACACTCATAGAAGAGCTGGCCAATTCGTCGGGTACATAGGGCATGCTACTGTCCCTACCACCCACCTCAGTCCAAGGCATGTTGCTTGGCCCTAACCCCTCTCTGTTGCACAAAGGGCTCTCTCGGTCTAGCACGCTTGCCAGAAGAAACAGATGGGAGCACTGAAGGTGTGTCTGACTGTGGATCATCACTTGCTAGATCTCTGCGCCCCCCTGTGGCAAGATCTGGCTCTATAAGTGGTGCATCAGCAGATGAGAGGCTGCATGTGTGCTGGTAGCTCTAGGAACATCCCCCCCGTGTGACTAGGCCTTGCCTCTGCATCTGCTCCAGGGCGTACACCTGCATTGGACCCTGCACCTGCACTAGGCCCCTGCTCCAGTCCCTACTCCTGCCACTAACCTATGAATAGATGGTCTCAATGGCTCAAGAGATGTACCGTCGGCCCGTATGTGTCCATCAATCTCTCCACCTCTACATCTGATATGAGAGGGCAAATGGATATGCCCATCCCCCGCCCATCTAGCCTAGTGAGCCGTAGTAAGTGGGCCATGACCCTGGTAAGAGAACCAGTAAAGGCCCCACCACAATGCAAGCATCTCCATCTGCGGGCAATAGATCCCTGGTGCGTAGCCACAACCCCCTCTGTCAACTCAACCTCTGACCAAATGCCTCTACCAAGGACCGGCATCGTGTGAAACTCTCAATGTATCAGACCTACAAAAGAGGAAACAAACAATCACATGTCAGTACATTCCATTGGTAGCAACAACATTTGGATTCCACATATGCATTCACAACATTCAATTGCTTACAACAACCCTAAACCCAACATCGAAATAAAACTGCCAATTTGTTGAACCGACAACAAGTTCAAGCTGCAAAATGTGTCCTGGACCTCGAACTCATCAAAACAAGCATCCTAGGCATTCCTATGGAAATGAAGAAACACAGTGCAGCTTCAGACTGCAACTCAATTGCATGCCTTGTGGCATGAGGAAACACAGTTTAGCCTCAATCTGCACCTCAATCGGATGACTACATGACAGTTTACAAAAAGAGCCAAAAACACATGGCAAAAGGGGCATGAGATTCAAATATTTTGCTACAAGCAATAATGGGGAAAACTAATAGCATGAGCTGTGGGGTTCAATACAGTTGAATTGAAACTAAAAACCATTTCATTACATTGCCTACATCTCATTCCATGAGCTTCCAAGATGTGAAGCCAAAACTTACCTAAAACCGTATTGGAGAGAAACGTCACTGCCTCGTCACTGCCACCGTGCTGATCACACACTGAACAATGCTCCAAGATGGCTACAATCCACCATCACCCTATCACCATCACTATCTCCCTCTATCTCACTCCAAGAATGCAAATTTTCCTATGTGGGCCGTGGGCTGCCTGCTCGTGGCCCACATAAAAAAATTTGCATTTTTTTTCCACGTTCCGGGACCGCGTTTCTGGTCCCGGAACGCGAGTGTTCCGGATCGTTCGATCCGGAACGTGCTTGCAGCGGATCGCGCCTGGCCATAACCTGCTAAAAATCGAGGTGTCCATCTCATTTCAAAAACTAAGCCTACAAGAAGTAGCAAGTATAATATATATGAGATATGCCTGTCCTTCAAAATCACCAATATTTACACAGGAGAGTACTATTAGTGTCAGATTCTAGCAAGTCAAGAGAAATGCATCCAAAGGCTCTTACTATTACATTGCATATGTACACCTACACTTTGTTAGCAAGAGATATAAACTCAAGGCAAATCTAATCCAATAGAGTGCACGGACTCCAGAAAAGGCCAAAACATAACTCATTAATGAAAGCTTCAAAATGCTTCATCAAAATATCAACAAAAACTAGCGACTACCTCGTTATATTATTTTGGACAATTTTGTAACAAGAATGGCCAAAACAATTGATGGAGAAAGAAATGAGGCTTTGTTAGGATACCATCCAGAAAAACTAAGCTTTCTGACAGACCTGTTACAATTGCGTTTGAAAGACAATGGATGTAAGGAGCTAAATGTAGCACAGGTTCTTGTTTAATGAGTGGAGTGAAAAGATCTTAACCTACTGTGAAGATAATATGACTAAAACTAGCAGAAATAATTATTAGAAAAATAAATGACATACAGCTTAGGACAACAAGAATAAAAGCCAAATGGCATATTCATCATTCTGGAATGTCGTATTTTTTAATTCATGGACTCTTCTGGAATAATTTATATGGTGCATAAATACCACTAAACGTTTTTGTTCAGGGCCTAAAACGCCTGGTTTTAGGCAAAAAAAGCCCCAAAATAGCTACAAAATTTTTTAGAAAACATACGATAGAATAGAAACAGTTCTCCTTAGCTTATCATTTTCTGGAAGAAAAATCGGATATGGGGATCCATAGATAGAAATTTAGGGTGTTGTAGTTCGGTTCAGGAATTAATTAAGGGATCCATGCCAGGACTTAGAGATTGAATTAGGATTCGTAGCTAGGGATCAATTCAGGGATTTATAGATATGTACATTTAGCTGGTATCGATGTAGAGGTTTAGCAAGATTCAGGGATCCGTTTCTAGCGACAATCATTTCTAGCTATGAATTTAGCTGATCATTTTTTCTGGGATTTAGAGATTGATCTAGAAATTTGTAGCTAGGGATCAATTTAGGGATCTGTAGCATTTAGCTGTCGTTTTAAGCTACAGTTTCAAAAATTGTCTTTAACTACGATTTCCCAACTACATAACCATCCATTTGAAAAACTAAATATATGTATGAAACATTGTTTCGTACGCTGCAGAACTATTGTGCATGCTATTAAAAGATTAGTCCTGGTTGATGAGGCCCAAATTTAGAAATTCCCCAATTTGGGCCCAATCCCGGTTATTGAACTATTAGGGACCAAACAGAGTTCTAACTTCTAAGATAGAAACAATTGTGCCAAATAACAATCAAGGTGGCCAAAAACATTACTCTAGACTAAGAAGAGACACGTGACAGTGCTGTATCAGAGACAAATGTTTCATGTCTATGCCATGATTCTTAGCATTCAGAAACGGTGCATGGTTTTCAGATCTACAGTTCTTACAAGTCTTCGTTGAGAACATGCACTTCCCACACATAAAAACTCTTCAATCTATTACCCAAAAATGAAAACTCGTCAAATCTGCGAATAACTAGAAACATTTCTTTGTCAAAGCCCTTCATCAGTTCTTTCCCCACTGGTATACAAATAAATTTGTCAAAAAGAGCCCATAGCAACAAAGACGGGAAATGTTCTTCTATCAAAACCTGGTCCGAAATTTATGGAACCGATAATTTATAAATAGTCCTTCATCTAGTATCGAGCCCATTGACCGATCAAATTCTGTTTCCATAGATGCCCGATCCGAAACGGAACACATTCTGGAACATGGCCAAAAAAAAAATTTAAATACGTACTTAATTAACAAAGGAAAAAAAAACATTAAAATTTGATTTTATTTTTGGATTGGGTATTATAAATTTGGGGGTTTTTATGCACTGTTTTGGGAGGTTAAATGATGCACTATACAGGGAAGCCTTTAAAAACTGTAAAACACTACTAATGAACCACCATACGATTAATCAACTACAAATTGACAAAACCATAAAATTATTTAAGACCATGAAACATTACAGACACAAGCATAACCACCATATATGAGAACAACCAAGTATTGCTCAAAGAAATTCCACTCATATAAGTTACTGTGTAGGATCTAAATGCCAACAGATGGAGAAAGCTCATAGCTATAAGTGCAAAGTACAACCACCCCCTATGTATGATGACGATTAAGTTCATGGGATTTATTGGATAGAGTTTAACTTTCTGATTAGGCTTTGCTCACATGGTGCTAGCGAGTTCATGAGGAGCCTTAGCTCAAATATCATTTATCTCTATAAGGCATACAATTTCAAAGATTTATTGATTCTGTGGATGTAATTCTGTTCTTACCTTAGCTGATCAAGGATTGAGCACATCATACCAGCAACTTACTGATTACCTCGCTTGATTTTCAATAGTCCCCCTTAAGGTCATGATTGGTGCCTTGAATGTCTTCGTCAGGTTTAGCATGTTGGAGAAGTTCTGATGCTTGATCCTTGGAAGAGACTCTACGTTCCACCCAGTATGTTCCGACTGTTTTTGGTTGGAATGAGCTTCTAAGCTCTAGACGTTGAACTTTGGGGAGTTCACACCAATCTAAAGGTCACTCAGAATGGGCAGGCTGGCGGGAGCTGCTAGAAAGCGACAGTTATGTATGCACTATCATGAACTCTTTGAGCTTTCATATACATTTCTCAATGTGATCAGGCTAGATTTAGATGGTTGCAACTTGCTGGCCTCCTATGCATGAGGCGATTCATAATATTCTCCATGCCATTTACATTATTCAAAGATTTGGAGTATGTCCTTTGATAAAAACAAGCATGTCATTAGATGTCAACTTCCAAGGTGAAGAGAAGCAAGAAAATGGCTGTTGACTCTCAATCATCACCTGAAGCCAAATCTCTTAACCATAATTCAGCATGAAGGCACGCGGACTTCCGCTACTTGAATTCTTCGAATAGTTTAAATTTTGATTCTTGGAACCCAGATATGTTTCAAAAGAAGACCAAACTTCACTAATTTTTAGATTCATCAACACTTCTGGATTAGTGACACAAAACAAAACCAAAGTTTTCTGACTAGCAGATGGATAGCTGAATATCATAATGTATATTGAAACCATACCTTGGGACGCAAATACTCGTGAACCTTGAAAGTCAAAACAGGAGATGCTTCCATATTGACATCCCACAGCTGCAATTGAATATAGAAGTTGTGAGGGTCATCAGAGTCAGGTCATAGCAGACATGTATCAGAGAAGCTTGGAAGGACCAAAAGTATATCTTATTGGGAAACTGACTAAAAAACAAAGCTAATTTAGCTGCTTAAAACTAAGACAGTGCTTCACTGAATAAAACCTTCAAGGTCATGTAGTCTCTGCTAAGAATGTAGCGACCTCCCCGAGCAAACTTGATGTCAGATATCGATGCAATTATCTCAGTACAAAAAGACCTTGAGCCAGGTACTTCTTGCTCTTCAAACCTGCAAAAACAAGAAAGCTACGATTTATTCTAAACAGAAACTGTGACACATGTTCTCCCATTTATTGACCAATCACGCTTACTGCATTCTCCAGTCAACTTACAGCTTTGAATGACTGTCACACAAAGCAGACTGCCGCAAGTCTACTAGACGAATTGTGCCTTTGGAACTGCTGTATGCCAACAAGTTGCAATGAAAGGGATGAAATTCTGCTGATGTTATCACCTCTGCAAACAATCAAAATCATAGTCAAGTGTCTATAGAGACATAGAGACAAATTTCAATAGGGAAAATAAACTATTTTCAAAAAAACATTTACTATCCTCAAAAAATATATTCTATAAATTTTAATCCTCAGAAGCTAGCATCACATACTCGTATGTGTTCTGTTCCATCTTATGTACTATTTTTGGTACAAACGACATTAATGAAGCTTCTTCTTCCCAAATAGAAACCTTAATCCTAATTCTAGCCTACTTTTCTGTTACTTTGAGCTAATGCGTGCTAGATAATGCTTCTCATATTCCACTGCCTGCAACTGCCTGTATATTCTTCTTAAATCCTATTTGGCTCTCGTTTTCGAATCCTTCGGAGTCTAAGAATTTTTTCGGATTTCTTCAGTTGGGACTCACTAATTTCAGGGCTGTTGACTTAATGTGCATAAAGTTTAAACTTCTAGATTATTTCGACACTGCTAATGTCCAATCCTTATTCACTATGATTAAGAAAGCCACAAGCACAAAATTTTATGATTATGTGGACATGCATAAGAGCATATATATTAACATCTTGAGACACAATAGTTTATATTTTGTACTAGTCAAAGTAACAATTAATATGAGTAACACACTTAGAAATATCCAAATCTTAAATAATGGAAAATCTCGTCTTCGAGATCCAAGTGGTAATTAGCTGCAGGTCCTTTGGATCCATTTAATTTCCCATAGTTAACAATGTTCATATGTTTTTTTATGATTAAGGTGATTCTAGGATGATTGTTTCACTCGTGCATTTTTTTCATCTTGCTCATGCAATCAAGATTTGACTTTATGACTCATTATGATACCAGGTTCCACTTGATGATGACTATGAATTGTCATTGATTTCATAAGCTACTAGAATGTTGGTATGTGCACGTACTCTTGAGAGCCGTACCAAAGATCCATACCAATAAGAACTAATCTCTATGGGATTAGAGAAAGCTTGATTTTATCTTGCTCCATGAATTTGAATCTAAGATTAACCCGCATGGGTTGGAAAGATTAACCATATGATTTGTGAGTGTACAGGTGCTTTAAGAACTGCCCGCTATGATTGGTTTTGAAGAACCTCCATGATTGGTTCCGGAGAACTGCATTGACATAATTGCATACATGAAAGGAGCAGCCAAAAAGCAAAGCAATAATAACCTTGTATATGTTGTAGAAGCCACAGAAATATATATGCTAAACTAGTAGCCAAAATGTTGGAACTATGACTAAGTACTTGCTCATTATGGATCACCATACTAGACAAATGGACTAGGAATGCCAAGGAAAAGCATCCATGTGAATAATACAAGCAAACAATAATAAAAGACCAATGCTACAATCGATGCCAATATGAAAGCGTGCCACTTGAATGGAGTGGTAACTCCACTCGTATAGACCAAAGTGCCACATAACATCACCAATAGGTGGCTCAAAGATACCAATACGACCAAAACCAACTGCGAAGTCCAAGCCTGTAAGGTTGAATCCTTGTATCATATAGGCTATGGCTAGCTCCATATACAAAAAATGTGCCATGTGTCCAATTTAGCTGTTTAGAACATGAAAGCTATAGAACACAAAATAAGGTTGTAGAAGGATTCATAATACCCAAGATCATATGTAAAAGGAAAGCTATGATTTCACCCATCATATTCAATTAGAAGCTATGGTTGAAAGTAGTATTCTTGGAAAAATTTCATGATGAGAATAACCCAAGGAACATGTGCCACTATTTGAGTTCTAGGAATTCAAAGTCATGTGATGAACATGTTCCTATGCCTCATCAAGAGATCCATGTACTCATGACACCAATTTCGTGCTTGTACCTCATGTGTAACATATGTACATCTAGGGATGAATGTACTTCATGACATTGATCATGTGCCAATACTCCAATTATAAAAGCACGCACTTGATTTGGAAATGTATGTGCCTCACGACGCTCTACATTCTCTAGTATATGTTCCAAGTCTCTATTGGCAAAACCTAGCCAATCACTCATGCCACTCCGCATTCAAACAATCACACTTGACAATATGCCAAAGAGGAGTATGCAAATCTTAGTTGCCCGTTCTGGAACGTGAACGCGTTCCGTTCCGGAACGATGCCCTCTAAAAAAAAAAAAAAAATACGTTTTTTTACAAAGGATAAATCTCATATAAATAATTAAAATAATTAAAGCTATATGAATATCGTTCCGACCAGGAAAGTTCCGACACGTTTTGGTCGGAACAGGCTTCTAAAAAAATATATGTGAAATGACAACTAGCTGAATAAGCAGATCTAAGTGAGCTAATTGATACTGAATTGAAGCCAAGTTGTTTAGCTAAGAGCTACTCAATAATCAATCAGCATGTCAATAATGAGGCTTGCTCGCCTATTGATATTGTTTGAGGCATTAGGGTTCGGGAGCTGAAGCAAAAGGTACAATAATGAGTATATGACTCATAAATGACTCTAAAAGGCCCAACGTATATGGTACAAATGACAAATAATAATAGCATGGACCCATGGTCCACATAGATGTCCATGTGCACAATTATCTTATCAATAACAAGTGTTAGCTCACAAGCTTTTGGAGTGCTTCATATGCCTTTTCATTATGACATGTTGCAATTGGTAGCATTACTCGTCCTTTCAACTAGAAAAACCTACGTCGAGTTCTTTAGATCGATGAAAGTCTCCTTACAACATACATCTAAGTGTCATTGTTTGTTATTCATGCTATACAGATGTCAAGAGACCCATTTATTTGCTCATCACTAAACATGCAAATGCTTGGTCCCATGTGTAAAAAAACAATATCCATCATAATGTATTTCTTATTAGTCTATTTACAATGCAACTAACGAACTAAATTCAAAGTGATTTAAGAAGATGTGAATAAAGAGACTAGAAAAGCCCAGAGATATGTATGTTGATGATCGAACCATTCTACCATTGTCAAGTAACTTGTTGATTAATTGTCCTACTCAATTAGTGGCACATAATGGCCCAAAAAAGGATATTGAATTGAAGCTTAATAGATGGGTAAACGTAGAGAAAACAAGTCATAATTCCTCATAATCAAAAAGATCACAAAAAAGATCAATCACTTTTATGAGATTTCTAGCTATAAAAATTGTTTGTATATAAGTTAGGACTTATGGGAGTAGCCAGACATATTTCAACTGATAAAACAAAAGCAACAACGTACACAAGCTGTAATTTCCAAATTTTAATTACTTGATAGAACAAGGCTTCAACTTGAAAGTGATTCTCACCTATAAGATCTTCCATATTGGAAGGTTTTATATCAACAATATTGAAACTTTGGTTTGTGATCTCCATGTTCCATAGATTGATCCTTAGATCATCTGCTGAAATGAAGGTTTCTCCATCACTACAAAGACCAACACCAAGCAAACCATGTTAACATTTATAATGGAATTTAAGTGTTGATTTACTTTCTTACATATTATATGTGCCTTATGAGGTTTTCAGAATTGGTAGCAATATAAATTCAAAAAATAGCAAACAAAAGACCATGCATCGTTTAAACTCACAAAATGAAAATTCGTCCAAAGAACCACGTGATATTAGTTAATGTCAAATTTCAAAACCCTTTGAAAACAACGAGAGAGAGAGAGAGAGAGAGAGAGAGAGAGAGAGAGAGAGAGAGAGAGAGAGAGAGAGAGAGAGAGAGAGAGAGAGAGAGAGATTTATTAATGTCTTTTCCATGCCAAAACGCATATAAGACTAATGAAGTACATGTCAAGTATGTGATAACAATGGGAGCGTATAAAGCATCTCCGAAGCTGTAATAAAGAAATATCTAATACAAACTAAGATAAATGCGAAAATGAGAGTGTGTGTGCATAATAGATGGATCAATGTCATGAGGTCCTGTCTGTGCTGATTCTATAGAAAGATGTAATGCGAGGTGCAACATGGGAAAGCGTTGGAGTCTGTTGACGTCGTCTATGAGTATGAGAAGTGTGTCTCTGCATAGGAGGTCTGCTGATCCTGGCAACAAAGTGGTGATGAGTAGTACACTGTTTCTGATCTCTGTGAGCATGTAAGTTGCCAACATCATCGTCATCATCATCATCAGGCTCTGTGTCTCGTGATCTTCGCCTAGAGAAAAAAGAGGTTATCAATGGCTATGTTGAGATGTCTCGCATAAATCTCGCTGCAATATGAACATCTCGCGTACCATAAGAGGGACACACCAGGAGTCCTCATAGGCTATGAGAGATCATAGAGTGATGGGCATGTCTCAAAACAAACAGTGATAAATCCCTTTGATCTCATAGTATACAGGGCATCTAAAGATAAAATGATCCTCAAACTCCACCTCACCTAAAGAGAAATGTTTGAGGGTACCTTTCGAATCGCCTTTTCGAACAGTGTTTGAATCGATGATGTAGTACTAGTATCCCCGACCAAAGAGGGTTTGCAGAGGCAGCTGGATTGTTTACAGGGATTTTGTACCAGATGGGGGTTGGGGGTGAACACTGCGAAGACCAAGGTTATGGTCTTCAACATTTCTCGAGCCTTCATGCAGCGCCAGGAACTCATCCTAGATGGACAGGCCTTAGAGGTAGTTTCCTCTTATACCTATTTGGGGATACTCTTCTCTGGTCCTACCTTCAGCATGCGCAAGCTGCCACCACCCGACTTGGGAAGGGGCATTCCTCTCTTGTTCAGCTTGAGCGGTTCTGTTTCAGGAAGCTCATCCGAGATGTTCGTAGTAAGTGTAGACTCTTTGATACTATTGTCACCCCCACAGCCTTATGTGCAGCAGAGACATGGTGCATCGGCCTCCCTTCATCACATTGGGCCAGCATTTCACGATTGCAGGCCACCATGTTAGCCCGTATGATTCGGGCGAAGCCCTTGGTTCCACATGAGATCCTTCTTGCAGAGTTTGCCGTTCCACCCATTCAGATATATGCCGCGTTCCAGCTTATCACATACATTCAGAGAATCCAGGCTCTGCCCGATGAGGATATGAGATATACACAGACAGCACTTGTCTCCTCACACTTTCTTCATGACCAAGGTTATCGACTATCGTGGTTCTCTCAGGCATCCCATTTCCTCATTGAGTCATTTGGTATCTCCATTACAGAGCTCCCCTCAGGTAGTCATCAGTATATCAGGCGCATCTTATATCGGGCATATCTCGACCATACTTGGGGGCGACAGCTTGGGGTGAAACCCGGCTACTACTGGACTCATTTTATTGAGCTTGACATAGCAAAGTTCCCGGTCTTACCGCATTATTTGGACTCGAGACTATCACATTGCCCCAGATTTACATTGGGACAGCTCCGTGTATCATCACATCAGTTGGCTATTGAGACTGGTAGATTCCAGGGTACCTCAAGAGAGGAGCGGATTTGCCAGTTATGCTCTTTAGAGGAGGTGGAGTCAGAGGAGCACTTTATCTTTAGGTGCCCGGTATATTACGAGATCAGAGGGAGATACCACTGTTTGTTCCGAGACACACCTGTCACCTTACAATCGCTCATAGCTTATGAGGATTCCCGATGTGCGGCACTCATGATACGAGAAATGTTTATACTACGACAGGATTTGTATCAGACAGCCCAACCGAGTCAGGTTTCTCATCCTCAGATCACTTCTTTCTTCTCCAGGAGGAGAGGACGTTTTGATGACGGTGACGATGATGATGATGACCTACTTGCCCAGAGAGACCAGCGACAACGTCCCACACATACCCATGTTGCAGCACGAGCTACTCGACCTATCACGAGGAGTCTCAGACGACGTCAGAGACCACCAGTGGCCCTTCATGCCACAGGCCGTATTACATCCTTCTATATCATCAGCACCAGCAAGACAGGACTAGATGATAGCGTCATACCTCACTCATGACTGTTAGCAATATACATGCTCCCACATGTTTCTAATAGCATCACATCTATTTCAGTTTATAGCTTTAGCTCTAGATTGCTACTTTTGTTACTGTTTTGGAGATGTTTCATACGCTCCTATGGTTACCACATACTTGACATGTACATTTACTAGTCTTATATGCCTTTTGGCATGGAAAAGACATTAATAAAGCTCTCTCTCTCTCTCTCTCTCTCTCTCTCTCTCTCTCTCTCTCTCTCTCTCTCTCTCTCTCTCTCTCTCTCTCTCTCTCTCTCTCTCTCTCTCTCTCTCTCTCGGGCGCAGAAATCTCGGAACTTTCGGGACTGAAACTCTATCGCGAGGAGTAGGACGTCCGACGAGAAGGTAACGAGTTTTTTTTATATTTTGAAAACGGTTCGAACAGCGAAAAAAACGGTTCGAACCGGACCTTTTCGAAAAGGACTTTCAAATCGCGATTCGACACAACATTGCTAAAGAGCATAACTAGCAAATCCGCTCCTCTCTAGGAATACTGTGGAACCTCCCAGTCTCAATAGCTAGCTTGTGCGAAGACACCCTGAGCTAGCTCAATGTGAATCTGAGGCAATGTGATAGGCTTGAATCCAAGTAACATGGCAGGACTGGAATCCCTGCTGCATCTAGCTCAAGAAAGTGGGTCTGGTAGAAATCAGGCTTAACCCCTAACTAGCGACTCCAAGTTAGGGGTTAGCGGTTATCATGATGGAGAGAGAGAGAGAAAGAAAGAAAGCTTTATTAACATCTTTTGGGCACATGTGGGTGCATAAGACCAAAAAGAAAATATGTACAAGCAACAGTGGGAGCATCATCCATAGGAGGATGTGGCCGTAAAATGCTATAAACTAGCTACGAATGAAAGTAGAACAAAACAGAAGTGAAATAAGCTCACAACCCGGGCCAGGTATAACAGAAGAACTACAGAAAAAGTACCAATGCCCACAACCCGGGCCAGGTATAACAGAAGAACTGCAGAAAAAGTACCAATGCCCACAACCCGGGCCAGGTGGAGAATAAATACATATCAACGAAGGTAAGTGTGAAGTGTCCGCTGAGAGAGAGAGAGAGAGAGAGAGAGAGAGAGAGAGAGAGACAGAGAGACAGAGAGAGCGCTTCATGATGGTGGCATTATCTGCAGCTGAAACCCACTACATGAAATGGTTTCATGGAATCATTCAGAAAATCGTTTGCTGTGATGGACGATTCAGATTACTATCAATTCATTAACTACAAAATGGGGGATTTATCGAATAAAGTTCCATCATTGATTCTAAACTGGCCCTCTGGTAGTTCATCCTAGGTTTTATCAAAACGAATGCAGGCAAAATGTGCTTCATACTTTTGATGATGTCGTAAGAGTTGCAAAAGCTTATGATCCCAGTGTTGTGGCATCCAATAAGCAATTTCAAACAAATCCATCAGCAACCAAACCCAAGAAGGGAAAGAAGCAAGATCGGGAGAGAACTCAAAATAGATAATTTGATGAGCTTCATCAAATGGTATTGGAACCCAAGCGAACAAAACACTTTTCCCAGAAGAAGGCTAAGAAGACGAATCTTTGTTTTATTTGGGCCACTCGTTTTGCTGGATTTTCCATAAAGATGACTGTTTTGCAATATCCGACCACCAACCATTGCTCAATTGTGAGGATGCATGAAAATATTGGACAGCCACCTTTGATAGTCTATCATCTTACAAAGAATCTTACCCCCTTCCAAGTCTTTGATTGTCTTAATCTATGCCACTAACTCCAAAGTAGTAGATTAGCTTCAACCAACAAAATATGAGTGGCTTGTTTCACCCCTGAATAAGAGGTTATTAACCTATTTTGACCCCTTTCTATTTCAGCCCACTTAGCATTTGCTAGGCTGCCTCCCCAAACCTCGCATCCATATATTAACACCAAAAATACCAACGCCTCAAAAACACCCCAACGCCTCAAACAACACCCTCATATTATGCCATCTCCAAAGATCCACCCATTTGCAAGTAGCTTCGATGCCAAAATAGGATTTCCAGCTGTCAGCCAATTGCTTGTCCACACAATAATTCCAATGGAGATTATGCAAAACCTCCATGTCCAAACGTGTATATTCATAAGTGAATCCAATTGCAGCCCCCACATATAGCAAAATAGGATCACCTATCCACTTGAATTGAAAAACCATCACCTTTGTTTTGCTCATATTGACCAAAAACCTAAAGCCTTGCAAAATCTCCTGGGAACCCAGAGAGTAAATTTCTTTTCCTCTATGATGGTGATTGATGCTCGTTCAATATTCTTTGTAGGAGATTGCTATTGATTACTCATTTGCTGATTGTGCTCATAACCTTGTACCAGAGCACTTTCCAGGGCATGGCGAGCATTTTTCTGCAAGCGATTGATTGCTGAAGGTCATTTTCTTGAGCATCTGCGAGGACCATACCTTCTCCATAAATGATCAACTCTGGCCTTTGTTTCCTTCTGAGAATTGGCTTCCATAGCTACTTTATTACTTTCAACAACTCAGTTTGACAGTAGCAACTAATTTGGCCGCTTCCCCATTAGCAATCCACAATCTTGAGCACCAATGAATGTCAATAAGAAGCTTCTGAGTCAGCGACTTACTTTCTGTTCTTTAACGCCGGGCGCCCTTCATTTCTTGACAGGAGAAATCTTTCCTAGCTATAATGATCTACATTCTTTGGGGGCTTTACTGTCAATGCTTGATACACAGGGGATTCTCTCCATTGATCCACCCTCCTATTGCATTGTGTACAAGTGGTACAAAAGACAAACAATGTTAATTGTTAATTCTTTTATATTGATCCCCTGCAAGAAACAGCTATTGGTTTTCTGGGCCGCAAACTCAGGAAGAACCAAGACCATATGCTGGGAGCACCTAATTATATCCTACAGATCAGGGCTAGGTGATCATTCCAGGCATGGATACTGACGCACCTATGAGAATTTTGCATCTAGGTACCCCATATTGTCAAGCATGCCACTATTGTCAAATAATGTCCTACTTTAAGCATGATTGTCATCTATGTCCATAACACTTCCCAACGTAGAAAAGACATTGTTGACATAGACAATGTCGATAAAGAATTAAGATGCTGAAAACTGATGCCACAAAATTTAGATGCTAAAAGTGATGTCATAAAGATGAAGCTGTCAAAAATTGATGCCAAATGCAGATGTTAAAACAGTTGCTGAAAATTGATGTCACCATGGCAAATGTGTAGGCACCAAATTTGCATGCGTGAAACTTGCCACTTATCCCCAGAAATGCGATTGCACATGACTCTGTGGTGTTGATTCATTACATGCCACAAGAAACTCTTTCAAGCTTTTCTGCAAAAATTTCTTGTTGTCTTGACTCTTGACATGTAACAAAAGGCAGTATGAACTCTGTTGAAAACCTTAACAACAATTAATACCTCAGGGCAAAGTCATGTAAGTGCCTCATTTGAGTATTGAGTAAAGAACATTTTCAAGCACATTTTCTTTTGTGACCAGGTGAAGTTTGCCAGAACAATGTGCAATTTACAGAACTTGTATTTTATACACAGAAAGTCACCAAAATAATAACTTAGAAACTTGGTAACTGTAGTTACCTACACCCAGTGACCAAAGGATGTTTTCAGTAAATTGAAAAACGCATTAACAAAGAGTAAAGCAAAATAATGGAGGATGGGACCAAATGACCAACTAGAAACAAAGAATTTTGAAAAGAAACATATTCACCTGTTATTAGAAATGGAGTTGATGTGATAAGCATGTGCATTAGCATACACCCTTCTGGATCTTGCAAAAGGTGTTACCTTAATGCTACTAACCTGCATGATGCAACAAATCCGCAATCATTCACGTTTGCATCTTATTTCCAAGTTGAGCCAAGCAGAAGAATATAATGTCCACTCCAAGACTGTATGGAACAGGGACACACAACATCCTACAATATATCTCATTGCTTTGTTGGAAACTGTGAAAGAATCTATTAGTCTGTACAAAACAGTTACAGTCAATATACAAACACAGCAACAATTGACTTACCCTGGGCAACCGAAGGGAAGATATGCCATCAGGAGGAAAGAGAAAGCCTTCATCATTGAAAGCAAGGGCATCTTGATCCAAAAGAGAGTTTCTCAAGCTACATGCCTTTGGGCTTGAAAGTATACTACCTTCCGTTAAGCTTCCATTTCCAAATCGTATTGATGGTTCTAAGTTTAGCTCGTTAACCTTCTTAAGCTTCTTTTCTGAAACCTGCCAAAACAATCCCTAGGAGCTCAATACTTCATATTAAAACCTCAAATGAAGCATCCTTAAGGTACTCTCCACATAATATTTGCATAATATGGTTAACAAGCTTTATTAGGACAAACGATTACATATTTATAGTTCATTTCAGCCCACCTAACAGCATCTGCTAAAGGAGGGGAAAAAAGGCACCTCCTCCCCTTACAGTTTCCGCACTTTTAGAGTTTTCGTCCTACTAAAAGGGATGATAGGTTGAAGTACCTTCCACAACTTGATGGTCTTGTCATTTGTAGAAAGTAGGAAACGAGCACCATTTGCTGTATGGCACCACCTGATCTTATTTATCTTCTCTTCAATCTCCAAACTTTTCAAATAGTCAAACTGTAGAAAGTTTAAAGATATTTACCTTAGTGAAAGTACAAATTAGAAAAAAATGCAATCAACTGCATTACAGAGGGATGTGCCCTCTGAATTCAGCTTATGAATGGTGAAAAAGCTTTGTTTAAACATGCCAAAGAAAGCTACCATTGTCTGCACGACCCTAGAGCTTACAAATGCAACTCATCTGGAAACACTATCAGGCACCCAATAAACTTAAAACCTTTTGTTACTGCTTCAGTGAACTTATGTTTATCAAGAGAACCATCCATTTAAGGAATAGTGCGTCACATTACAAAAATAACAACTATTTTGATACTCTAGTTACCACAAGCAAACTAAAGAACTGCACCTCTGGCTCATGACTCTGAAATTCAGTTGAATACCGATATTCTGGATATCTGGGAGATGCAAAATCTGACCTCTCCAACTCCTGTCGTACTCGCAACTGGAAGAAAAGAGCATTGAACTACTATAAATACGTAACTCGCCTAGAAAAACAGAGTCCTATATTATGCAATAATGAAAATCATTCCTGTAAAACAGAGAAAACAGGATAGCCATTCATACTTTTGTGCCCAGTAAGTGAAAAGAAACACTATTTACAAGTCAGCCTATAGACTCGCTATATATCCAAGACTCAAGTATATGAAAAACTTACCTCCTTTGCATCAGTTTTTTCAAAAAGTACCACACGCCCTCCTCGATCCCCAGTTGCTAGATGCTCACCAGTCTTATCAAACTCGATTGCAGAAATGATGTCAACTGCAATATATAGTCAAGCAGAATCTTAGACTTTCACCAGAAATTTATTTGGCTACTTTTGTGCTTAGAGCTTCCTGATATGATTAAACATGCCACAAATAATAAGAGAAATCAGTTTGGCTACTCCTGTGCTTAGTACCTGGTCATAATCTAATAGACGACAAATAACACAGAGATCATGAGGCATATAGAAGTAGCCGCAGGAACTTGCAAAGCAAAAGGTCCAGTATTGCAAGGAATTAGCTCCAATTTGCCTCAACTTCTAGATCACTTGGTGAAGAATAGGGACTGATGTTTTAATCAAAGCCCAAAGTTTCCTTTGAAGACTTCTCAGCCCACAAAGCATGCTTTTTAAGCATGAAAGGAGGTGCAAAATCAAGCATCTGTAGCCTACAACAGAGGTATTTGGTTCTAGGAAGGCTGTGACCTTCAATTTTGCTTAAAATAGGCAAGATTTGGAGGAGAATTCATAAAGATTCCTCCAAGAATCTTCAAAAGTATCTTTGGCAAATCCAAGAAAATTACAAGTATGGACTCCACGGGGTGTAGGTCGAGCTAGGGAGGAAGAAGACCTTCATTGAAGGGTGAAAGAAGTTGCCAATGAACGGGTTCACGATTTCAAAGTGAAAATCCCTTGTAAAATGACGCTTTTTAAATTTGAAGGGTTCAAAGTGCAAACTTGCCTTCGATTTCATCAAAATGTGTGATGAGTCTTGGAATTCAAATTCAAAGAAATTCACCAAGAAACTTCAATTTGAAGTTCTAGTCCAATTTCGAGATGATTTGGTCCATCTCTAGTTCTAGGGGCCTTTTAGCTCCAATTGTCCTCAATCGAAGGACAGTGCGGACTCTACCTAGCCAAGTATAGTACATTGGGATAGAGAATTTGCTCGGAAGTGGAGATCAATCGTTGTTCTATCCAAATTCAACATTCCAGTGCCTAAGAAGTCAGCGACGCACCATGCCTAAAATTGTGTTAGGTGACGAGAACGACGTAGTGTAGAGGCGTCATAGTCACTGACGTAGTGTAGAGGCACACGCTGCGAGTATGCGTGCGGTGCATAACCGTAATGTCACTGACAGAGCCGCCTGTGGTTATACAAGCCGGGGCTAGGGTAAGTCGACGGTCAACCGAAGTGGGCAGTAGTTCCACTATTGGCTGCAACGGTTCATGGGGATGGTAGCCGGTAAACTCTGGCGGGTGTTGTTCACGGGTACTGATGGGTCCAAGGTTGCCAACCCAGCCATGCATGGATGCCATATGCCCTGGAACCGGAATAGCAAGCAAGAGCCACAAGGCTCACCTAATTTTACACTACAGCTTTCAGTGATTTGATGAGCTTATGCTCTAGGAGTGTAACAATTGTGTAGAAAAACACCCATTTGCTCAAGTTTTGGGGGATAGAGAGATAAAGGCAAAATCAAGATAGGCAGCTCTTTCCCAACCTCTATTGCTGCAGTTCCACCTCTGAAAATGTTCTGATTTCTTGTAGACAGCCAGCCCACTAGTTGCATGCAGACCAGGCACTTTTGCTTGAAAAAAAGAATGTGAAATTTGTCATAACTTTTTCTACAGTTGTCGGACTGGGTTGAGTTTAGCCAACACTTTTTCTGGCCATGTATGAGACAGTACACTAGTGAGTACGTAAAGCACTGCATGCCTTGTCATACGAACAAGGCAAAGTATGTACACCCCAAGGTTTACCGCAATTGGTAGATATTCCCCAAGGTCGTTGGGAGAGTATCTTGATGGACCTTATTACTGGCTACCCCCAAGACCTCAATTCAGCACAATTCGGTCATGGTAGTAGCGGATAGGGTGACCAAGATGGCTCACTTTATCACCACCCAAAAGACAATGAGTCACAGTTAGAATCTCTCAATCCATAAACAGTATAATACGTCCTCGAAGCATAGGAGAGAAACTGTAGTACTCCAAAAAACACCAGCCAAGAAAATTGTCTTCAGTCTGTCGTGCCTAGGGTACTTGCTTAGACCAAACAGGATCCCATTCTTCCTCTATAACAGAACCTTCAGATAACTCCAGGTAGTCCGTCTCAAATCCAATGACCAACCAGATAACAAAATCCAATTTTGCCTTCATTGTTGTATTTTAATGTATCTGAATTCCTTCCATTTGTACATGCCCCGATAAATGCACCAACAAAAAATAGGTTCAGCTGAGACTCATAACGCAACTCTGGCTAACTTGTTCAGCACTCTTCTTTACGACCACACGTGTGCAAAAAATCCCAAAAGGATTTCACATGGAAGAAATAGCAGTAAAGTTTCAAATCAGAAACTTGCTCCAACTTACCATTCCGTTATATCACTTAAAATTTTGCTTTGCCTTAGGTTATGGATTCATGGTTTGTCTTCATGTATATTATATAGAAAAAGAACCACTACCCCAACCATAAATGCTCTAGCAAAGCTCACTCCAAGGTACCTGCTAACAGATCAAACAATGGAATTGCGTTCCACCAAATTTCTCTTCCAGATGTGTACCTATCTTGTAGGATTAAAAATGCTCATTGGTATCCAAATTCTAAATAGGAAATCAAATGTATGACAAGGAATAAATGACTTAATACTTTTTCTCTCCTTTTACACAAGAATAAGATCATAGAACCGATCTAAAAAGTCAACTCTATAAAAGAGAAAACAGATTCCAGCGTGATGAATTCTCAAAAATGTAACTTCAAAATGGTAGGAAACTTCTCATTCTTCGAGAAAATAAACTCCCAACATGATTCTAAGGTGTAGACAACCATAATTCATGCTAAAATACAAATTTCAGATCTGTCCCTCTTTTAGAAATCACCCAAAAAGTTACACAAGATCCAATAGGAATCCAATTCATCACTTAAATTTGCACCCATTAACGTTTGCATTTGCAAATGGATAGCAAATACACATGAATCAATCATAAAAACTTATGAAGGCAGAAGAATTGGAAAGAGCAGATTATCAAGTATGATAAAGATTCAAATGCACCCTATTCACTCAAAGAAGTTTGTAGAAGAGAATAGCATCCAAGCTTTTGAAGAAAATCCAACAACCCACTAATTTCCAGCGCTGAAAAAATAGAAACCTGCTCATAGAGAGAGCTAAATAGACCTATTGTGCCACAAATTTTTCTCTACTGGCTGGCTGGAAAATGAACCACAGATCTGAGAAGAAACAGCGATAAAAAATGTTTAAAAACAGTGACCTGCCAGCAGAAAACCATTTGATACAAGATACGAGATAATGCATCAGCCACATGATTTTTGCACCCTTCTTGTACAGAATTTCCATGTGAAATTTCTGCATCGACTCAGCCCACCTGGTTTGCCGCCCTCTGAGGGACGGTTCGTTGCACAAATATTTCAAAGTGTTATGGTTGATGTACACAGAATTCCGCCCCATACAAATAATGCCTCCATGCCTTCAAAGCGTGGACTATGTCATACAACTCCTCATGAGTTGGATAATTCTTCTATGCAGGGTTGAGCTTCTTGCTCTCAAAGGCCATAGGCTACCCTCCTGTATCAGAATTGCCCCAACGGCGATGTCACTTGCATTCGTTTCAACAACAAATGGTTTTTAAGGGTCAACAATTTTAAAGTGACGAAGCCAACCACATCCTATTTCAATGCATTGAAACTTTGTTGTTGAACCTCCGTCCATTCTTTCCCCTTATTCTTTTGCAACATATCGGTCAATGGAAAAGCCAGATGTTACATTGTATTGTCAACTTGTAGGACGTTTGATTTATCTTAAAACAAGGCCAGATATTTGTTATGGTGTAGGATTGGTGAGTCAAATTATGGCATCTCCTACTCATGGGAAAGCGGAATTTGAGGTATCTCAAGGGCACATCTCAATTTGGGTTGTTGTATGCTAATGGAAATAACCAAAGAAAGTTGCAAGGATATGTGGAAGCTGATTGGGAAGGCAATGTGGATAATCGGAAATCTATCATAGGTTATACATTTCATGTAGGTAAAGAATGCTTGTCCTGGTCTAGTAAGAAAAACAAGATATAATTGCTTTGTCTACAGCGGAAGCTGAGTATAAGGGGCTCAGCAGCACAACATAGGAAGGAATGTGGTTACACCAGATTATGGGAGAGCTTGGAATCCAGCAGGAGTGAGAGCCCATCATATTCAAAGATAGTCAGAGTGGAATACAGCCAGCACAAAATCCCGTGAACCATGCACGAACCAAACACATTGAAGTAAAGTATCACTTTTGTTTGTGAAAAGATCTTGAGCAAAGACATAGAAGTGGTACATTGTGGACAGTAAGATCAACTACAAGATATCTTTACTAAGCCATTGAGTAAAGATAAGTTTCAAAACTTTGGAGATAAATTTTCAGTTAAGGAGGCCTTGGATGAGTTGCCCACAATGTGATTTTGTCAATACACGCACTTGAAATTAATATAACAACTTCATGTTTTTATAGTCCTCTGTCAATTCTATCAAGATCCCCCCTAATCCTCTAAGTGTGATTATTGACAACTCAAGAGCTAAGCATAGGACAAACCTCCCATCCAATTGTGCACGGATCTATCACACACCCGTGCTACAAGATTATTAAGGCACACCTTATCCATTGTTAGGCTCTGTTGTAAAGCTGACGAAGTGGCAGATCTGTTAGAAGAATTTAGCGATGTGTTCCCGGAGGAACTCCCAGCTAAGCTACCTCCTCGAAGACCAGTGGACCATAAAATTGAGTTGGTACCAGGAACAGAGCCAACTTCACGAGCACCCTACAGAATGTCACAAGAAGAGTTGGCGGAACTGAAACGACAACTTGGTGAATTGATAGACAAAGGTTTTATTAGACCTAGCGCTTCACCTTTTGGAGCCCCAGTGTTGTTCGTGGAAAAGGCAGACAAAACTCTTCGAATGTGTGTGGATTATCGCATGCTTAACAAGAGTACCATCAAGAACAAGTACCCCATGCCTAGAATTGATGACCTATTCGACCAACTCAAACATGCCAAATACTTTAGCCGAATAGATCTCAGATCTGGATATCATCAAATTCGAATAGCTAAAGGTGATGAGCACAAAACGGCGTTTCGAACGCGGTACGGAAGTCACGAGTTCCTAGTGATGCCATTCGGTCTAACAAACGCACCAGCCACTTTTTGCACGTTGATGAACAATATATTTCAAGACTGCCTGGATGAATTTGTCATTGTGTACATTGATGACATATTAGTATTTAGCCGGAACCTTAAAGATCACATTCAACATTTAAGGACAGTTCTCCAACGACTGAGGAGGAACTGCTTGTTCGCGAAAAGAGAGAAATGTGAGTTTGTGGTGGAGGAAGTTGACTTCCTTGGACATGTTATAGGCCACGGACGGATTCGAATGGATCCTAAGAAGATCAAGGCTATCTTGGATTGGCTAGCACCTAAAACTGTTCATGGCATCAAATCCTTTGTGGGCTTATGTAACTTTTACAGGAGATTCATTGAGGCATTTAGCAAAATTGTGGCACCACTGTTGGAGCAGACCAAGACTCATCTGAAGATGACATGGACACCGGAATGTGAAGCAGCGTTCCAGGAACTAAAACGACGGATCACTCAAGAACCCATCCTTGCCTTACCGGACTTTAGCAAACCTTTTGAAATACATACAGATGCGTCGAACTTTGCTATTGGGGCCGTGCTGATGCAAGACGGAAAACCTGTTGCATATTTTTCAAAGAAATTGAGTGACGTAGAGCGACGATGGCCAACTCATGAAAAAGAAATGGTCGCAGTAGTCCAAGCAGTGGAGCATTGGAGACATTATGTGGCAGGAAAACCCTTTAAGGCGTTCACTGATAATGTATCACTCAAGTACTTCTCATCCCAAGGTATGCTCACGCCAAAGCAAATGCGATGGCAAAACTTTCTCTCAAAATTCAATATAGACATTTTACACACGGCGGGAAAGAACAATGTGGTGGCGGACGCACTAAGTAGACAAGAACACTTGATGGCAACAGTGACAACTCAGGTGACTGACCTACTCCAAGAAATCAGAGAGAATTATGGTGTAGATGCGTTGGCGAAGGACTTAATGATCGAATTCCAGCTGGGAAAGCCTCATAAACATTTCACTTGGAAAGATCAAATGGTTGTTTATAAACAACGCAGAGTATATGTCCCAGACAACATCAACCTGAGGAAGAAAGTCTTGCGAGAACATCATGACGTACTAGCCGCCGGGCATCCAGGGGTGAATCGCATGTATGAACTTCTCAAAAGAGGCTTCTATTGGCCAAGTATGTGGGCAGACGTTGAATCCTATGTACAAACATGCCCGACATGTCAACAAGTGAAGGTGGAACCGCTAGCTCCGGCTGGACTACTCCAACCATTACCGGTACCAGCATACCCATGGGATTCGGTGAGCATGGATTTTATTGTTCAACTACCACGGTGCCAAGGATTCGACTCAATTTATGTGGTGGTTGACCGCTTTTCAAAGCAAGTTCATCTAGTACCAACTAAAAGTTCAGTGACAGCTGAAGAAGTGGCAAGGTTATTTTTCAAATGTGTTTTCAAATACCACGGCCTGCCTAGAACGATTATTTCTGACCGAGACACCAAGTTCGTCGGAAAGTTTTGGACTTGTCTATTTCGCCTCGTGGGAACCGGATTGAATTTCAGTACTGCATATCATCCTCAGACAGATGGGCAAACGGAGCGAGTCAATCGACAGATTGAACAATATTTACGAAATTATGTCGCTTGGGACCAATCCGATTGGGTCAACTACTTGGATATTCTCGAGTTTGCACATAACAACCAAGTGAACAGATCTACTGGAAGGGCACCCTTCGAGATAAGCAATGGTCGGCTACCGATTGTTCCAAGCTCTTTTCTTACAGGCGTGCAGGAAACACCAGTACCCACTGTGGAGGAATTCATCAATGAGTGGCACACAAAGCTGACCGAGGTGAAGGCGTTTTTAGAGCAGTCACAAAGGAGTATGGCAGCTGACGTAAACCCACATCGACGAGAACTGGAATTTGAGGAAGGTGATCAAGTATGGCTGAACACAAAGAACATTGCGCTACCAAAAGGTTTTTCTCATAAGTTTGCTCGACCTTATGCGGGACCATATTATGTCACCAAGAAGATCAACCCAGTGGCTTATCGATTAGCGTTGCCATCCAGCTTGGATATACACAATGTGTTTCATATCTCATTACTCAAACGGTACAAACCAGATGAGCGATTTGATCGGCAACACGAACTCCGTCACCCACCAACGACACTTGATGATACGAAGAGGCAGCTTGTACCAGAACAAATATTGACACATAGAAAGCGAACTGGCGTTCAACGTGAATATCTAGTGAAGTGGCTACGGGCTCCACTTATTGAGGCTTCTTGGGAGTACGAAGACAAACTTAAGGAGGGAGCCCCTGAAGTACTAGCAGATTATCTGCAGAAGAACCAACGCAATAGCCGTTTTCCCAGATCGGCACACAAAGCACTACCTGGCGGCATGCCTCTTACATAAACATTCATGGCCATTCTGAAGTTCAAGGAACTTTCCGGTATTTTTCTTAAGTTTGCCAATAAATCACTTGCAGCTTTACACAGGTTTTACGTAAGTGAACTTTATCTACACTTTTCCTGTGCTACTGCCAATGTATTTTGTAATTCAAAGTTGCTAAGGCCGGTGAATTAAGCCCGTGCCATACGTCCTAGGTCTAGTTTGGCCCTGATGAGGACATCAGCTTTTTCAAACGAGGGGAGGATGTTGTAAAGCTGACTCAGGTGCACCCAACGTGCCCTGTAAGACTCTAAGGGGTGACACTCCCTAAAGTCCCAGAGCAAGTTAGAACGTCAAGGACTGAGCCTCCGACCTGTGGTGAGCCAGTCAAGTAGTCACAAGTCATGAGCTAGCTCTGGAGCTCGAGTCATGGCCTAGTCAGGAAGCAAGTTGATTCTGCCACCGGAACGGCTCCCGAGACCCATGTCCGGGAGCCAGACTGATTCGGCCAGGCTTGCCAGGCTTAATCAGCAAAATAAAAACTAAGTCCCAAAAAGCGTGCTTTACCAGAAAGCACTATGTTTCAGAACAGAGGGGGTGCGCCGAATCACAGCAGAACTATAGGGGGAGTCCGGCAGACAGAAACTTGGGCAGCTCAACCAGCGCCAGGAATCCAGTCGCCAGGTCTCAGCTCCCTCTACCAGCACGAGCCAGGCACAATGCCCAGCACGTGTTGGTGGCCCCGAGACCAGGTCAGTCTATGTATGAATGTAACCTCTTCCAGATCTAATAAAGTTGATCCTTGGGGATGATTACCATTTCGGTTTCGCCTCCGGGACTGGTCCAAGTGGAAGGACCCTTACTACAACCTTTTTGCGTCGCTGGCGCCTAAGGGTCCCTGTCATCGACATGGGGCTTGCCGCTATGCCAATTGGTCAGTTTGGCGACCACTATGCCTTGGGTTTCATGTGTGGCTTGTCTTTGCCTTTGGTTACCTTTTGGGGACGGATTCTGAGTTGGCTTTCGGGTTGGTTGGGATTCCAGTTTTCTTAAGTCTGAATGGTTAAGCTTGTTACGATTCTGAGTTGGCTTTTACGTAAGTGCATGATGGATGAATGTTAGACTTAAGCGCGTGTTGGGGAAACCGCTCAAGTCCCAGCGCCCTTTGAGGCGCCGGCGCAACAGGCTCCTAGCTATGGCAACACATACTACCATAACCCTTTCCTAAGGATGTGGAAGTCTACAAATTGAGTAGGTATCAAGACTCTCCACTAAAGCAACAAGGAAGCAATGATTGCAATAATGACTTGCGCTAGGGTAACCCAAAAGTGCTTATAGGGTCGCCCCCTACCTTGTATATTTAGTAATTCCACACTCCTATGCCATTTTTGGAGTCAGTAACCCTAATTCAAGTCTATGTTCAATCAATCAAAGCCCCAAAATACCATATACTAGTGGTATTGGCCTGTAATAATCAAAAGAGTGCATAGGGCCCCTAAGTTCTAACACTACATGAGATCCCTTAACTTGTGATTAGAGCCTTTTAGGTGAGGTTAACCAGGGTCATAGATTAATTGTTGCTTATTTTGCTTTCCCTCTATTTCCTTTTGGATTCTTGTAATGCTAATCGTTAGCTTTGCAATGCCTACAAGAAAAAGGGAAAGAGGATTGCTTTTCTTTTCTAGTCCCAAACCTCCAGCACGTGGTTGCAAGCTTCCAAATTTAAGGCTTTCGTCTTCCCAAGGCTCAAATTCTTCATTGGGGTAACCAAAGGCACTGTGCAACTTGGGTGATGAGTGTACCATACACTGGACTTGCCACCACCTCCTACATCTTCTTATTCTCGACATGCTTATCTTGTGGGATAGACTAATCTTGTGATGATTTTTCCATAAACGTACACATTCAATTCATGTTGAATGCAAATTGAGGCCTAGAGAAAAAGATTCCTTGCTCATGAAGGGATAGTAATGGAGAGTAAGTTCAAGGACAACAATTCTTGTGAACTGTTTCCTATCCATATTTATTGTGATGCATTTCTCTTATGTAGTAAACAATAACCTCTCAAGTCCCGTACATACTATGTTGTGAAGTAAATCATGTCCCACATAACGTGTTTGACGACCTCCCTTCATGTTGACACCTCTTGCATGCATTGTGGACCTGCATCTTACTTTTATAATTCCTTGATTAGTATTTCACGGATGTGTCTCGACCCCATCTTTGGCAATATGTAGCTTGGGGTGATGCATGCAACCATGTATGTTTGTGATGTGCATTGTTGTGCATGTGCCATCATTGGGCATGAAGTGCATTGTTTACAATATGCTAAGTTTTCATCTATCTATGGTTAGATGAAGTTGGCATCAATATTAACTTTTTGTATTAAAGAAAGAAACTACATTATTTTATAAAAACTCCTTGATTCGATTGTTAAAATTACATTTGATGCTACTAGCTACACACTACCATATTCTTGTCGTACATACAAATAAAATCATGATCTAACAAAGATTCAAGAAAGCGCTAGCACTTTATATGCAAGAGCCTAGATCATAAAGGTAGGTCTTGTAAGCAGTTGCCTAAGGCTTTCACAACTAGACATACATGATGCAAATGATGAGGATGAATTACAGCTTTGGGTTCATATTATAGAAGAGGGCATAATGCTACTACCAAAAATACTAGGCACATACACTCAAAGGTAGGTGAGCTAAGGAGGTCTCATCCTTGCTAGTGTGGACACTTACCCCTACACCAAGGGTCAACAAAGCTATGTCTTTTGGGGACATAACATATCACTTCATGGCATCCATTCTCAAGGAAATTATCAACTCACGTATACAAAACAACTTTTCTAAAGCTTCTCATATGTTTATATAACTCTACTGTGTGCACGTGTTATCAAGTCCTAGATTTAGTGGTTGGGAGGTTAAGTATGTTATTGAAGTGGTTCAGTGAGCATATAGAATGAGGTACAGCATTGAATCAAGTATGATAAACAATTTGTCCAAAATACCTTTCCATGACAGCAAACACTAGAGTATTCTGGCTTGTGTTTAAGGGAGTAATATTAATAAACAACAAAGAAAGTATCTTTTCCAAAGCTAAGTGGTGGAGAAAATCATCTTTCCAATTGCCCATGCTGAAAAATAAGCATGCAAGTAATATTGGGCTTTTAAAAATCTTATGAGTGTTATTGCATGAACGTTTCTACTCAGACTACAGCTTTGGGAATACCTTTTTGCTATAGATGATCTTGAGGAGTCAATCACGTTGCAATTCTCACTGAAATCCGTCCTTGAAATAACTTCATGAGGAGAATTTATGCCTAAAGGTAAATTGGATACAGCCAATTTGTTGGGGAAATGTGCTAAAGTGCACCTTTGTTGTCCAACTGCAAGTTTAGGTCATGTATGACAATTTCAACAGCAGAGATCTCGAGCATTGAGCATCGTCAATAGTCTGTAATGGTGATGCGAGGCGCTTCGCTCACAACTAATTCCTGCTATCCATTCTGCCCCAAGGCTTGAGCTTTTTGCGTCAAATGTGCACGCCAGTTTAGGTCAAAACTCAAAGACAAAATGGTTCAAAGAGTTTGATTATCAATAGTTGTAGGGTCATAGAGGCTACTACAACCTCTCTTGATCCTAACCAAGTTTTCGAAAGAGAGCAGAACATAGAGTTGAGATTCTAACTCACTGTCCAAGCCACCAGATTTTGCCATACAAGTTTGCAGAATTAGCCAGTATCTTTTGTTAGCCCTCTGTATACAGTGAGCTAGACTAGCTTTACAGTTGTCCTGGGGTTTGAAGTATTAAGGCTTGCATACATTATGGAACAGTAAACCCAGAAAGCTTCATATGTGACGAGATTAATTCGCAAGAGGTAGAGTAAGAGAAGCCCACAACCAAATGTTTTGATAAGTAGAAAAGCAAAATTTATTACTGATTGAGCTGAAGTAGAAGGAAGCATACATTTTCGGTAGCTTTCACGCTAAGATTTCGAATTATACACAAAACTAGCATTTATGTGAAGAGAATCAGATTGCACACGAATTATCCTGCAAAATGCTCTGGCCAAAACCTTACCTTCCTGCACTTGCTCGCCAGCTGCACGCTCCCCGAATGCCTGAGAAAACTTCCACTCAAGGGCATCAACCGCCTCACCTCCACCTGATGTCCTCGATGCAGGCGCGTCAGCTCCTGCCCCGCCACTAGAGCTCATTACTCCTCGCCTCCCAGACACCACCTCCAACCACCCACCGCTTCCACCTCAATCCGATCCTTTCCTCTCTACCAATTCTACTATCACTTCGCCTCCTCTGCTGCTGCAACAAGAGCTGCTGCTGCTTGCGCCAATGGCTGCTGGTGCTGCTGCTGCTCATTTACAGCCTCTGGCATGCCGCCACCTCTACGCTTCTACACAAGCGCCACAAATCCAGCCACCCAATTGCGAGAAGACCAGAAGCGCATGCAATTGCAGCATAATGCGCGATCACGCACGCACACCCAAGGCTGCGAAAAGGCGAAAGACGAGAGAAATCTGCGAGAGAAGGCAGAGGAAAATGCGTTATTATTGAATGCTTTCGTGGGTGAATGCGAGGCAGCTATATCGATAGAAGAAGAAGAGAAGGACTGGGGCAGCCTTCCCCGAAAGGCCATGTGCACCAGACCTCCTTGTGGGCCCCTGTACCTTTTTCTTTTATTTTGTGAGCTCCCACTGGCCTGGAGTGTAGGGCCACACTTAAAGACAAGTAACCCATGTAGGCCTCCTTTAGGTGACTTGGAGCCCTTGACTGGACCTCCAGTGTGTATTATGTGCAGGGTTTAAACCAGTGCTAGGCGGGTATCAACATTTTGATACCGACTGGGTCAGGGTATTGCAGGTTTTTAAAAAATATAATACCAGTAGGGTATCAGCATAGGGAGGTATAGGAGTTGTAGAGTGGTACAGATAGACCGGGCTGGTATCACAAGTCGGTTATCAACCCGGGTATAAACATTGACTAATTGCTAAAAAATGTTCTTTTTAAAGAGTAATATCATAATTTAAGACATAAAAAATCTGAAATATCATTTTAAAAATTACTAAAAATAGTACTACTATTGATACCATGGCAAAAATCCACAAAATCTCCCAAACTTGGGTATCAATATGAATAGTAAGATAGTTAATAATGGGTGTCCGGTTCTAGACCCTGGTATTAGAAATTCATATACCAGTCAGGTAGGGTTTTGATACCATGCTGATACCCATTATTAATACTAGTCGCGACCCTATATACCCGCCCAACACTAGTTTAAACCCCTTCTTTCTATTGTGGTCACGTAGTGCAAAGACCACTGGTGGTGGGAAAAAAGTTCGTGGTTATGTTCGCTACTATTTATAACTATTATGTTGTCTTGCCTCTCAAGCACAGTACTTCGAGGTTTTGCTAAAAGGTATGGCACTCTTGACATGCTTTTCAGGAGAAACATAAATATTTTTTCATTTTCATACATTTAAATTAGGTATTTAGTTTTTGGCAAGTATTTGTGGCCTTGCCTTTCAAAGGCAATACTATGCGTTAAGGTTGGTCAATGGAGTTTGGGAAAAAAAACAAAAACGTCAAAGTCAAAGGATAAATGGTGGTGTTGTCTCCACTTTTGAGGTTTGGACTTTGGTGAAGGGCTAGATTGCCGAATATGAAAGTGAGCCTACATACATGAAAAACAAAACATAGCCAGCATGCACGGAAAAAAAGTGAATGAATTTATTTGGCTATTGCATGCTCAATTTTCAACATGCATATTTTATTAATCACATACGTAAGTAGGAGACTTGAAAGCTTATGCATGCTTGATTCCACAATGTTCTAATTTATTCTTCTTCTTATTGTGCTACATGATGAACAAGAAATAATGTCGGAGTTACATGATCAGATTGCTTGCTATGAGGAGCAACTTTTGACGATTTGCTCCACCTTCTAGGACGTGCGCTCTCATTATCCAAAGCTAACTTTCGTACCCAGAAAAGTTGTGAATAGAAACTCGGGACCACCTCACATGGTTTACAAAGAAAAACCAAATTAACCTCCATCTGCACGATCCAATACAACAGCACCTTGAACAACAACAAAAAGAAGATGAAAGATCACATATTTCTGCTTGTTATCAATCTTCCAAACTCAACCAACATAAGAAGAAGAAGGAAGGTGAGAGAAGAAGAATATAAATATTAATAGCAACGATTGATTGATCGATAGGAAGGATGTATCAATGTCTTTGTTTTCCTTTATCTTTGTTTATTTATTCTCTCTTCTATTTTGCTTCTTAATGCCCATCTTCTCCTAACCATTCAGTATAATCAGGTAGCTAAGCATGTAGATAAAGGATCCTATTAAGGTTGTTAAATTGTGTCTTGTGTCTGGGGTTCAAAAAAGAGATAAATATTTGTGCAAGGAGATCAATGGTCATGATTGCAACATTGCACTCATTGACATAGGAAGCAAGGTACATGTGACATATGGTGTTGACAAAAGAATACAAAATTTCGATAATCTTGAATACCCAATTTTGCAATTTTTGTAAATATATACCAATCATCTTATTGATTTTATAGATGTGGATATAACAATTTCATTGACGAATTTAGGACATTTTTCAATTCGAGCTTTCCATCTCTCAATAAAAAATTGTAATATGATGCATTCGGGCCTCATGGCCTCATATTTTTCGCATTTGTCGACAGTATCAGCTTTTGATGAGTGGAGAATTGTCAACATTACAAGGAAGAAGAATGTTGCACACCACTTAGGCCTCTATTTTGAATGCAATTTTTTGTTTGAACAATCCCAGCTGCATACTCGGTGAACCATTCCTTGTGAGAGGTCATGTGTTGGGTAGCGCCGATGTCTAGGTACCAGCTATCACAGTCTTTGTTGTTGTCGTAAGCCATTAACAAGTGTGTATCTTGCTCTTTGAATTCCACTGCGTTGGAGGAGTCTGGCTACTGCTGTTATTGTTGCTTCTTTGTCTCGTTGTAGATCCGGTTACGACATTCCTTGATGTCGTGATTAGATCTCTTGCAATATCTACAGAAGAGCTTCTTGCGCGATCTACCATGCTCACCTTGAGTGTGAGGCTTCTGCTGTTGCTATTGCACTTGATTCTTGCCCTTGGAGTAGTCTTTTTTCTTGGTGTATAGAGCCATGGATTTGTCTTTGATTGACAGGCTGCTAGTCTTTCTCCGCATTTCTTCTTGAAGTAGGTAACCAATCACCTTTTGAAGAGTGAGGTCGGGTTGTGTGGAGATCATCACCACAAAGTGTTCATACGACTTTGGCAGGGTCATAGCGGCATTATCATCTTAAATAGAACATCCTACAGCTGATAACTGATCCAATAAAGACTTGAAGCTGTTGATGTGAGAAGTGATGGCAGTAGAATCAGACATGCTAAGAGTAAAGAACTTCCTTCTAAGATGTAATCTAGTAGTTACATCATGAGTCTCATAGAGATTTGATAACAAATCTAATGCATCCTTAGAGGTTTTGCATGTGGTAACGTGAAATATTTGGGAGTCGGCCAGATTGAGTGTGATACATGCTAAGGCCTTCTGATCTTTGATCTTTCATGCCTTCTCTTGATCACCATCTTCTGGTTTCAGGTCTGCAACTTCTACTACATCCCAAAGATCTCTATCTATCAACATCATCCGGAGTTTTAACTTCCAGATGTAGAAGTTAGAACCATTGAACTTGTCAATGATTCTAGCCTCGTTGGATGATGACAATGAAGAGTTACCTATATGAGACATAATAATACAGATAGAACTTAATCTCTCAGTTTATATGAGCTATCCTGATACCAATCTGATGAGGGGCAATGGAGATAGAAGAACACGAACGGAGAAGAGAGCAGGAATATTGCGGAACAGCTCTCATGTTACAATCAGCTGCTAGATATAAAAATAGTCTAATAGACAGCTCATGCTAGATGTAATATTCATAGCTTTAGGTGTTCTAATTGCCCAACATGATCTTAAAAATTAATTCATACTCTCAAAAACAAGAGTACAGTCCACCGAAGAGATTAAAAAGGTTTGTGTGTGGTATTATTGGAAATCAGACTCAATGCAAAGTATGGTTTTGAAATAAATGGAAGAGCAGTATGATATCGCGAGTTCTTCAGGCATCAAAGACAGCCATCATCTGATCAGAAGCTGAGGAGTCGTAGACGTCCATGTTTTGATCAGAGTGATTAAACAAGCGCGATCAAACAATGATGAAAATGCATTCAATCACAACAAGCATTCATCTATGTTGTACACAGATAAAAAAGTGTTGTTGCTGTATAACACTGAAACACTAAATCAAATAGCAATTACAACAAAAAATTGACGGCGTAACTGGGAGGCTCAAATAGTACATCTCATGGACGGAGCAACCAATAATCCGTGTTTGGATGATCTATTTATAGATTTCATTTGTGTATTAATCACATTGAATGATTGTCACGTAATTGGAAAAGTCGCTGTACTTGGAAGCATATGGCTTTGTGACAACAGTACATAGTATATACGGTCAACAAATCAGGATCGTTGACGCGGACGAGGACATCGCAAATTCTCTCACTCGCAAATTTCGGGAAGTGACATGGGAACGTACCTCGTTCAGAATAGATGACCTTCGACATTTTTCTCTCTCTTTGGGATTTTGTAAAAAAGCCAAAGGTGCTGTAAACAAGTTTAAGGTGCCCTTAGAAAGTTGAAGGTGCCCTCCAAAGGCGAAGATGTCTTTAACAGTTTGAGTTACTCGCATTTTTTGAGAAAATACGAAAAAGCCGAAGGTGTTGAAAATAGTTAAACTGTTGAACAATGAACAGGTTGACTTCTTCAAAATAGTTGAACAGAAGAAGTCGAAGGCAAGTTTTGCAGTTTTTGAAAAAGTGCAAAAAATGCGAACTATGCAATACTTAGTGTATTTCTGCAGACTATTCAAAGAGTAATGTAAATCTGCAGACTTGTTCTAAATGCAAGCTTGTGAAAGTCCTTGAAGATGGCCAAGTCTTCAATGTCTTCAAGTTACTAAACTTAACATCTGAACTTGAAATTATTAAAGGATTGGTTACCCTTTGCTGGAGATCAGCCGAAAGCTCATTGTAGATGTTCTTCAAATTGTTGGCTGCCTAAGTTATGATTCACCAAGTAGACAACTGTGGGCTTAATTTCCAACATAACTGAGCTGCCAAAGGACCGAAAATCAATTCCATGCATATGGATATTCAAGATGAAGTATGACGCTGAAGGAAGACTAAATCGTTATAAGGCTGGGCTAGCCGCCAAAGGCTTTTCCCAGATTCCAGATCTGGATTATTCAGAAACCTTCAGCCCAATCGTCAAACATGCTTCGATCCACCTACTCCGGCTCTCCTTTGCAGTCGCATCAAATCTTGAAGTCCACTAGATAGATGTCCAGACCACTTTCCTCAATGGAATCATCGAAGAGGAAATCTATATGACGCAGCCAAAGAGATACGAACTCAATGGCAAGCAACAACACCTTGTATGCAAAATCCACAAGGGGCTCTATGGGCTAAAACAATCACCCAAAGCTTGGTTTTAGAAGATCAATGCATTTTTTATAGAGAATGGTTTTATTCCAAACTCAGCAGACTCGAATGTCTATTTCAAGTCTGTATCAGATTACTTCATCATCATCACTTTCTATGTAGATGATACACTCTTATTCAATAATAATCTGAATCTGATGAAAGATACGAAATGCATGCTAGCCCAAGAATACAAGATGACATAGGTCCAGCCCACTATTGTCTCATAATTCAAATTCAACAAGATCGACCCAACAGACTGATCTTTATCAGTCAACAACGATATCTCAACAACGTGCTAAAAAAGTATGGAATGGCCAACTGCAAACCAGGTCACTTTCCACTTGACCCTGGACTAAAGTTATCAAAGGAACAATCTCTTCAAACTAAGGCAGAAAAGGAGGAGATGATGCTCTACCCGTTTCAATCCGTCATCGGCTCACTGATGTATGCAATGATTTGCACGCGACCAGACCTTGCATATTCGATCAGTACACTCAGCCAGTTCCTGTCAAATCCAGGCTTAACTCATTGAAAGACAATAACAAAGGTCATGAAGTACATCCAAGCAACGAAGACTCTCGACATCTGCTACGGAGGCAGCCACACAGCCAACACATCAAGTAGAAGTAGGCATTCTGATAGGTGTTTAACTGAGCTGCATTCTGATCCTTGTTGAGCATCATGGCTTGCATTTTCATCTGATGTGAGTGCGTTTCAAGAGAGAACAATAGCCGTGAATCCATTGACAATCTGGATAAACCATACTACAACGCCCAATCTTGCTGCCTGGCTAAACGTTAACCAAGACTGTCATTGCCAACAACCATCTGATGATGTTATTTTGAAGCTACAATGATGTTATTTTGTAGCTTCGATGATGATATTACACATAGGTTTTTTATTTATTGTGCATGATTTGCTGCCAGTCTTCACATCAGATGATATTTTCTTGTCAACACATTTTGTTCTTGTATTCAAGCTATTGAGTTGGGAAACAAAGAGCTTATTGTGGATGTTGTTGAGTCATCATTGATCCATGAGATGGGGTTAGCTACCATTGATCTTGACTCACCAATGCGCTAGTAAGGTAACTATATACATGTCTTTTGATAATTGATGTTATTAATTTTCAGAGTTTCAATCAAAGCGATGTCGTGATTTGCCTTGCTATGATGCAGATGTGGCAATAATGATGGTGAGTTCAGAAGATTTATACGATGCGCCATTGCGTAGACAACATAGACACAAGCATTGTCAATTTATTGATGACGAGGCTGCTCAAAAATTAGATTAAAGATTTCAATTTATGTGTTGCAATGTAATTGAACCTATTGAAAGTTTGATCTATTTCTCTTTCTTTTGTTTGATTTTCAAGTGTCGTTGATCTTATTGGACACCAAAGGGCATTTCATGTGTTGAACTATTTAATCTTTTTTAATGGACTATCTCGCAAACATATGATATTTCTACAATATTTTGGATGTGCGAGTGTGATTAATCATTTTATGTAGAAAAAATGTGTATATTGACCTTTTATTGGTGATTAGTGGCGTAAACTTGGAAATGTTGTAAGTTCTGTGGTGTGTGTTGGATGTGATAAATGTGCTATGGTACATAAAATATACGTAATTTTCTATTTTAGCAAAATGAAGCTTGACCTTGCAAATATTGTGGTTTGTTGTATGTTGTGCTATGTCTTACAACAATGGTGAATCAAAACATTAGAATATTAAAATCAGTGACTAAGCAATTGGACTTGTGATGAGCATATTGTAGTGTTACAACTTAAGTGTATGTTATGTTTGATGTGTTATTTCTCATGCAATTTTCCATCACCATGCCCTCTTTGGATTGTGTATCCATGTACTCTAAACATACTTGTGGACACTACATGTAAGCTTTGGAAACTTAAGCTATGTATTGTCATAATAGATTTTTGTATATTTGTCTACCATCGTCTATGCTTCAAGAGGGAAATACTTTTGCTATTTGTTGGTCAATTTCTAGAAGTTGAAGAGCTTTTGTTAATAGATCATTGCTATAGTGCATCAAAACACAAATTTTATCGTAGTTGAACCGCAACATTGACATTGCATGTAAATTGTTATTTTTGCTTACTTGTGTGTTTATAGTTCCAATATGGTGTTAATAAGGTATTACCCCACATTTTAGTTGATGCGAAGTGACATTGACAAAGATTTGATTATTTAAACATTGACGGTTTGATCAAATTTCATCTTGTTTGTGATTTTTTTAGTTGTAAATGGATGTTATAATGTGGCATTCACACTTCTAGCTTTCATTGCTTTATGTACGAACAATGATTCTCTCTCTCTCTCTCTCTCTCTCTCTCTCTCTCTCTCTCTCTCTCTCTCTCTCTCTCTCTCTCTCTCTCTCTCTCTCTCTCTCTCTCTCTCTCTCTCTCTCTCTCTCTCTCTCTCTCTCTCTCTCTCTCTCTCTCTCTCTCTCTCTCTCTCTCATAAATGGTACCTAACTATGGTTTACATCACTTAGAATAATAGCAATGATGGGTATATGGTCCTTTAAGTTTCATAACTAAGGTGAGAACTTGCCTAGTTTCAAAAAAGACCTCCACTTTCATTTGAGGCAATTTTGATGGCCAAGATTGTCCACATGTCATCCTATGGCCAAGATTGGTTACCCTCTCTACAAGTCACCAAATGAATGTTACCACTTAGCCTTATCACTTACAAAAGACTTGACCTATATAAAGGGTGGCATACTCCTCTTCATTTTTTCACCACTCTTCTTCTCTCTTCTCTCTTCCTCTCTTTGGCAAAGTAGGCTTGGGAACACGTTGCCCAACTACTAGCAATTGGACAACGATCTGCCCCTACCGATAAGCGGTTTCTTCACTTGTTCTCTCATGCATATGAAAAGCACTAATTGATAGCATGCTGTCACATATTGCCTCGCTACCATCAGCGCTGGAGCGGGACCCATATACCATGTCTTTGGCAATACAATTTGTTGTTTTCCCACATATTGCAATGAGTTTTTTTTTTCGTTGATCAGATTGGATATAAATCTGCTAGTAGCAGCGATGATGCATTGGTGGCCCATCATATGGATTATTGGCTTACATATTTTGCTTTGTTATCGATAATAGTCTGAAATTTGCCATCGCTCGGCCAACGATGATGATACACTTTTCTATGTGTAAAACACTTTGTTGTTATGTAAGAAAGTAACATAGCATGCATAAGCAATTAATATGGAAGTGGACAGCGATGGTACGCCATCTCTAAATACATTTGTTTGGATATTAGCATTGACTACAGACTGGTTGAATATGTGGTTTGTGATAGGGTGGTAGAACGCGAACGGAGAAGAGAGAAGGAAATAGCTGCAGAACGACCTCCCGTTATTATGGGCTGCTACATGCAAAAAAAATCTACTGAATGTAAATGCTAAATTATAATCACAGCTCAAGTGCTCTTCCCAACAGGATCTTTTCGATAACTCCATTGAGATATGTTGTCTGTACATCCATTTGATGTATTTCCAAATCTGCTGCAACGATAAATGATAGCAAAAGTCGAGTAGAAGAATGTTTGACTACTGGACTGAAAGTCTCAATGTAATCGACATTGTATACCTAAGAAAATCCTCTGGCTACAAGTCATGTCTTTCTTTTGTTGATGCTTCCATCTGCGTTGTACTTGACTTTGAAAATCCATTTGCAATCAACTAAGTTTCTGCTAGTAGGTAATTCAACAATCGTCCACATCTGGTTCTTGATAAGAGATGAATACTCTTTATCCATAGCTTCTTTCTAGAGATCTGAATCAGGCGGACTGAATTTGCTGATCTGCAACACCATCATCTTCTGGTTTGTCATTGATTTGTTGTTCGTCAAGAGTAGATGAGCTTGGACCTTAACAGGAATAGTTGACTAAGGAACTGGAAAGTTCAAAGTGTTAGGAGAATTTGATAGGTCGGCTACATGGGGACTGCCCTTTCCTTTGAGGTCTTGAAACTGATCTTCGATGAAGATCACATCCCGACTAGTGAATATCTTCGACTTTGATGGGATCGAACAACTTGTAGGCTTGATCTGAAGTAGTGTAGCTAATGAAAACACACTTGATACTCTGAAAGTCGAGCTTCTTCCTAAGATCACGAGGAATTTGTGCAAAAGCAGTACATCCAAAAACTCGTAAGTTTGATAAAGAAGGTTTGGTACCTGTAGTGTTTTGTCCGAGAGACTTTTAGCAGAACATCTGTTCTGAATATAGGTTGATGTTGAAACAGCTTCAGTCTAGAAGCACTTCGGAAATGTCACATGTGATAACATGCACTTTGTCGATTCAACTAAGATTCTCTTCTTTCTCTCAACAAGACCATTTGACTGAGGCAAATAGGAGGTAATATATTGTTGCTCAATGTCGTTGTTAAGGCAACAGTCCTTGAATTTGTTGGAGATATACTCTCCCCCGTTATCTGACCTCAGTGCTTTGATTTGTTTATCAATTTTATTCTCAACATGCTCTTTAAATTGTTTGAATTTGATGAAGATCTATGATTTCTGTTTAATGAAATAAACAACTGTTCTTCTAGAGAATCTGTCAATAAAAGTAATGAAATACTTTGCATCTAGCAATGAAGGAGTTTGCATAGGTCCATATATATCTGTATGAACAACATCTAACAGATCTTTTGCTGCATGCATATGGTTTGATCTAAAAGGAATCCTAGCCTGCTTTCCAAAAATGCAGCTATGACAGACATGGAGATCGATCTTACCAGAAGGATGGTCGAGATCAAGAACCATGGATTGTCTGGACATGTTCATAATAGATGCATGATTCAAGTGTCCTAAGCGATGATGCCATAGTAATGCTTTATTGACTAGAACATAGCTTTTCAAGACTTGACTAGACTTAGGATAACAGTGTGCCAATCTATATAAGTAACCATGCCTCTTACCGAGTGCAAGGATCTTATTACTCCTATCAACTATTTTGCATTGATCAGATTCAAATTCTACCTTGTGACCTAAATCTGTAATTCTACTCCCTGATAACAAATTTGTAGAGAGTTTACGAATATATAAAACATTTGATAGTTATTTGAATTGATTATGTAGGAATCACAATCTTACAGTACCTTCACCTTCAATAGTGTGAGTACTATTGTCACCAAGATGAACAAATTTCTTCGTGCTGTAAGGAGTGTAGGAGTTGAAAATCTCATGTTGATTGGTCATGTATTGAGTTGCTCCAGAATCCAGAAACCATGACTCATCCAAAAATACACTTTGGTCTTTGACCATGAATGCGCCTTCGTCCACTTTGACCTGGGGAGATGACGAAATTGTGTTTGCTTGTTGAACAGGTTGCTTGGCTGCATTCTTCGCTTGGAGAATTCGACAATCCTTGATCTCATGGTTATTATGCTTGCAATACCTGCAAAACATCTTCTTCTTTGATTGTGGATTGGATGATTGTTCTTGACCTTGAGTCGGCCTCTGATTCGTTGTAGCCTTCTTGGAGCTTTTCTGCTTTTGTCGCTTCGAGCCTTTGTTGACATATAGAGCATGAGAGAAGGAAGTAGACGAAGTGTCTTGACTTCTTCTATTGTCTTCTTCCAGCAACAACCAATGTCATAATTGCGTATTGATCATCTATGACTGATCCGACAATGACCATCTGTTGCAAGAGATTCTTAAACTGGCTAATGTGACTCCGAAGTGAATCACCAACAGACATTTTGAATGTAAAGAATTTCCTTCGTAGATGTAACTTAGTAGTTACGTCCCTCATGTCATATAGTGAGTTCAAAATGTCCCAAACATCTCTTGATGTTTTAGCTTCGGCTATGAGTTATGGACTCAACTCATTACATTCGTCGCGTCCATTTACATTTACTTTACTTTATGCATCTCCAGAGATCAGAGTCTGGTTGGCTAAGTGCCTCTTCGACTGTCGTCGATTCTTGCATTAAAAGATAGATAGATTCAGGAGTATACCTTGTGGGCTGCGTGGGCACTCGGCTTGATCTTTGGGAGGATTCGACTGATGAACCGCTCCTGGGATATGTTGTTGGATAGCGAGAACATCTTAGTCTGATTTGTTGTCTCGAATTGGGTCGACGATAGACGTTCCTGAGCTAGAAACTGGAATTGTCGTGTCAATGGCAGGTGATGAAGGTTCTTTTTGAGCAATATCCTTGCCATTGAGGTCGACAAACTGATCCTCGATAAAGAGTGTATCTCGGCTATACATGATTTGATGGGTACACGATCAGGATGGTCTTTAGACCTTGGAAGTCCAATTTCTTCCTTGTGTCCTTTGGGATCTGCGCGTAGGCAATGCACCCAAACACTCTTAGGTTCTTCAAAGAAGGCTTGGAGCCTGTCCACACCTCGTGGGGTGTCTTGTATGAGAGGGCTTTGGTCGAACATCTGTTCTGGATGTAAGCTGCAGTGGAGACAGCTTCAGCCTAGAACCTCTTGGGCAACGATGCATGTGCTAGCATACACTTAGCAGATTCAGCTAGAGTTTGGTTCTTCCTCTCAACTAAGCCATTAGACTGAGGACTGTAAGGAGTGATGAATTGCTGCTCAATGCCTTGGCCATGGCAGTGCTCCTTGAACTCAACAAAGATATATTCTCCACCGTTATCTGATCTTAGGGCCTTGATCGTCCTTCAAGTCTCCTTTTCTGCACGCTCCTTGAAGATTCTGAAGCAGTTGAAGGCTTCTGATTTCTTCTTTATGAAGTACACCATCGCTCTTCTCGAGAATTCGTCAATAAAGGTTATAAAATACTTGGGTTCCTTCAGCGAAGGATTTTTCATTGGGCCACAAATATCTGAATGTACAACATCTAGCAATCCTCTAGCAACATGCTGATGGCTTGACTTAAATGGCTTCCTAGTCTATTTTCCAACTAGACAGTCTTGCCAGACAGGTAGCTCGACTGTTTCATGAGGATAGTCGAGATCAAGAACAATAGATTGTCTAGACATTCGTTGTACAACAACATAATTTAAATGACCAAGTCTATAATGCCAAAGTAAACCTTTATTTGATTGAATTGAAGTACTGAGAGCCTGACTAGAGGCAGAAAAGCAATGACTTAATTTATACAAATATTCATGCCTCTTTCCAAGTGCTAGGATCTTGCCTATCCTATCAACTACTTTACATTGATCACATTCGAATTCTACTCTGTGTCCTAGATATGTGATCCTACTTACAGAGAGCAAATTCGTGGATAGCTTAGGTACATACATAACTTTGGAGAGTAGCTTAGATTGATCATTTGCAAAGCATAATCTTACAGTTCCTTCACCTTTAATAGCTTGTGTGCTACTGTCGCCAAGGTGAATGAATTTCTGGGTACTGTAAGGTGTATAGGATTCAAAACAGCTAATCAGGCTAGTCATGTGCTGAGTGGCTCCGAAATCCAGGAACCATGAACTGTCGCCAGATGCTCCTTGATGGTTGGTCATGAAGGCATCATGATCTGCTTCTTGAATGGGCTGTGGAGCTTCTGCAACCGCATTTGCCACTTGATTCAACTGCCCTTTGTTGTTGTTCTTCGCTTGAAGTATTCGGCAGTCTTGAATTTCGTGGTTGTTTCGTTTGCAGTATCTATAGAACAGCTTCTTCTTTGTCTGAGGATTCGACTGTTCCTTGTGCTGAGCTGGTTTCTGGTCTGGCTTTGATAGCTTCGGACCTTTCTTCTTCTTATGCTTTGTCGTGCACTTGTTGGTGTACAAGGCGTGAGAATCAGTTGAGGAACTTGAGGCTTCATTCCTTCGCGTGTCTTCCTGCAACAACATAGTGATGACTCTCGAAAGAGTCAACTCTGGATGAGTCATGATGATCATCACCCAACTGTCGTAAGAACTTGGCAAGCTTGTAAGCAGTTGCATCACTGCGTCTTGATCGTCTATGACAGATCCGATAGTGGCCATTTGTCTTAGCAGGTTCTTGATTTGATTAATGTGATTCTGTAGAGAATCACCATTCGTCATCTTGAGGGAGTAGAATTTCTTCCTGAGATGTAGCTTAGAAGCTATATCTCACACTTCGTATAGTGTGCTCAAAATGTCTCAGACTTCTTTCGATGTCTGAGCCTCAGATACATGGCCTATCTATGTATCCGTGATGTTGAGGATGATCAGCGCGAAAGCTTTTCCATCCTTCAGCTTCCATCTGGCGATTGTCGCGTCGTCCGCTTCGGATTTCCCTTTTGCACCTGTAACAACGTTGTACAATTCTTTTGCCATTAGTACAGTCTTAAATTTTCACAGATGGTAATTGGCTCCAACAAGCTTGTCCATGAGAGGACTGGCTTTCCCTTGGGAATCCATGTGGAAGAATTAGTCTAAGTGATAGGAGAAACTATCAGTGACTTAAGAATGAAAATCTGATACTGAAAAATACAGAACAAGAAAACAATGACTCTATCGGCTGGTAGAGTCTTGTACTGTGGGAGCTAATCGAGCTATGAAGATCGCTCTGATACCATGTTGGGAGAGAGGGAGGAAGAATAAGTGACGAACATGAACGAGAAACGAACTCGAACAAGAAGCAGACGAGAAACGAACTCGAACAAGAAGCGAACGAGAAGCGAACTCGAACAGGAAATGTTCGTGCGCAACAGAATGAGTTAAATGACTCTCTCCCTAAGCATGACTATGCCTATCAGAATGAACAGAACTTCAGTGATAGAAATCACAGTCATTCTAGATTACGTGGCCAAACATTTAAGCAAGACAAATTATCTGTTGCGAATGATTTGCGAAGAGCTAGACTGATAATTAGTCGCGAATTGTTCGCGAAAGACAAGACTAAAAAAATTGATCGTCTATTACCAGAAAGAGCAGCTAGAAAGATAAGACAAAATGAAGAACAAGCATAGCAATATTAACACAGATCTGAATGCAGAACAAAGAGCTGTATCAGATTAAGTATATCATGTATACAAGTTAATAATGCGACAAAGCATAATACAATAGCGGACAAAATCGCGTGTCCTACGAAGCTTATTTCTATCTGTAATGAGGAATGAAACCTCTTCTTTTCGTCTCTTCTTAACTCACTTGATCATATGATCATCATATTTGAATACGTAGATGGTATCCAATATATATACATAATATTACAGGTGTGCAGATGCAAAAGTACAGAGTGGATGTGATGTCTGTAGGAGATCGTGGGTGACTGCAATCATTGTCCAATCTGTTAGCGCAACTGCATGGGGTGAAGGTGAAAAGGGTGTGGCGTCAGCCAATACTGAAGTGAACGTTGGTTATGATGCAAAAGTGCGTCACTCTTACGAATGGCCTTAGGATAAGATTTATAGGGTGTCTTATCTGTTAGGGCACCTTTGGCATTCAGTAAGGTAGTGTCTCCTTTTCGCCTGTCACCATGAACTATGTAAGAACACAGTGTCGCGATTCATTTGCCTTTTCTTCATCTGTGCGAATTTGCATGTAAAAATGCAGACTGCGTGACAACGTTAGAAAAATATGCAGCATGAATGGAGGCAGATTAAAATTGGGATTTAGGAGAGTAGGAGGAGTAAATCCAACAATGATGAGTTTCCTACTGCTCCAGAGTTATTTCCATTTTTACCTACTACTATATTACAGGTTCGTCTATACCATAGTCGACGTCGCCGACAGATCTAGTTTTTGGTCCAGTGGGATGGTCATCCTATTGAGGAGGCCACATGGGAGCCCATTGATGTCTTTTATCATACACCATCACTTGCGGATCAGGATCATGCTCTTGCTGCACTTGTTGATTCCTCTACATCAGATGTTGTTCTAGTTGTTGATGCACCAGGGCTTGCTGCTATTTGATCCAGTTTTTTTTTGGCAGTTGGGTCTATTTTTTGTGCCCGGGAGAGTTATGGACTCGACTCATTACATTCGCCGCGTCCATTTACATTTACTTTACTTTATGCATAAGCAGGCCTTGGGCCCTTTTTTATTCATTAGTGACACTTAGACTATATGGTTGGCCTTTGGCCTTCTTACTCATTATTAGGCCATTTGGACATATTACTGGAGAGTGGAGGCCTTCTTGGAGGGCCCAACTGCCTTTTTGGTAGTTGGGCCCTAGCCACCGGAGGTTTCCTTTTGGGCTTTCTCTTGGCTATAAGTAGGAAACTGTGTCATTTGTTATTCAACTAATGATATTGATCTCTCTCTTTAACCTCCTTAATCTCTCTCTTTCCTGCTTTCTAGGGTTAAGTCTTGCTTATGTGCTGCTTTCATAGCTTAAGTCTTGCTTATGTGATGCTTTCATAGCTGAGCTCTAGATCACTTGTGGCTCTATTCGTAACTCTATGTGTCCAATCTGTGTATCTGATATATTGAGGATAATAAGCGCGAAAGCTTTACCATCCTTCGATCTCCACTTTGACTCGTCGTCTTTAAATTTTACTTGTGTACCTGTAACAACATCCCATAAGTCGTTGGCAATTAGCAAGGTCTTCATTTTAAATTTCCACAAATGATAATTGGATCCATTCAGCTTGTCTGCGATAAGACCGACTTTACTTTGAGAATCCATCCAAAACTTAGTCTATTGATTGTATTGATGACGCTAAGATGTGGTAATGCCAACAATAGGAAATCAATTCTCTGATACTGAAAGGTTGAAAAGAACTGAAGAGTGTGATATCAATTTGATATCACAAAAGATATCAAGTATTAGAGCTTATAATAACTTTGAAATACTTATCATAACTAACTTTGAAATCGCTAGTACTACAATGATTATGTAGCCAAACAATTAAGCATTGAAAATTATCAGACAAATAATTAGTTGCGAATTGTTCGCGAATCAGTTGTGAAGAAATACGAAAACACATACATTCGGGGATGAAAACTGAACGCAATGAAGGATAATATTGATTCAATATGAAAACGTAACAAAAATAAATGAGTACAATAAGTTGCAGAGGTACTTTTGAGTAGATTAGAGTGTTCCAAGCCGAGCCAACTAGCCAATGGTATGCTTCTATGCTACTTGGTGACAATATTAAAATCCCCATTGGTATATACTTATTTATCAATTTCAACAAGCTACATTATGTAGATTTCAAATTTGTGCTTTTTGATTGGGCCAAATTACGATCAAAATCAAAGAAAAAAAAAATTCTTAGAATTTGGACTCCTCTGATGCTTGTAATTTTTTCTCATGGAGTTGTCATTTTTATATTCCTCGACAGTAATATTGAAACACATCATTTCGTCTTATTTTATTTTATTTTTCTTTGGAAAATGCCTTCTCCTTATCTCTAGTTGATTACTACACCATTTTCAAATTTTATTTACAAAAACGTATAATTATTAGAACCACGTTAGCTCATGAAAGCAATAGTTCTCAAAAGAATCTATCTGGCAACAAACATGATTATACATAAGAAGAAGATATTTCATGTTTTATGAACAAGTTGTAGTGAGCAAGCAATAAACAAATTTTTAGCAATACATTGAGAAAGCCCTTGAAATTGAAAGATAAAGAGATTTTTTTATTTATTTCTTCAATCTAAATTTTGAGGAGTAAAAAGTAGTATTCATTGTTAGGATGCAAAATCACCAATTAAACAAGCTACTAGGCACCATATTAATGTGTACTTATTCCGGAATGTATGATGGCAACAAATAGGTTTTGAAAAGAGGATATTTTGGTTTGAACAATGTCATTCGTTTCTAATATACAAATATCTTAAAGTATGCTTTATTCAAATTATAAATCTTTACATCTAATTTGTATCGTCAAGACGGTTTTGTATATTCACATTCAGGCTAAATTTATATAATTTGAATTTTGTGTATTCTAGTGTGGTTGCTTGAAAGTATTGTTTTCAAATTTAATATCACCATGCACCACCTTCAATTGAACACTTATACAAGAAATATGCTCTAATAGCTTTGTGTTGGCTTTATATTTGAATATGTTATTGATGTTATCTTTACGGTGACACATGTTATATGTTGTAGACATGAACATGTGTGCCCTTTGTAGTCGTAATTAGGAGTTTCCTTAAGTAGATATAGTAACTATCTAGCATCATGAATCCATAAATATTGTGATCTCTATTATCAATAAACGATGTTAAGTCTTGGTAAAACGAGAATCTAAGTATTTCATAGGTGATGTTCTAAATAACGTGTAGTACAAGACAAGATCTATGTATAATATTCATAATTATCACATAGATTTTTATAAGGATTTTGAATGGCACTCAAATTTGATCTATGACAATTTATGTATATAAGAGCTAGCATAGCAATACACCAAGCTACTTGAGGATTGTTAGGAGGATGTTCTACAATCAAGGAAAAGACATCAATACTTCAACAATGGTATTTCTTTGCACTAGCATCATCGTGTACAATATTTAACATCGTACATCCACATTGTGATAGAGCCAATTTTAAGCTTGTAGGATCCTAGTTGTCCCTTTCCATGCACAAACCTGGATTCGGTTTAGTGTCTCCATTTGCCATAAGTAACATTTTTATCTAACTCAACTACATTGGAGGACACTCAAACATAACATCACATTATGAAATTCGGTATGATATAACATAACATCACATAATGAATAAACATATAGATCTACAAATAATGGCCGAAACAAAGTCAATAGAGCATGGATGTGTCATTAGCTTTAGAAGTGTGTGGAATACCTCTAACAACTAAACATTTAGGATACAAATCACTTCAAAATGTAATATGTAGTTCATATTTTTAAATAGATTTGGCAAGTTATGAAGTCTGAGCAGTCTAGAATAATGTGTGCACATTACTTTTATTGTGATGGTATTTTGAACGAGCATTTCCTTGATCCTATAGTAATGAAATAAATTTCATAATGAAATTTATGAAGATAAGTGTCTTGTCCACTATTTGTTTTGAGAATACAAATAACTAGACTAAATAGTGTAAAAAAAATGTCATTTTGAAAATGAAGCCAATAAAAATTGTGTGTTTTATCAAAGGACTTGAGGAAGTCAAAATAAACATTAGTTAGAGAAAAATGTGCATGAAGCTTTGGCCAAAGTAAAAAAGTACTAGATGCAAAGAGCTCCATAGTGGTATTAACAAACATGCACATAATGAATGAATTTTTTATGCATATAATGTGAAATGATGCATGTGCATTTACATAATAATCTTAAATGTCGTCCCCCAAAAGTGTTGTATTTGTGAAGGCCCCCTTTCTTCTAGTTGAGATTGGTATTCTAACTCCCATCAACCACATAAAGGGATGTAAAAGAAAAAAATAATGATCTCAAAAGCTTGGGCTTAATGATAAACATATCAAGTAGTTCCAAAAATCAAACATGATAATAAATCGTAAGTTTATGCAATCAACCTTGGACGCAAGAAAAAGCATCAACGATTGCACTACTTCCTCTGGGGGGAATGTACAAACTCAAGCCAACAAAGTATGGTCACCCAAATCTTTTGGTTCAAGAGCAAGTACTTCAAGGAATGGTGGTCTACTAACATAGAAAAAGGAAATCTTTATGGGTTTTTAAGATAATAAACACTCAAGTGCAAAAATGGCCAATTTTCTCATGGATAGTATAAGAAGACTCATAGGAACAAAGCTTGCAAGATTGAAAGCAATGACTCTTCATTATTGTCCCAAATGGCATCATAATCTAAAGGCAATAGCATCAATATTAGAAACAACTTTCAATTATAATATTGTAACAAATAACATGAGCCATAGTCAATGATAATATGTGCTTTTGAAATCACATAATTGCTTTTTAACAAGTTATGTTCCTGAGATACATATACATGTATCCCATATGAGTTCACCAAGCACATATCAATGAAATAGAACACATCCTCACACTTCGAACCAAATCCACCATTTTGAATAGAAGCAAAATTCATATGAGTATTTATACCACATCAAAAGCAAGAGTTAACAACAAATTTGACTAAAAACATTTAAAGAATTAATCATTGAAATGCAATGAAAATATTGAGCAAACGAAAATTGTCAACATCAATAGCCCGTGTTCTCAAGTGTTTACATTGTACATCCAGCAATGGATATGCTTCGAGCAAGAAGCAAAGCAAGGTATCAATGTTTATGAGCACCTATGGAGTCTCATGTAAAGCTAACTATAAGAGGTAGTGAAAGATCCTTCAAGGACATTACACTCTATAGGAAGGTAGTTGGTTCACTCATCCATCTAACCATTACAAGACCAGATCTAAGCTATTGTGTTAGAAAATTGAGTCAATTCATGCAAGATCCTAGTGAGGAGCATTGGAAGCTAGGAAAACGAGTTTTGAAGTACATCATTGGAACTTGAGATTTTGGCATATTGTATGAGGAATCATCACCTAACATTTTTGGATTAGCTTTTGTATCTACCATATGAAATCTTTCTAGAATAGACTTAGCATACTTCTCTTGACAAATGAAAGTATATTGAGAAGATCTAATCACTTCTATTCCTAGAATGTAATGCAAGTTACCAAGATCATGCACCTCAAACTCTTTCTTTCTTAATATTCTCCACATCTTGATTGTTTCCACCACTCAAGATGATATCATCCACATAGATTAGCAAGATGGTAACATCATTTCCAATAAACCTATAATAAAGTGAATGATCATACTCACTCATAACAAAGCCTTGAGAGAGTAAAAAGGTGTTAAGCTTAGCATACCAACTCCTTGGTGCTTGCTTAAGGCCATACAAACTCTTTTGTAGTAGACACACATGATTTGGCTTTGTTGATGATAGGATACATTCTCTTAGTCTCCATAAACATGTCATTGGCAAAATAAACGTTAAACAAAAGTGTTGTGAAATTGAGTGTTATGGACATTGTTTCCAGATTGGTACCATTTGTTAAGGACATCATGTCCATATGAGTGCTCTTTTTATGCATATGTTGTCGTCCTTTTTATTCATGTGTAGGCCCAATTATTACCGATTACTTAGCTTAGGAGATGACCTACAAGGGGGCACGGGCAGTCTTCTTTCTCCACATTTCCATTGTGGAATTTTATCACCTCTAGTCTCTAATAACATCCATTTTAAAGCATTTATTGGGTATAAACAAGAACTAGAGACACTCATTGTTGAGATTTGGGCATTGGTATTGCTTAAGCTCTTCATGGGGAAACTTATTGCTATTGTTTGTAGGGCTCTAGCCATTGATTATATGTGATGTCATTTGTCATTCTTTGTGGAAGATTGATATTTGGTTGTTAGTTATGGTCTTTTATGCTTCATTGATATCAAAATCTGTGATTGTGTTCATAACAAGACATTAGAGCAATTTCACACCTTTTAACTTGATGTTTTCACTCTCTTGTTCTTTAACCATTTTTTTTCTCTCTAGCTATTTTCTCTCTCTAGTCCTATATAGACATTTTTGCCAAAACTTTTCCATTTGTGATTGGAATTGAATTATGTCAATTGCATTGGTTTCCTAGCAATTAGGTGCCCTTGAAAAAATGATTTTTGTTGCTGAACATTAACATTGATTCCAAAACTCTTATTTTCTTATTCTAGACAAAGTCATATCTTTTGTACTTGATGATAAAAGTTAAAAGCATATCCGTTGATGAACGCCCACAATCAAGGTGCACCTACAGAAGTAAATACCACATCACTAAATTTCTCTTTCAAAAGTTGTTGCAAAAACAAAATTTTGGTGAAAGGGAATATTTTTACATTTATGGACAACACCTTCAAAATTTGAGGCGATCTACATGTTATATATTTTTTAAAGCCTAAAAATCCATTCTCTATCATTTTTTACTTGCTAGAAGTGAAGTTGCAAAGTCAAACTTTGGTCAAAATGGAATATCCATTTTGTATTTTGCAAGATTTTGTTTCAAATTCCATAATTCATACTTAGAATATGATGCTTTTAGGATCACGAAGGCTACTTTGTGTTTGAGGCTTAGCTAAGTCTTGGTGTGAAAAATACAGACAAGATGCTTACCCTTATTATGCAATGGCACTCCTATATAAAACAAAAAATTATATGCAAAATACCTCTAGAGTTGTTGGTTTCCTCCTCCATTTATCTTGTTTTTAGGTCTTAGCAGAAACTGTGACCAAGGAACATGTTCCTTCCTAATCATGTTTCCCAAGGCTTTCTCTTTCATTTATCTTGTTTTTGAGTCTTTCACATTCTCATCCCTTCGGAATGCGTTCCCTGGTCGTATTCCCAAACTCGCGTTCCTGAGCACGTTCTCAACCGAAGCAGGTGTGGGAATGCATGGTGTGTCTAAAAAGCCACATTCCCACATTGCCTGGTCAGTATGTTTGTTTGCCACTCTTTGTGGGAGATTGCTATATGATTGTCATTTATGGTCTTTGATAACACCAAATGTTGCTGCAGGAAAACATCATACTTGCACATTTTGCCTTGGGAAAAGATGAGCAACCAACATCAGGAGAACTTCATCACTATTATCGCTAGAATAAGAATGCTTGATTCTGAAGCACTTTGGGGGGGGGGGGGGGGTAGAGAGAGAGAGAGAGAGAGAGAGAGAGAGAGAGAGAGAGAGAGAGCTGTATCCTGTCTGGGTGGCATCAAAATGATCTGACCAGGGCCATCAAAACAACGAGTTGACCTAGAGACAAAGTTTTCTCATTTGGTGATCAATCACGAAGAGTGAAACTGAATTATTGTCGGTCAGACCGCAGATGTGTAGACATTCCTACAGACTACAGTACAAAAATTAGATGATATCGGAATAGAAGCAATGAACAATGAATTTAGATGCTGAAAAAGGCCTGCAATTGTTTTGCATTTACTTATACAATGACCTCATACAACAAAGTGATTTTTCAATCCCTTTCACTTGACTTCTACCTTTGCTACAGCTGCTCCATCAGTCTTAGAATTTGTTTCTCTCTCAGCCTGCTTTTTCTTCTCCCTGTCATTCAAGCCACCAATCTCACTGAGTTATAAAGTGTTAAACTAGTGCTTTATCTCTATGCCTCTTGCTTGTTCCCTATGTCGGTTGAATTTCGTTAAAATGTCCTTTCCTTTACCTTTTCCTTCTTTAGAAGCTACTACATACTGGATCGGTACTAACAAGATAAAATTGCGTGAATCATGATCTGGAGCTTGCTATACATAAAAGTCTGTTAATGCCTAGATTAGACACACTAATTCTACTTCTTTAACAGTCCACCCATGATAAAAAGCACACACCTGTCTATATATTCCTTCATTAGCTCCTTTGCTTGAGCTAGTTTTGATAAAAGATTTCGATACACATCGAGGTCCCTGTCAACGCTGCGCTTACTAATATTCAAAGCCTTTGAAAGCTGCATCCACAAACAAATTGGTACAGAAAGCATGCAAATTCTGTATGCAAATCAGACTATAATTGGAATACTGCAATAAATCACAGAAAGAGCATCTGGGTGGTTTAGAAAAGGCACAAATTGCACACATATAGATGCCAAAGTTGCCAAATAAAAAGACGACTAAATGATCATCATGACATTTTTTTACTACATTCCCACGTGCATTTGTAAGATATTACCTGCTCCAGAACTATTGGATCTGTAGCTTTTGCCAATTCAAGGAGTCGAAACAATCCAATGGCAAAAAATCGACTATAATGAAAATTCTCTTTTCCTTTCGCACGCTCTGCAATGTCTTTCAACAATGTTTCAACTTCTCCTTCTTTGGAAGCAAATGAAATAATAGACTCTGCATTTTGAGAAGCTGCCCAATCTTCTAACTTCTGGGCATCTCTCCTGCAAGAACGAAGTCCAAATATTTCCTTGAATTTTCTAATTTTATGGTTTTTCTCTTGCTTCAAACAATGGTAGATGAAGAATGTCAGCTAATGTTTTAGCACTTCAGCGGTGACTCAGACAGAATCTTGATTCTGAGTTACTTCAAGGACAAATTCCTAGACATTCCGATTATAGCCAGAGCAGCTGAATACTGTGCATGTTTTCCTTTGTTAAGCATGTAGTGTGCATGTTAAAGAGCCACGGAAGCAAAAAGTTAAAAGTTTCAGCTAGAAGATGACAAGTTGCAAACTGCAATATAGCACAGATAAAGTCTTGAGCTGCACTCTTTGGGCTTCTCTTGTTACCAAAGAAAGTCAAGGACAAAAATAATCAAACTAATGTGAACAAAATAACAGACCCACTCACAACCTTACATATTCAGGCAAAACTCGTATCGAAGTGACTGAACAACAACAGTTCACGTCCTTGGATGGCAGTTAGCTTGAGAACAGCTTACGAGAAGGTGTTTTTTCTTTATAGAATTTTTCAGCAGCCATAAATTGGAAAAGCTCCCCTTGGAAATATTGGTTTCTTCAATTGGGAGACAGTTACCACTGGGTGGACACTTCACCAGCAACATTAGTCCTACACTAATTTTTCAGCAGTCCAAGCCCCTCAAAAAAATTTAAATCTTCCTAGGTTGTGCCCTTACCTCCAACCTATCTCTCTTTACTCTTGCAGAAATCTTTTAATCACGTGACTTAATTTGCTGGAATCTTATTTGCAAGCAGTTTCGGAATTGCCTAAGTTCTGCCACATGTTAAAACATTGAACACTGATCAGTCATGCATGTTGTTTATGGCTCTCAGTAAATAGCTAGAGAAGAAGTGAATTTTTTTTCTAATCTTATATACATGATAAGGTCAAACTCAAGGGCATGTGCTGAGTTTGTCAGTATTCTTGGCCTATACAGGGCCTACTCAGTTAGATAGGTGCTATTTAGATAGCTAGCACTTGTCAAGCCCATGCAATTTAAGGCTTTTGCTATATGTATAGTTTTCCCTTGTAATTGAGAAACTTTTGTCGGGTCACTTTGAGAGCTTGAGGTGCTTGAGCTATGGTGATTGTGGTGTGATTTGCATGCTACACTAAATCCTGTATATTATTCGGAATTCTTAACTTCATATCAAAGCGGCAGGATGTTGCAAGTGTGCACAATCCGGAGGAGTTATCTGATAGAGTCTTTCACTAGGATAGATAGCACAGGATATGGAAGCCTTTGAAAGACACCATACAGGGATATAGACAAAAGGGAATGTTCAGTATTGATACTGTAATAACCAACCAAAAATCAGCCAATTGCTTATTCAGGTTAAAGATCCAAGCAAGTCATCATACATAGCTCTGATCACTATAAGCCAAAAACCTAAGACTGCCTGTATGTTTGAGTTCCAAGCTTGCTATGCACCTCATGGTACACAGCTGTCATCAATTTTTGTTTAAACTTACCCACTTCACAGCCTCCTATGTTTTCACTCTCTTCATCGATTTTGTCAGCCGGTTACCCTCCAAATAGGGTCACTAAAGGCTATTGTAAAGACTGAACTATTAAACTTTTGTAGACTCAGACTACTTCATACCTGTACTGATCAGGATCCTCTCTTAGTGCATTGATGTATGCTCTGAAAATAGCTTCTCGGTCCTCATCACTTGGATACCCATCCATGAGCTGGTCATAAACAGTAACAAAACCAAGTGCAAAAACAGCATCATACTGATATGTCCCGTTGTAGCGCATCAAGTGTTGTAGGACTAAGAGCTCTTGTAGTACATTGCTGTAAATACTTGGAATCGGTTTCCTATAAGCTTTCAAGAAAGTGTATTTGGTTTCAGAGACTGGGGGAACATCTGCACATTATGTCAATGTCCCAAGGATGGTTAGACCTACTGATCTCTTCTTTGGCACCAACTTGATACAACCAGATAAGTTGAAACAGCTTAGAGTTGTAATCCAAATTTACTACCAAGTGAAATTGAGCAACTTGTCACAAAGAATTCTTCCAGCTTACTGCGGTACACGGTTGTTTAGAAATTATCTTTTCAGCTCAGAATTACTATCTATGCACCTTTGTGCCTTCACAAAATTCAGAAATGTTTATTATGCTTTTGATGTCGATATCACAGACTCAGATCTTACCTATAAAGCACTTGTAGCCAAGCATCGTCAACAAGAGCCTACTAGAGCTATCCCAGTATCATAAGTCCAGGTAAATTGGCTAAATCAATATCATCTTTTTGAATTTGCAGGTGCACTATTACTAGGAAAACCTATCCTTTTGAGCATTTAGTAGATGTCTTTTGCTGACAAATTCTCCTCAAGAAACTGTCACATTCAAGTCTCAATTCTATCAAACTAGACGAGCACAAATAAGAGGCTGTTAACTGGATATCGAAGACAACGAATTATAGATAATGATAGCAATCAGTCTATCAGTTACAGGTATCTATCATTGCCATGAAGTCGAAAGTTGATCCAACAGCCTGAGAGTCAAAGGCAAGGAAGTATGAAGTGTTTTGCTGTAATGAAGATGCTGTTTGAAGGAAAATTGGTCCAAGAAAGCAAGCCTAAAATCCCTCTCCTGCTCTTTGCCATAATAGACGACAGTTGGATAGTGATATCACTCTGGGAGCCAGCAAGGAATCAAACAAGTTCTGGCGAAACTTTCCAAATAAGGAATGCACTTGAGGATGTGAGGGGATTTCCTCAATCAAAGCTCAATTTGCTGTCAAATGCATTTGCTATTTCATCTCATAACTACTTTTCTTGCGAGCATTTCTGAAATGTACAACAATGACACACACTGCTACCTGACGCAACTGCTGCAACAGCCAGTACGCAGCTCCGAGGGCGCGGGCAATAAGCCAGAGGCTTGGCCACGTATGCTGCAACTACGTGCTCCATCTCCAGGCTCACTCTCCACCTCAAACCCTCACTCCCACAGAAGCCAGGCACGAGGGAAGCTGTCAAAGCAGGCATTGGGCATTTGCACTCATGGGTCTGAGAAACAGTACGAAGAAAAGACAGCGATGAGAGAGCTGCCATGATCAGATAGATATATGGGTTATGAAGAAGGCAGCATGCATAGACAGACGAGATGAAAGAGAGAAGGATTTGAGGCAGAAATGGAGAAGAGCAATGGCATAGATCGGAAGGCAAAAGAGGGATTTATGAAGAAAATGGGTTGGAGTTGGATCGGAGCATAGATGGATAATTGTGATGACGAAGGAGATGGGCGTCCCTTTTGCTTTTGTTTTGGGTTTTCCTTTTTGTTTCTTGGAGTGAAAGCAAAAAGATAGGAGTGAAGAAGAAGCGCCACATAAGCATGGGGGCTTATCTATTTAGATTCACCTATAGCCTCAAGACCACACCCAACCCTTTTAGGGCACCTTTTCATGTAACCCCCTTCCTCATCTCCTAGAAATGGCATGGAGAAAGTCTCTCTTGCCTCTGCAACCCCATTAACCCCCCCTAGGAGTCAGGGGTTTACATGTTTTTTTAGTTCATTCACATGCTTGTGCTAGTCAACATTCCATTTATGTACTACACATTTTTGTAATGGCTCCAAATCTATGCTATTGCATATTGTAACCTAGGTGGCGGTTCACCACCAAGGCTTCTAGGGGTTGATGTGAGGGGGTTACGCCTCTGAAGCAACCCCTCCAATCATGTCTTTTTTGACCCGTTTTCATGCTATGCCAATAGAGGATGGGAGAGTTACATGAAAGGAGCCCCTTAGGGTTGGCCTTCCTTGAAGACAAGGCCTTTTCTCACCCGTGATTTTGATCACGAGTTTAGGAAAATTCGGTCTTCCATCCTCACCTATGCAAACAATGCAACCCAATGATCTCTCCCTGAGTTTAGGTTTTCTTCATCATGATTCATAAATCACGATTACGATGATTTGTGACCCTTGCGTTGTGGTTCACGTCGCGATGATTTAGGGTTTTCCGTTGTGGTTCACAAATTGCGATTACAAAACTTTGTGATTGTTTGGAATTTTTGCATCGCGGTTCACAAATCATAGTTATCTTGGTTTGTGGCCCTTGCCCCAAGGCAAGGGTTCAAGAATCATGGTAATTGCAAGTTGGAATGGGGTTCTTAATCAACATGGGACACCCTTTTGAAGAGTCCATCCCAATTAAAATCAAGGTTTTTTGCTCAATTAAGTAGATAAAGTATCTAAATTCTGAAATTTCATGAAAATTTCACCAAATTTCAAAAATCACAAGCTGAGAGAGAGAGAGAGAGAGAGAGAGAGAGAGAGAGAGAGAGAGAGAGAGAGAGAGAGAGAGAGAGAGAGAGAGAGAGAGACTGAGTGTGTGTGTGTGTGTGTGTGTGTGTTTCATGTCAACATTTTTTCACAACACATTGCACAAGCTAGTATATAAAGACCAACTTTTATCATGTCAAAAATAGTTTTACAATCTATAAGGCCACAAGCTAGATCGATATAATCTTATGGAGTCCATTATTTAAGGCATTTTATGTGGAAAATGCCAAGGCTTATGCCATATTGATCTTATATGCTTATGTAGTGTTGTTTTCTAGATTGAAAAACACATCTATGTTAAAAGTAAAGCGAATCAATCTAATTATGACTTTCATTTTCCTTTATGGTGGAGGGGGAGACATGGATCACTACTTTTAACTAAGCCAATGTTTAACATCCCCCTAACACACTATTTTATGAGTTTTAACTAACTTATTGAGGCATGGCAAGAATGTTTCAACTATTTATTTATGTGATTGCACCAAGTTATGTAATTAATATATGCCTTTATCTCTAACCAATTACTTATCCAATTAGTTGTGTGAGAGACCTATATTATAGTCCCTATGGCTTTCATATACTTAAGGCCTTGTTACCAAACATAGATTTCATTCTATTAAACACAGTCAACATGGCCTCCCATTTTTTTTTAAGGCCCTTGGCAATTACCAAAAAATACCATTGCCCTGAGGGATCAATTCTAACACAAATGATAATACTAAATTGAAGTTACAGAAGTATATCAATTAACCAAACTTGAAGTTCCATGAGCTCACAATCACAACTTTACTTTAGAATGAACCATAACAAATGTTTAAGATAAGTACTCATTCTTCATATATATGTAGATCAAAAGGTCTTTTATGAACTATTAGATACCATTGTGATAGTAGTACAGTCATTGGTTTGTGTCACCACAACTTTTGATAGCAGCATATGAGCTGCATAACCTGTTGCCTACCTTTACATTACAACATGAGCCATTATGATAATATATTGTTCGTCTATATGTTTATCACAACACTACGATACAAAATGTCATAGACAAAATTGTTGTCATTTTACACCATCAATGTTACACTTTTGCTTAGTAGCATTGCCATTGTCATTACTTATAAAATCTAAATAGTACAATCATGACTTTAAATAAGGAGTTCTACGAGCATTATGGCACCACCATGTGCATAATAGAAGGCACACTACTACTATTTCAAGGCAACTAGTCAACAATCATTGAGATTTTTATTCAATTGCTTTAATGCATCTCCCGTCCAATTGAACGTTCTACAACTCATTCGGATCATTGTTGTGCATAATTCATGCCCATACTTCAAGTTATAGAAAACTATAGTGTCCAAGTAAAGTCTTTTAAAGAAAGATAAAACGAAGGGAAGTACATTCATTTCACTTATTGTTGGAGGGTTTGCGGATCCCAAGGCAACCCTAACCCTAGTTAATATGTGAGAGGGATTTGGCACCCTGTGTTGGTAAGTCCAACCCAGTGATAATTGTTATTTGATCAAATAGGTAGCAACAAAGAGAATTTAAGGCTATTTACACAAGTTACTAAGTATAGAGGCCTAAAAGTCAAATTAGTGATTGTGTGTGAAAGATAGGTCGAATAGAATCGAATAAAAAGAATTCGAACAACAAGAATTAAAACTTATCTTGCACATCGGAATAAACTATCTTCCTATCTCTCTCTATGCATAACTACGCCTATCAATTTCAAACAATAGTGATAGAAATCACGTTCGATCTTATAGTAACTAACTTTGAAATCATTAGTATTACAGTGATTATGTAGCCAAACATTAAGCATTGAATTATCAAACAAATAATCAGTTGCAAAGAACTACAGAAACGCATACATTTTGAGACAAACTTGAACACAATAGGAAGATAGTATTGATTCAATATGAAAATGAAATAGATGTAAATGATTACAACAAATTCCGGATTGAAGTCGCGTACTCTAAGCTATCTTTGAACGACTAAATATAAGTCTGAATTAAGCGCAACTACTGATAAGCAGTAAGCGCAATAGCAATATCTAATCAACTCTAAAGAATTGAGCTAGAATGCTCAAGAGTGTTCAAGCTCGCAAGCTTGCGAGAGAGAGCTAACTATTCAATACTTCTTGATCTAAGATCATTGATTGATAATGTAGAAATATGAACAACTATTTATACTAAGCAATTAGGTCGTCAAATGCGTCATCCAATTGCTGTGATGTGCTGGTATCCATCCAGTTAGGACTTCTAAAACATTGTTAGATTTATCTCCTCTACTCTCCTAAATCCTATGTTAATCTGCCTCCATTCATGTTGTTGCATTTTTTTTCAACAAGTTTAGTCATGTTTTGGTAAATTGTCAATAAGAGGCCAAAACTCATTTTAGACTTAGAGATAAACTTTTTGAAGTTATATTAGTTTAAAATACATTCAATAAACACTTTTTGAAAGTGGGGGAAAGTTGGTAGTCGAGTTTGAGAGAGGTTCAAATTTGAACTTTGGGTACATTGAATCTAGTCCCAAAAATAGTAGGGTTTACAATTTGGAGAGAAAGCCAAGTGGCCAAATAGGGTTTGGAAACTCTATAAAAGTATGTAACTCATGGAGAGACACATCTTCTCTCTTCTCTCTCTCATTTCATCATTATACATGGTTCTCTTTGGGTTCTACTACTCATTGGTGCACTCTCATGATGTTATCTTGCAATCTTGTGTGTAGAATGCTCATATTTTGATATTTTTTTGTTCCACATGTGTAAAATATAGTAGGGTACTGTAATTGTACGGAAAACAACTATATTTTATGTTTTGGTTCATGTTTGATCAGTATCTCTTAGAGTTTGCATCTCATTTTGTATGTAGATGCTGATTTTTCTACATTGGTAGGATTGTTGATTTGCTCCTTATTGTAACCAAAGATCAGGGACATGGATTGGATCTTGAATGATCTAAAATCCTTCACATGGCATCAAAGCTCTTGTGTTTCAGGTTATGAAAGGATCAATCATCTTTAGCAAGAATTTGGAAGCCAATGATAGGCCTACCTCAAGTAACTATTCATTGTGGAAGGTGAGGATGGAGTCCTTATTGGAGATGAATGAGTTGATGGAGATTGTTGTAGGTTTGGAGGAGAGATCAGCAACTCAACAAGATCAAGTGAGGTATGACAAGAGAGCAAAGAAAGCTCTACACATGATTAAGATGAATGTTACCAATGAACTTCTCAAGGAGATTGGTAAGTGCACATCATCTTTGGAGGCCTGGGAAGCTTCGAAGAAGCTTTATGAATCCAAGTCTACATCAAGAGTGCTTACTCTTAGGAGGCAAATCTTTCAAAGTTTGCAAAAGAAGGAAGAGAGTACTCATGCTTTTGTTTTGAGGGTTAAGGCATTCAATGATGAGTTAGCATGTATTGATGAAAGCATTAAGGAGGTAGAACTTGTTCAAGTTGTACTTAATGGCTTGTTGGATGATCATGCTAATCTTGTTCAAAGTTTTGCTATTCAAAAGACTTTGCCGTATTGTGGATTTGCAAGAGATCTTGGTGAATGAGGAGTATAAGCTTCAATCAAGAGGAGGTAGATCTACATCGACATCTCATTATGAAGAGGAGGCTATGTTCATCAAAGGCAAGTTCAAGGGCAAAGGAAAAGGCAAGTGGTCTAAAGGGCAAGATCAAGGTGAGACTTCCTCTTTTGGCAAAAAGAAAGATAAGTCTAAGTTGAAATGCTTTTATTGTGGAATCAAAGGGCATTTCGCAAATGAATGTTTGAAGAAGCAAAGAGATGAAGGTAGCAAGCAAATCAACTTTACTAACTAATGATGAGGATCTAGGTGGTGGTGATTCTCTTTTGATGTGTTCTTCAAGTCCAATATCAAGTGAAGGTGACAAAGATTCATGGTGGATTGATAGTGGAGCTAGTTCACACATGACTAGTCACAAGGAGTTCTTTACTTCTTTGGTCACATGATGGAGCCAAGAAAGCAATTCACATGGCCAATGGTGGTGAGTGTGTGATTGAAGGTATTGGTTCAACTCCTATTTGTCTCTCTACTAATAGGAAATCAAGACTTGATGGTGTTCTTGTTGGATTTATCTCCTCTACTCTCCTTAATCCTATTTTAATCTGCCTCCATTCATGCTGCATTTTTACTCATGTTGTCGCACAGTCTGCATACTTACATGTTAAATAAGATAGGCGAAAACTCGACTGTTTGCATAAATACAAGTAAATTTCCATAGGCGAGAAAGACGAAAAGACCGACACTGTGTTTATACATGTGATTTGTGATAGGCCATCCTAGAAAAAGCGAAGACACCCTGTAAATCAAATCCTAAGGAATTTCGTCAGAGTGTCGCATTTTTGCATCTTCACCAACGTTCATTTCAGCGAAGGCTGACGTCGCGGCCTTCTCATGCTCATCCCATGCAACTATGCAATCAAATTTGACAATGACAACAGCCACCCACGATCTCCTATAGACAGCACATCTTCAGGGTTTATATGTACATTTTACATTCGGTATGAAGTTAGTGTGATAGAGTGATATTGCGTGTTCTTCTTCCGCCTCCCTACTTGGTGATTGCTTATGGTGAATGCATGATGTTGCATATCTGATTATTTGACATGGTATCAGAACTGTGATAGTCCTGTGTGCCTGGTCAGTGGATACAGCTTGTCACAGGCTCCACAATGAAGTGAAAAAGTTCTTCACGGAGGTGAAAGCTTGGAGAGACAAAAACGGTTGGAAGAAATTCTTCTTTGGTGTATTTTGCAGGTTTGGAGCTCAGAATCATCAAAAATTTCTAATTGTTGTGAAAAGCACACTCCCGAAGGCATCAGAAAGTCTAGGGCAGCATCAAACAGATTGAAAATCTGTTGAGTGGGGGAGATTTTTACAATGTTTCCTAGTTGTTGTGAAAAGTGCCATTTGTGTGAGAGGTTTGCCAATAAATCTCTCATTTGTTTGTTTGGAATACCGCAAATCACACTGAGACAATGTCTAGTACCACCATTCAGAGTTAGGAGGCTTCATACTTTTCACATTACTGATCTATGTCTTTTGGACAATCACACATTTCAAAATCTTTGCAAAGAAGGTGCGGCGTAGCCGCCGCGCTGAAGTGGGAAATCTAGAATATTTCCTCTGAAAGGTTTTATATTCCCTATACTTTTCATCTTGTCCGTACCAATATTGGACCGATGCGTCAGAGGTAAAAAAAACCAAGAGCAGTTGTACATCTGCATGTCATACCGATATCGCATATCAGTACCAATATCGGATCGACGCGCCAGAGGTAAAGAAAATCCAAAGTAGTCGTACATAAGTGCATCACACCGATATTGCTTATCCGTACCAATATCGGATCCACGCGTGAGAGCTAAAGAGAATCTTGAGCAGTCGTACACTCGCGCATCGTACCGATATCAGGTGTACAACCAAAAATATACAGTTCTGTGGTGTGATAAATTTCATGATCCAGACTCATCTATCCAACTCTAAGCGAGAGTCTCCTTAATGAGTCAAGCAAATTGGAAGGAGCCGACAACTATGCAGTTTGAAAATTTAAACTGATGGACATTTTGATGGAAAAGGAGCTATAAGAGATCGTGACAGGTGAAGAGACAAGGCCAGTGATTGAAAACGATCAGCGAGCATTTGACAGGAGAAAATGAAAGGCACAAAATGTCATCAACTTATCAGCTAGAGATGAAATGATTCCCTACATTTCAGATTCAGAAGGACCAAAAGAAACATGGGATACGTTGAAGGCATTGTTTGAGACCACAAACACATACACATTATGAATGGATGATGGTGCAACCATTGCCGATCACCTATTGAATGTTAAGGAGATCCATGCTCAATTAGTCATCATGGAGAGTGAGTTCAGGATCGTGAGATCATGCAATTGACATTGAATAGTTTGAGTGAGTCACATCATATGTTTGTGACAAGTATAGCCACCCGGGAAAATCTTCCAACCTATGAAGAGTTAGGTGGATTGCTTTTGCAAGATAAACAATGTCAAGAGAACTTGAGCTATCGCAATAGAGGATTTGATCAAGCTCTTGCAGTCAGAGGACATGGTGGCAGATTTGGTCGTGGAAGACACAAATCAAGAGGTGGAAACTCAAATCGTGGACTGTTCCAACAATTTCAAGAAAATCCCCCGAATCGAGACAATTGGAATTAAGGTCGAGGTCAAGGACGCGGCTATTCTAGGCAGAATAAACCTGGAAATTGTAGGTACTGCAACAAACCTAGCCATTGGGAGCGTGAATGCTTCAAGAAACAGAAGGAGATAGAACAAAGAAAAGACAAATGACAAGCGAGCAATAATACTGATCAACACCAATTTGATGATTATTATTATGAAGACAATTATACTAATCAACATCAATATGATGATGATCAATATGGTGATGATATAGGTGAGAGTTCAAAATTGTTCATTACAACATTAATGACAAGTGATGAAGCCAAGGATACATTGATAGTGGTGCATCCAGGCACATGACTTCAAGGAAAGAGTGGTTTTCAGAACTCAAGGAAACTCACAATGGTGATGAAGTTGGACAAGCCAATGGCAAATTGCTATCTGTTAAAGGAGTTGGAGTGGTACCAATGAAGTTAGCCAACAGGAAGATAAAGCGGATAAGCAATGTGCAATATGTACCTGGCTTAGCTAACAATTTACTATCTATTGGGACGATGGTTGATCAACAACTCAAGGTTGAGTTTGATAGCGACAAATATCTTGTCAAAGATGTCAAGAATCACTACATAGTGATTGCTATAGGAGCTAGAGTCAATAGGAATAGACTCTACAAATTGAATGCGAGATCTTTTACTCAAGCTATGATAAGCACTGTTGATAGTCGAAGTGACCTTTGGCATCAAAGGTTTGGTCATATTAGTGCTCAAAGCTTGCAAATCCTTAAAAGAGGTAATCTAGTTGTTGGATTGCCTGATATCTCTTTTGAAGGAAAAATTTGTGAGGGTTGCATTTTGGGAAAACAACATAGAGAGAGATTTTCCAAAGATGGAGCAAGAAGAGCCAATGGAATTCTTGATTTTGTTCATAGTGATCTGTGTGGACCAATACAAACTAGGTCCATTAGTAGTTGTTACTATTTCATTACATTCATTAATGACTACAGTAGACACATCTGGATTTATTTCATAAGCAAGAAATCTAATGCTTTTGCCAAGTTCAGAGAGTTCAAGGCTCTAGTTGAAAAACAAACAAGTTGTTATATTAAGACTCTCAGATCAAATGGTGGTGGTGAGTATTTTTCAACAGAGTTTATAAATTTTTGCAAGGATCAGGGGATCAAGAGACAAACTACTGCACCCTATTCACCACAACAGAATGGAGTTGCAGAACAGAAAAATAGATCCATTGTGGAGATGGCTAGGGCAATGCTTAAGAGCAAGGGTTTGCCAAATACTTTTAGGGCAGAAGCATGCAACACAGCTACTCATATCTTGAATCGGTGTCCTACGAAGTCCGTGGAGGGTAAGACACCTTATGAAGCTTTTACTGGAAAGAAACCTAATGTTTCTCATTTATGAGTATTTGGTTGTGATGCTTACGTTCATGTGCCTGATGAAAAATGAAAGAAGCTAGATGCAAAAGTTGTTAAGTGTATTTTCCTTGGATATGATGAAAGAGCCAAGGCATACAAGATGTATGACACAGATGCACAAAAGATCGTGATTTCTAGAGATGCTACTTTTGATGAGATGGGTCAAAATGACCAAATAAAATTGACAATTGATTTCTTTGATGATAAAGCCAAAGTACAAGCGAAGAAAGAAGTTGGTGTTGATATGGAAGAGCCAATGAAAAAAGATAGGGCTAATAATGAGACTCCTAGGAGAGTGCTTAAGTGGTCTTTGTCAGTAACAGGTGATTCTAATAAGGGAGATACTCTCGAATCAAGTGAGCAGGGAGAGCTTAGGAGATCAAGCAGAAACAGCCCTAATGGGATCCATGTTAATGGCTCAAGAACCTAAAACTTTGAACGAAGCAAAGGAACACAAGGAGTGGCGTGCAGCTATGGAAACAGAAATGGAGGCTATATCGAAGAACAAAACATGGGATTTGGTTGAGCTACCTGATGGTAAGACGCTTATCACATGTAAGTGGATCTACAAGACAATATATGGAGCGGATGGGCAACTCAACAAGTACAAGGCATGACTAGTTGCAAGAGGTTTTAAGCATGGACTTTGAGGAGACCTTCGCACCTGTAGCCAAATGTTGGAATTCTAATCTTCTCCTACTCATCCCTTCGCCCTCCTTCTACTCTCAAAGAATTTTATCTCTCAAAATCACTCTACAGAATTACACACAAAGTTGAATCAGGCAGAACTGCAAAGTCATCGCCAGATTATGGTCTGACCAAAGGGAACTGTTAAAACATTGTTTACGAAGAAGCATGACTCAAACCGCAAGGGAGTCATTAAAATCCATAAATTACCATCTACGAGCACTTGCGAAATCTCGTCGACCACCTCAAGTGACCTTCTTATGACCTCCTACGAATGACCAGAGTCAACTCTCCTCAATCGTTTTTAAACGTAAGCAACCTACTTACGATCATCAACAAAATCGACCAGCATGACGACTTACGAGTTCCTATGAAGTCAACTAACAATGGTTGACCCATGTTATCGTTTAGCTCCATAAGTTATCACTTACGGTTATCAACGAAGGAAGCAAATGATCACCCACAAAGCAAATGATCAACAACTGATTGAACGACCAGTGGTTGTTCAAATGATTGCGGATAGACTACGTCCATCATGGCCTAAATCTTTGCACTATGACACATACGGAGGATACGTTACTCTATACTTCTCTCCTTAACGACGCTCCAATAACGGATCTATGGATCTTGTTTAAACAACTATTAATTATCTTGTAAACTATAATTGCAATAAACCAGAATACTCTAACAGCTATAAATATGTATCTGAGCAATGAGAAGGGGAGATAGATAGGTGTTGTTGAGTTGAACAATCTGTATGCATAGAGTGATCAAACGACCAAAAGGTCTTAAGTAACTAGCTCCTTAGAGTTAGTGATCTATACTCAAAGAGAGAGAGAGAGAGAGAGAGAGAGAGAGAGAGAGAGAGAGAGAGAGAGAGAGAGAGAGAGAGAGAGAGAGAGAGAGAGAGAGAGAGAGAGAGAGAGAGAGAGAGAGATTTAGAATTGTCGCTATTGTTTTGAGTCTGTAATTAAGAGCATGTGCTTATCAGCGCTATTGTATTGTGTTCCGATCAAGGAAATGCTCGTTCAAAATACCATCACAATAAAAGTAATGTGCACACATTATTCTAGACTGCTCAGACTTCATAACTTGCCAAATCTATTTTAAAATATGAACTACATATTACATTTTGAAGTGATTTTTATCCTAAATGTTTAGTTGTTAGAGGTATTCCACACACTTCTAAAGCTAATGACACATCCATGCTCTATTGACTTTGTTTCGGCCATTATTTGTAGATCTATATGTTTATTCATTATGTGATGTTATGTTATATCATACCAAATTTCATAATGTGATGTTATGTAATCAACTTAAGCAACAGATTGACCAAGTTTGTGATGGGCCATCAGGAGCAATGATAGTTGATCTCCCTCCTATGAAGCCAAAAGGCATTCAAGTGTAGCCACCTCAAGCCTCGACAATCAAAATAGAAAAGTATGTCATACTTATTCAAGAGAGGGAGGTCGACAAGATTGTGAAAAATCCAGCAACTTCACACGTTTGGAGAACCACAACAATAATCTTCAAGAACACTAAGGTACACAACCTTAGGCTTATAACTGAACAAGACTCCATATAGTGCACTCCTTCCATTAGCTCCATAACTCCATAAAGTTTTGCATGATGGAACATACACATGCACCATAAAACTTGAAGAGACAAGACATAGCCAAATGTAACTTGTGGAACCATCAATAGTACATGCAAAGCAAGAAACACCTCCCTTGCTTATTGTTGGCTGATTCTGACGAATCCCCAAGATACTCGGACAGAGCAACTCAAGAGCACCTCTCACCTTAGACCGAGGAGATCTCTGAGAAGACGAGACTAATGAAGATTGAGAGCCGAGAAATACTAGCTAGGAAAGACATGCAAGAACTGTGTAAGCCTCATGGTGAATCCCGGAAGATGGAATGACTATGTAGGAACTAGTATTTCTAAACAAATGTAATAAATGCAAGTAGACCCCTCTTAAAGAAAGTAGAGTGAGCCACCTTTTGATGGTGACTGTGAAAGATTCAACTAGTTTCATCACATTTTGCAATATTTCCATATTTGGCATATTGAGGCCAAAACATGTTTTAGACTTAGAGGTTGACTTTTCAAAGTTCATTAGTCTAAATTTCATTTGAATAAACACTTTTTGAAAGTGTGGGAAAGATAGAATGCAAGTTTGAGTAGATTCAATTTGAATAAGTTGGGTACATTGAATCTAGACCCAAAACTGGTAGGGTTAGCATTTTGGCGGGAAAGCCAAGTGGCCAAATAGGGTTTTGACCTATTATAAAAGGATGTAACTCATGGAGAGAGTAATCTTCTCTCTTCTCTATATCATTTCATGCTTATACATGGTTCTCTTGGGTTCTACTATCCATTGGTGCCCTATCTTGGTGATTGCTTGCAATTCTATGTGTAGAATGATCTATATTTGCTATTTTTGGATCCACGCGTGTGAAATACAGTAGCTTGCTGGTTTTGTATGGACAACAACAGTACATAATCATTTCATTCAAGTTTGATCAAGTTCTATTAGTGTTTGCATCTCAAATTGTGTGTAGATGCTGATTTTTCTACAGTGGTGAAATTGGTAGTGTATTTCTCTTTCTAACCAAAGATCATTCAAGTAGATTGGATCTTAAGGATCTGAAATCTTTAACGTGGTATCAGAGCTTGTGTTTTAGGTTATGAAGGATGAAATTAGATCTGTCAATGATTTGGTGAAGATATCAAGTCTAGAGCATGCTAGAGAGGATTCTACACCAAAATCGAATTTTTTGCTTTTGTAGATTGGATCTTTTGTAGATCAAAACACTAAATAGGTCAATATACTTGTTCAATTCTGATTTTTGAATTCACATACTGGATTTGGCCAATTTTTGGGTCATTAGTTCAACCTAAGTGGTGACTTATAGATTGCATATCAAATTTTCAGCATTTGCATGTAGATTTGGAATAGTCAATTTTTTTGTGATTTTGTCAAAACCCTAATTTTGATTGGATCTCTAGATAGTGAGGTTGCTGGACTTCATTTGAGTGTGTTTCAATCTTAGGAAGTGGCAAAAGTCATTAGATTGAGGATAGATCATATGTTGATCAAGATTCCATGATTCTATGTGTTGATTTGCTTGGATAAGTGCTAGAAGAGAATTTGTGAGATAGTTTCAAATCTTGGTGATTTCTTTTGAAAGCATTTGTTGTTGTTCAAAGGAGTGCTTTGTGAATTAAAGCAGGTTGAAAGAGAAGATCAGGTCATTGCTACATGGCAACCTCAATTGGAGTCATGTTGGAAGCCAATGATAGGCTTACCTCAAGTAACTATTCATTATGGAAAGTGAGGATGGAGTCACTTCTTGAGGTGAATTATGTTTTGGACATTGTTGTAGGTTTGGAAAAGAGACCAGCAACACAACAAGATCAATTGAGGTATGACAAGAGGGCCAAGAAGGCTCTACACATGATAAAGATGAATGTTACCAATGAACTTCTCAAGGAAGTTGGTAAGTGCACATCATCTTTGGAAGCTTAAAATTCATTGAAGAAGCTTTATGAATCCAAGTCTACTTCTAGAGTGTTGACTCTAAGAAGGCAAATCTTTTCTTGTTTGCAAAAGAATGAAGAAAGTCCAAGTACTTTTGTTTTGAGAATGAAAGCATTGAATGATGAGTTAGCTTGCATAGATGAAAGTATTAAGGAAGGAAAGCTTATTCAAGTGATTCTTAACGGCTTGTTAGATGCTCATGCTAAGATTGTTCAAAGTATTGCTATTCAAAAGACTTTGCCAAGTTTGATGGATCTTCAAGAGATCTTGATCAATGAGGAATATAGGCTTCAAGCAAGAGGTGGATCTACATCGACACTTCAAGAGGATGCTATGTTCACAAAGGGCAAATTCAAGGGCAAAACCAAAATCAAGTGGTCTAAAGGGCAAGATCAAGTGGATGCTTCTTCAAGTGGCAAAAAGAAGGATAGATCAAAGCTCAAGTGCTTCTATTGTGGCATCAAAGGACACTTTGCAAGTGAGTGCTACAAGAAGAAGAGAGATCAAGAAGACAAGCAAGGTAATCTTACTCTTGATGAGGATGGTTTGGATGTGCAAGATGCAAATGATGATGCTTTTGTGATGTCTTCATGTATGCTTGCTAATGATGGAGATATAGATCCTTGGTGGATTGATAGTGGAGCAAGTTCACACATGACCTTTCACAAAGAGTACTTCACTTTTTTGTTGTCATATGGAGATGACAAGAGGGTGATCTACACGACCAATGATGGTGAGTGTGCAATCAAAGGGATTGGCACAATTCCTATTTCTCTCTCTACAAATAGGAATGTTCATTTGGAGGATGTCTTGTTTGTTCCATCTATTATCAAGAATTTGCTTAGTGTGAGTCAAATGCTAAGTAAGGGCCTCAAGGTGGAGTTTGATGGAGATGCTTGTTTGATCAAAAGGAATGATGTCTTGATTGGAAAAGGTAAAAGGCAAGGGAAGTTGTTCAAACTTGATGCTTGTGTTATTGCTAACCAAGTTGGATGTGTTGCAAGGGAGCAAATTTCTATTCAAGAGGTTTGGCACAAAAGGATGGGACACCTCAACTTCAAGTCATTGGAGGTAATGGCAAGGAAGAAGGTTGTGATTGGCCTTCCAAGTTCCTTAAGTAATGACAAGCATGTTTGTGAGTCTTGTGCTTTGTCTAAGTCACATAGACTACCTTATACTAGATCTATTTCTAGATCTACAAAGCCTTTTCAACTTGTACATTCGGATATTCATGGATTTACTACAATTAGCAATAGTGGAGCTAAGATGTATGTAACATTCATTGATGATTTTAGTAGATTTTGTTGGATCTATCTACTAAAGAGCAAGGATGAAGTGTATGATGTCTTTGTCAAGTTCAAGAATGCAAGGGAGAACCAATTTTCCACAAAGATCAAGTGCTTGAGAGGTGACAATGGTGGTGAGTACATATCTAACAAGTTCAAGGCCTTTTGTGATGAGCATGGGATCAAGAGGGAGTATACAACATCAAGGACCCCACAACAAAATGGAGTGGCTGAAAGGAATAATAGGACTTTATGTGAAAGTGCTAAAGCTATGAGGTTAAGTGCTAATCTTGACAAACCATTTTGGGATCAAGCTTTGTTGTGTGCCAATTTCTTGTGCAATAGGTGGCCGAGTGCTATTTTGGATGGAAGGACACCTTTTGAGATGCTATTCAAGAGGAGGCCGAGTGTCAACTTTCTAAGAACTTTTGGATGCACATGCTATGTCAACATTACTCTTGATGATAGGACCAAGGAGGATCCATCTTCAAGAAGAGGTATTTTTTTTGGATATAGTGAGGTGAGTAAAGTCTACAAGGTTTACATTCCTTCTTCTAACAAAGTAATTGTTGGTAGAGATGTCATTTTTGATGAGGGAAACATTCCAAAGGTGTCTTCAAGCATGATTGATGGTAAAGTAGATGGATCTAACATTCTTGATGTTGATGAGAAGGATCCTACTTTGGATGGTGGTGATGATGGACCTTCATCAAGTCAAAAGCCAAGGAGAACATCAAGAGAAAGACAAGTACATTCAAGGCTCACATATGATCAAAAAGGTAAGCAAGTAGTTTCTGGAGATTATGTTGCTTTCCTAACCTCTTTGGATGAGCCTACAAGTGTAGATCAAGCAAGGAAAGAAGAGGAGTGGATCCAAGTAATGGATCTTGAGTATTGATCTCTTATGAAGAGTGGAACATCTTTTGGAAGATCTTCTTGTGTACATGGAGCTATGCAAGTGGATGGATGTTATCTTGCTGTAAAATCAAGTATTGGATCTGGAAAACAAAGTTTGTTCAATGACTTTGATGATCAAGTTGAAGATCAAGAAATTGATCTCAAAGCGCTTCAACTAGTCAAAAGGGAAGCTGACAATTTGGAGCTAGTCAAGAGCATCAAAGGAGAGGTAATTGGCAAAGGAGTTATGAATCTATTTTTACAGCATATTGAAGACTCAAGTAAGGTCAAAGGAGCAGCAAGGAGGTGTTGTTCAAGTTTACTTTACTTGTTCTATCTCATGTTTGAGCGATTTCATGTGGATGTGTGCAAATTGTCAAGATATGGTAAAACTAGCTACATTGGTGAGCATTGTTTTGATGTTGGATTTGTACTAGCATTCTTGGTTGATTTTGCTGATAAAAATGAAGCTATTGGAGGCTCATTATGTCACTCATTCATGGCCAAGTCATCAAGTGATGATGGCATCTTATGGCAAGATGAAGATGGAGGCTCATTCATGGAGTATCATGGTGGATACAAGGCAACAAAGGACAAAGGAGGAGGAGACATGCAAGCAAAAGTTGATCACTCACATTTACTGTTTGTTTGTTGTATTTTCCAGAAAGTTCAGAGTTGGAAGCATGGTGGAATCATTTCATTTACATTCTAATTGATTCTTCATGTTCTAGTCACATCTTGATATGTAAAATTGAGGTAAGAAATAGTGAAGCATCCCAAGTGGACACTATTCTCTATATCAATTATGGTTGTTTCTATTTTGAGCATTATATGATCATTGAAAAGAGATCTATTCTTAGGAAGAAGATCATTCTTATGATAGATCAAAGTTCTATTGGCAAAAACTATGTTAGGAGCATTGGAAGCTAGGAAAGCGAGTTTTGAGGTACATCATTGGAACTCGAGATTTTGGCATATTGTATGAGGGATCATCACCTAATCTTTTTGGATTTTCATATTCGAACTATGCTGGAGATGTAATGGATAGGAAATCCATTAGTGCTTATTGTATTTTCATAGGTGATGGAGCTATATCATGGATGTCAAAGAAACAAGCCACTATCTCATTATTACATCCCTAGAAACAAATACTACATTGGTGGATGGATCATAAACTTTATAAGTTCTATGCTCATCAGGATAGCCAATGAAAATACATTTATTTGTCCTAAGATCTAGCTTCTTACTAAGTTGTTTAGGAATGTGAACAAAATATATACAACCAAAGCTTTTTAAATGGCTAACACTAGACTTGTGTCCATGCCAAACTTCATAAGGAGTTTTGTTGTTGACGACTTTGGTGCTGGATTTGTTCTGCACGTAACAGGTTGTGGCATAGCTTCTGTCCAGAATTTTGTAGGTAGGTGTGCTTCATGTAGCATGGATCTGGTTGAGCTGAGAAGAATTCGATTCTTCCTTTCTGCAATCCCATTCTGTTGAGGTGAATAGGAAGTGGTGAACTATCTTCGAATACCATGCTCAGCAATGTAGTCAGACATCTCATTAGAGATGTATTCACCGCCACCATCAGTTCAGAGTGCCTCCACTTTTGTAGATGTTTGTGTCTCAGCCATGCCCTTGAATCTCTTGAAGCATTCAAAGGCTTCAGATTTTTGCTTAATGAACATGACTGTAGACCATCTAGAATAATCATCTATGAAAGTGATACAATAACTTGCATCTCCTAATGACGGAGTTGGCATAGGACCACAGAGATCACTATGCACAAGATCCAATACATGCATTGTTTTGATGGAATGTGATTTGGGAAACTTGCTTGTAGAGTGTTTACCATAGATGCATGATTCACAAAAGAAAGATTTCCTATCTAATGAAGAAGGGAAATTCAATCCATCAACTAAGTTATTACAATCCATATAGGAAAGTGAGTTTGTATTCACGTGTCCAAATCAACTATGCCACATAACAACATTGTCGTTTACATTTTCATTAGAGATAATAGCTAATGCAACTGAATTAGAGAGTACGTAAAGATTTTTTACTCTAGTGCATGTAGTCAGAGTAGTATCTTCCTCGAATATTGTACATTGTTCAGATGAGAAAGTAACAGTGTAGCCCTCATCAGTTATCTTAGAGACTGATAACAGGTTCTTTGATAGCTGAGGAACGTGAAGGACATTGGGAACACAAATAGATAGATCGTTGTTGAATGTGATTTTGACTGTTCCTCTGCATTCCACGCGTATGGTGCTTGAATCTCCGAGGTAGATGAATTGATCTCTGTTGTAAGCTGCATACTTGGTGAACCATTCCTTGCGAGATGTCATGTGTTGGGTAGCGCCGCTATCTAGGTACCAACTATGGGGCAATGGAGATAGAAGAACGCGAACGGAGAAGAGAGCAGGAATATTGTGGAACAGCTCTCCCATTACAATCAGCTGCTAGATACAAAAACAGTCTAATAGACAGCTCATGCTAGATGTAATCACAGCTTTAAATGTTCTAATTACCAACATGATCTTAAAAATTGATTCATACTCTCAAAAACAAGAGTGCAGTCCACCGAAGAGATTAAAAATTTTTGTGTATGGTATTACTAGAAATCAAATTCAATGTGAAGTATGGTCCTGAAATAAATGGAAGAGTAGTATGATATCGCGAGTTTCTCGTGCGTCAAAGACAACCATCATCTGATCAGAAACTGACGAGTTGTAGACGTCCGTGTTCTAATCAGAGTGAGTAAACAAGCACGATCAAACAATGATGAAAATGCATTCAATCACAACAAGCATTCATCTATGTTGTACACAGATAAGAACGTGCTACTGTTGTATAACACCGAAACATTGAATCAAATAGCAATTACAACAAAAAATTGACGGCGTAACTGGGAGGCTCAAATAATCCGTCTCATGGACGGAACGACCAATAATCTGTGCTTGGATGATCTATTTATAGATTTCATCCATGTATTAATTACATTGAATGATTGCAAGTGAAGATCCTTGATCATCCTTTTGATCCATACCATCTCCTTTGTGCAATGTGTAAGAGCTTTGTACTCGGCCTCACTAGATTTCAAGAACATACATACTATGATTTCAAACATCCATCGATAAACGATGCTATGTTATTTCATCCTATTTTACATAGCATGGATTCTTTCAACATTGATATTCCTTCTATAGAACCTGCAGCTATAGCTACAAAAGTCGAGCAACTGACAGTACCTGTCATCCGACTAGACCAAGCTAGCTTGAGCAGATTTGGAGAAATTCAAGGAGAAGCATCATCGCATCCTGGTCAACCAGACGTCCACAGATCCTCACAGACTCAGACAGTTCCTGAGAGGTATACACCTCAATCGTTCTGGACTTCATCAGAAGAACTAGAGAGCCTAGCCAAAGGAATTAACTCCAAGAATGCTGTGAAGTGACAAAAAGCTATGGAAAGCGAGTACAACAAACTTTTAACGAATCAGACCTGAACACTGGTCGACTTTACCACTTACAAGAGAGCTATCGAGAACAAGTGGATCTTCAAGAAGAAGATCAACTCTGATGGTTCCATTGCTAAATGGAAAGCACGGCTAGTGGCTAAAGGATTCAGTCAAGTCCAAGGAGTGGATTACCAAGAAATCTTCAGTCCTATCGTCAAGATGCAGTCAATCAGGACTCTAATTGCATTAGCAGCCACGGAAGACCTCGAAATGTACCAAATGGATGTCAAGGCAGTATTTCTCAATGGCAACATCGAAGAGGAATTGTATACCTTCCAACTGAAAGGATTCGAAGTCAAAGGCCAAGAGCACAAAGTGTGCAAGCTGCACAAAGCAATCTACGGCATGGTTTGATAGAATTAACTCTGATCTCATTCAATTTTGGTCGTTTGGGATATTATCGATTATGCTATTCTAGCAGCTCCTTTATTAAAGAAAGATGTTATTCATGAATGGAATACAGATTGCCAGAAATCTTTTGAAGAATTGAAAACTGCTCCAATCATGCGACCCCCTGATTGGACAAGAAAATTTCATGTTTATGTTGACACCTCGTCATTTGCAATTGGGAGCATTCTGAGTCAAAAAAATGATGCTAAAAGAGACTATCCTGTATATTATGCAAGTAGACAATTATCAGCGTCTAAAAAAAATTACTCTGCTACTGAGCGAGAAACTTTGGGAGTGATTTATTCGATAAAGAAAATTTGACATTATCTCCTAAGTTATGCGTTTACATTTCATGTCGACCATTATGCTCTAAAGTATATGGTTAATAAGCCAAATTTATCAGGTCGAATTGCCCGTTAAATTCTTCTAGTACTATCGGAATTTGATGATACAATAGAAATTCCCTAGCAAATATTATACAAATGTAGATTATTTATCAAGATTGGACGCTAGCGAACCCAAAGATCCTATATCGGATAAACTACCAGATGAAGAATTGATGCTTTTAGATATTGGAGGGTCAACATATGGTGATATTATTCAATACTTACAAACATTGTTGTATCCGTAAGGAATGACTTGAGAAGAAAATAATGTTTTTAAACATAAAGAAGTGCCATATACGATTATATCATGTGTACTTTATGAACTTGGAAATGATGAGCTTCGAAGAAGGCTTAGAACCAGACGAAGTACAAATAGTAATTAAGTCTTTTCATGAAGAAGATGCTAGATGGCACTATGCTTTAAAGAACACGGTTCGAAAAATACTGAATGGAAAATATTGGTGGCCCACTATGTACATAGATGTGCGTAGGTTCATTCTAAACTATGATCCCCTATCAAAGGAAGGGCAAACCAGCAAGGTCAACTAATTGGCCATTAGTACCAATTTTACCATTGGCTCCGATTGAAAACTGGGGTATCGATTTTGTTGGGCCACGTAAACCAGCCACTAGACGAAAGAAAAATCGATATATACTAATAGCGACCGATTACTGTACAAAAATGGTTGAAGCTGAAGCTACAAAAAAAAATGATGCAAAAACAGTTGTGAATCGTCTCTTTGTCAATATTATTACAAGATATGGATGTCCTTTGAAAATTGTGAACGATTGAGGACTCCATTTTATTAATCAAACTATTGCTGAATTACTAAAATATTTCATGATTATTTATAGAAGGACAACACCATATAAATCAAAGGCAAATGGATTAACTGAAAGAGCAAATGCAAGAAATTAAATAAAATTATAGATCAGCACTCCACTGACTGGGATACTAAAATACCTACAGTTCTATGGGCATATCGTAATACAAAAAGACGCCTTACTATTTAGTATATGGAATGTACCCAATACTTCCAATCGAATTTGAAATTCCTACCTCTCAAATTTAATATGCAAAACATCACTTTTGAAGAAGAATTCTCTAAAAGCCGGTGAAGCACTACTATATGACAATAGGAATTTGAAATTTCCAGGATAACTACATACAAGATGGATGATACAAAGTTATTGAAGTTTTTTCTAACAATTCGATCCAACTGGCGGATCTGAAAGGAAATTTACTTGATACAAGAGTAAATGGCTCTCGTATTAAGAAGTATCACCAACCATAGTAAAGAGTTCGAAAACAAATCTCTTGGTTTTATGTAAGCAAATCAAAATCTATGCTTTTACAAGAGAACATTTATAGATAATTGTTCTATTTTTATTTATTATTCTCTTCTCGGTCAACGAGGACGTTTCTTGATTTGAGAGGGAGGAGAGGCTTTTTATAATTACAATTTTTTTTTATAGGATTCTCGAATTTATGGACTAAGGTCAAATTCATGTCCTCAAATATATAAATATCAAAATTCATGGATCGAAATATATTAGATTCAATTCGATTCGATAATGGGTCGAACATGTTTGAATAGAATCGATCCTTCATATTTTCCTACCCATATATTATTTTTTGGACCCTCTTTAAAATATCGATATGATCCGATATTACTTCATTTTTTTTATCCTTGATATTAACGGTTGTTGTACGACTATCATTAATACTTCCACAGTTATTAAAACGGGAATATTAGCTCTCCGATCTAGAGTGACTAAGAGTTCCTCTTCTAATTGTTACTATCGCCATTTCTTTACTATCCTTTCTAGCACTACTATAGCTGCAGCATCTTGCAGTGATTTACTGGTTCTCTTGTGCGAATAATTCTTCTTCATATTATACAGTAGCGCTGCAAATTATTCATACAACCAATGTTGTATCTATAGAAAAATGACATCTAATCGTGTATAGAAAGCCAGACCTGAGATTCTGTTTGAAGAATGGAGGGTAGGCACAAAATTGTTCAAACTTACCATGATCAAATACAAAGGCAATTCGCTATTATTAACCGACATTTGCAATGAAATGGTGGATGGAGTAAGAATCAGAGGAATTGCTGCTATTTTTTGGTGCGCCAGCGCACTATTGAGCTCACGAAAGATGAATACGCAGAGTGCTTTGGATTACCTACTCAAGGGTTGGTGAAGAAGGCAAAGAAAATCATGGATTCTACACTACTAGACCAATGGTTCGACTTGACTAATGTAGAAGTTGTTATTTATGAAGAAACAAAAGACTGTAAGGTCAATAAGTTGAAAGATTTTGCATCTATAGGGTTTGTAAAGTGGATGTGCAATATGGTATTTGATATTGATAAGAATGCAACTATTTCTGCTTTGAATTTTGGATACTTATTGCAATCCCATAACCAAAAACAGGTGGATTTAGCCACTATATCTTCCAACATGTTCCTAAAAGCACTGAAGAAATCCCAACATATTAGATTATGGGGAGCACAATTGAGCCATTTGGCTTGCCACCTGGAATTATTAAAGGAGGTTGAGACATGAATTATCAATAGAACGATCACTCGTACGATCACGATCGATCATATGATTGAGGCTACTGCGGAAACGAGCGGAAACCTACAAGGTGCTGATGAATAGCGCAATTCAAACAAAAATAAAGAATATCAAAAATGAAGTCAAAAACCTAGAAAGGGTGAATGTACGATTATCTACTGAAGAAGCTTTAGAATTTGATTTGTCCGATTTATCTTCTAGTTCAATCTTTCCAACTTTTAAGTCCTTGTTGAATAATGCTGGAAGCTTGTTAGAGTATGTTTGAATTAGAGAACATGATAGAAACAAAGTAAGTCAATTGTAAAATCAAATGCAAACTTAACAGTATATGATTGCCACCTTATCTGCCACTATTGCAAAAGTTCACGAGCTGTTTCCGTCATCATCAATAAAGGATGAGCAACTAGAAGAATTACAAAAAATCAAAGAATTCCACCTTCAATAATTAAGGCAAAAGGAGCTGCAAATGGTCCGATTACAACAAGAAATTGAAGAGCTACGAGTAGACGTATCGAACAAGAAAAATCAATTTGGTAAGTGTAATTCATCTAATTAGGCTTGGGAAGTGTCATGTCCATGACTGGTCTCGGGTAGCGTATCCACGCTAGGGATCGGTAGACCAACAACCCGTAAGTTAATGGTGACTATAAAGAAATTGGGGCCCTTTAGTATACATGGTCATAATTAATGGTTGTAGGCCTAAACACTTGATGGTGGATTTGTATGGGTCTATCAGTGAGTCATTGGAGAACTGGATGACGTGGTCCAGATAGGTTGCAGAGGTGTCCTGTGAGGTGTCATAGTGCACTACTAGTGGTGCATGGCCCTTGGAGAGTATAAGTATACCTATTGGGCTCTCACTAGTGTATGCTGGATAGCATGACCGGTAGCAGTATGTTGCTGGTGTAAGGCCTCAATCCTCTTTGTGATTGATCCATAGCTTGGGGGCTAGATCCGTTCGATCTAGGTTTGGTTGGGTTGGTTTGTCCACCATCAAGTTCCCTTGTGTTTCTTGTGATTGGCATGCTTAGAATAGGATCCTTGGATTGAGGACTTTATATTGGTATCAGAGCCAATTCTGAGCATGTTTTTGCCATTGATTTGTGTTCAAGAGAAATCTCGAATTGTGGGAATTTTTCCATTGTGTGATATGGAATCTTGACACTTCTTTGATAATTCAATGGAGTATGCAACGAAGTATCGGTTCGATTTTTAGACACTTCATATTGGTTCTCAATAAGTAAATTTCCGGTTTTCAATTCACTTGCGTTGTCATTTACTTCATTAGGGACACTAATCCGTCTGCAACATGATCAATTAGAGTGAATGCTGGTTTTTATGGCTTTTTGTTCTTTAAGTAGAGATTTAGGTGGTTTTGTTGGCTATTTTTTGCTTTTTATTGAGCCAGTTTTGGCTTGAATCGAAAAAAAAAACAGGAAAAGAAGCACCAAAAAGACTAATCACTGGTTGTGAGTGTTGGTGACTTTTTACAGAATTTGCATGAGGTTATATTGGATTTACTGATAGTAATTTGCAAGTTAGTGTGAGCCAGTAAGGCCATTTTTGAAATTGTGTGATTTACAAAAACGCCTATCCCGTGGTTAAGGAATTGCAATCTGCAAATCTGAGAGTTTGGAAAAATTTGAACATCATCTACCCTGTTTTCCAACAATAATGAAATCTAGTGTTTGTAAATCTGTATAAAATACTTGCTTATGCATTTGTGAAAAACAAACTGAGTTTTAAGCAAACTTTACAACGACCTAAAGCTTTTCTTACTACAAAAAAATGCAGTAGAAAGAGACTTTTGCATTGAAAATGCATTGTTGAACTTCTGTTTTCTACAAAAAATAGCACTTAGGCTTTAGGAGAATGTAATAGCTGTAAAGAAGCCCTTTTATCAATTGAAATCTGCAAAAACAGCAGATACTTGACTTGATAAGCTTCAAATAAAAGATTCCATAGAAAACAATGGATAAAACGGCTGTGGGTAGCCTCCAGTTGCGCGTGCCTCCTACTTGCTATAGTGTGCCTTCGGGTTGCTATCTGCAAGGGTCATCAGCAGAGTAAACGATGGAGGGATGGTGTCTCCATCCCTCTCTCTCTCTCTCTCTCTCTCTCTCTCTCTCTCTCTCTCTCTCTCTCTCTCTCTCTCTCTCTCTCTCTCTCTCTCTCTCTCTCTCTCTCTCTCTCTCTCTCTCTCTCTCTCTCTCTCGGGCTTCTAACATGTGCTGGTCTTCTCCTACTCTGCTCTCGGATCAAAATCAAACCAAAGTGCAGAATTAAATGAACAAGAGAGTCAGACACACAAATAACAGTAGACTAATTTGCATTCAAGATCAGACATGAAAAAAGAGTGATATGTGCACAACGGCTACAAAAATCATCTATTGATTTTCTGATTCTTCAATCACTGCATGCAGATTCATGCAGTGCATTGGCATGAGAGAAATACAGTTCTCTCACGAGCACTGTCTCGCTTACTAGCAGACTTATTGGATCTTTCTGGATCCTATTTGCAGAAAATTGTCTCACACGCAGGCAGAATTCTATTCTGTATTTTCGTCTTCTTGCTTACTAACATTAGACTACTTCATGTGTCTGTGTCAAGTATCATCCAGAAAGTATATAGTCGTGTCGTATAGCTCCTAGATTAGAGTGATTAAACATCTATAGCTAATCATGAATTACAAGAATGACAGATTAGCCACGACCTAGAGTGTATCTACTGACGCCATGCTATCAGATCAGATATCAGTACTTATGGGTACTTGTATGATCACGTCGTCTGACTTTCTCTTCTATACCGTGAAAAATTCTCTTTTGCAAATTTTTCTCGTTCGTGTCCTTTTGTTAGGGTGTTTGCGAACATTTCTGCTTTTTGTCTCTTGACTTTCACATTCGCGAATATTTTCGTCAGACAGAGGGCTGAAAGCTAGCAAGGCTTTGGTAATAGAAACATTTTGTTTCTTCAGCTCCCTCTCAAAGCATGATAGCTTAACGACCCCAGGATTGCTCCTCTGTCTCTCAAAAAGTCCTTTGTCCAGGGCTTTGGTGAAGATGTCAGCAACCATGTCTTTTGTTCCGATGAAGGTGGTCTGCAGCATCTTCTTCTCAGTTAGATCCCTGATCAAATTTTAACAAGTAAAAAGGAGAAAGTTCTCCAAATCCAAGGTAGGGCCTCCGAATGTCCTCCAAGCAACTTGAAAGCTCCAAGATGCTTCTCCAACTCCAAGCTAGGATGCTTCCACCTACAAGTAAGGATTTGCAAGCCTCCAAGGATCTCTCCTCCACCTGTGTCCCTACTCTTAAACACAAAGGAAGATAACAAACTGGCCTCAAATATTCACCACCCAACCATAGCTAGATCCAAACTCCAAGCAAGACCTATCTAGCACCTCATTGCCAACCATAAATAGATCACAAGCATATCACAACAAACCATAGTTTACTCAAGATCCAAACCCTACTTATGTCTCATACCATAAGCAAGATCTAAACCCTTAACATACTACACACAAGAATTACTCTACACACTAGTAGCCACACTAGAGCATAAGCAAGGTTAGCCAAAGAGATCTCTCTCCCTCCCAATGGGCGCGCTACTCCTCTTATATAGATGACATTTAGTTCTCTCTAATACACGATGGAGTTCCATGCACATCCAGTGAGGAAGAGAGAGGCCTAGAGGAGTTCAATGGCCCTCATAGGCTTATGGAAGGTCATCAAACATCTTCCATAACTTATGACTCTTTGATTACTATTCTTGTGGAACTTGAAACTCAATGGACCCTTTAGGAGGGCGCCCTCCTACTAGGACCCATTGCCCAAGTTGTGCTTGTATACTTTGGTCCAAGACCTCCATCCAAGGCATAGACACTTATCTGCCCTTAACCAATGACACTAGTACCTTTATCTAAGGCACATTCCCTTATTCCAAAGGGTACCCCTTATCCAAGGGTCACATGACTCCATATCTCTGGCTTAGGTATAGTCACTTGTCTGTCCTTATCCAAGGGTACATACCCTTAATCCTAAGGGTACCTTGCCATGTAGCCCCCAACACTAAATGGACTAATAGGGGTCTGAAGTACTGCTAGTGACATAGGTATGTAACATTTCTTCCCCTTAAACTTAGATTTTTCCTTGTAGGAAAAAATTTGGAAAATTCTTCTGGAGATCAGCCTCCTTTTCCCAAGTATCCTCCTCTTTTGATTGGCCCCCTCCACTTGACTAAAAATTCTTGAAGCATTCTACTCCGTAGAGTCTTGTGCCGGCTATTAACAATCGCCTTGGGTTCAGGTCGTCCACTCACAGACTCATCACGAAGAAGTTCCACTAGATCTTCCACAGGGAGCAGGGTCTCCCCAACCCCTATAATCTTTTTGTAACCCATCAATAAACATTAACATTTGTACTTTGGGTGGAATGTCACTATAAAGTGGTTTCAAGTACTCATGAAAATCCTGAATAAACTGTTTTTAACCTTTATTCATTGTTATATGACTCAACTTTTGAAAGTGTTCATAGTCATCTAACAGTGGTAGAAAATATTCCCTAAATACTATGCAAAAATCTTCCCATGTACAAGGTTGATTGCCTTTGCAACTAGGTCATCCCACCATACTAAGGCTCTTCCCTCAAGGAACATAGTAACATTGGATAACTTTTCACATTCTAGGAATTGGTTCATGCCAAAGTATTTGTTCCAAACATTAAGCCATGAACTTACCACCAGCAAGTTCCTGTCTTTCTTCTCTCCCTTAAACAATTTTACGGGAGGTGAAACTACATGCTTCTTCTGGTTGGCTAACCTGGACTCCAAGTTTTAGTTCTTTTGATTAGTTTCAAGAAGTTGTTTATTAGTGGCTAGAATCTGTTGATATATAAAGTTCAAGAGCTTGTGCCACATTGGATGGGTTTGATAAATCAAAAGTTGGGTTATCATTGGTTTGATCCATTGGTGTTGTTTGTGTGTTTTTCTATTATGCAAATATAACAACAAGGGCTCAAATTAGAATGATAGAAATGCTTTAATTCTTACGTCCAATGCAAATAAAAAATCATTTTACCTTTACTCATTCAATCTTATTATTTGTAAGCTCAATCCAAGCCTACAATTTGCAAGCTCAATCCAAGCTTAAGAGAACAACTACAACAAGCTACCTTTGCCTTAATCCAAAGCAAAAATGAAAAACAAATCTTTATGTAAACTTAAATTAACTAATTCCAAGCTAAGGTTTACATAAAGATCCCAATCCAATTCTATTTCTATTTGTCATTACAAAGAAACCAATATTTTTACATTTCTCTCTATTTTAGATCTCCAAATTCAATGAAACTAGTGTCTAGAAAAGGAAAATTAATGAAGCTTTATAGAAACTTCAAGTTTCAGATCTGATTTTCAGATTTAAGGGTCTGAAATTCAGAACTTCATAATGACAAGAAATATAACTTCAAAACTTGCTTTATACACAAAGTTACACTACCATTCTCTTCCTACATTGCCATCTTCATGAAACTAGGAGATAGAAACGTGTAACTAATGAAGTTTGGATGAAAAACTTCAGTTTTTAGATCTGATTTTCAGATTTATAGATCTGAAAAATATATTTTCAAAATGAAAATCAGAACTTCAAACACTTCATTTATGCACAAAAAACTAGTTTTGATCAAAACACATCGCTAGAATCAATCTTTTTGCAAAAAAAAAAGTGTATGTAGAGGAAGACTTCCTTAACCATTCCATAAATCTTTTTTCAGAACTTTCAAAAACCCAAAGCCCACTTCAAAACTTCTCTAACATGATAAAAAATCAGCCCCTAAACAATTCTATAAGGATCACTACTCTTTTCTTAAGAACAACAGATTCATTGGGTACCCCAACTACAAGCTTCCTACAACTAGGAAAACCAATAATCTTCCCCAAAAAAAATTTAATTAGTGATCTTAATAGAACTTGAAGAAGTTTAGAAAGGTTACCTTTCTTTGTCTAGCTCTGATACCACTTTAACAAGTAAAAAGGAGAAAGTCCTCCAAATCCAAGGTAGAGTCTTCAAATGTCCTCCAAGCAACATGCAAGCTCCAAGATGCTTCTCCAACTCCAAGCTAGGATGCCTCCACCTACAAGTAAAGATTTGCAAGCCTCCAAGGATCTCTCCTCCACTTGTGTCCCTACTCTTAAGCACAAAGGAAGATAACAAGCTGGCCTCAAGTATTCACCACCCAACCATAGCTTACTCAAGATCCAAGCTCCAAGCAAGACCCCCTTGCTAACCATAAACAGATCAGAAGCATATCACAACAAACCATAGTTTACTCAAGATCCAAATCCTACTTATGTCCCATACCATAAGCAAGATCTAAACCCTTAGCATACTACACACAAGAATTACTCTACACACTAGTAGCCACACTAGAGCATAAGCAAGGTAAGCAAAAGAGATCTCTCTCCCTCCCAATGGGCACCCTACTCCTCTTATATACATGGCATTTAGTTCTCTCCAATACACTATGGAGTTCCATGCACATCCAATGAGGAAGAGAGAGGCCTAGAGGAGTTCAATGGCCCTCATAGACTTATGGAAGGTCATCAAACATCTTCCATAACTTATGACTCTTTGATTACTATTCTTGTGGAACTTGAAACTCGATGGACCCTTTAAGAGAGCGCCCTCCTACTAGGACCCATTGCCCAAGTTATGCTTGTATACTTTGGTCCAAGACCAATAAAGTGATAATAGTCATCCAATGATTTTCTAAGACCTTTCTAGGTTCCATACCTCCATCCAAGGCATAGACACCTATCTGTCCTTAACCAAGGATACTAGTACATTTATCTAAGGTACCTACTCTTATTCCTAAGGATACCCCTTATCCAAGGGTCACATGACTCCATACCTCTGACTAAGGTATAGTCACTTGCCTACCCTTATCCAAGGGTACATATTCTTAATCCTAAGGGTACCTTGCCTTGTAGCCCCCAACACTAAATGGACTAATAGAGGTCACATAGGTATGTAAAACAAGTGGTACTTGATCGCGATGTGTTTCGTTCTGGAATGGAACATGGGATCTTTCGTGAGATGTATTGCAGATGTGTTATTCATCTGCAAGACTAGAGGCTCGTTCCTTGTTTCGCTCAATTCGTCCAAGAACTAACTGAGCCAAATGATCTCGTCGGCCATCTTTGCTGCTGCAACGTACTCTGCTTCGCAAGATGACTGAACCACAATGGCCTGCTTCTTGCTGACCCAAAGAACTGCTGCTCCTGACGTGATGGTGTTGTCATGTGCCAACCTTAGCATTCAAACATCTAATCCATTCATTAAACATCAAATTACAATGGAAATGCAAGAAATCAAGAAACTAGTCAAAAATCAAGAAGATAGCTAAAAGTAACAAGACTTCACCAAATTAGACAAAGTAAGGTATCTTTATTCATGATTATTGATCATTCACAAGATAGGGGCCTGATTCCAGAGCATGATCATAGCTCTCATGTGATTTTAGGCACATGAACCACTTTCTTCATCAAGAAAACTCTCCAAGAGAAGCTCCAAGATCTCTTAAAACTCAAAATTACAAAATGAACAATAGCCTCCAAATTTAGCATGACCTCAGCTATTTATAGTGGTCCTTTGTACCTCTACTATAAGTTTAGGACCTTATTTAACTAAATTGGGCCTTACAACCATTATTACAATTCTGCTATTCTCAATTATAGCAAGGTTGTTCGAACCACTTTATTAACTGTCCAATTTAGCTAAATAAGGCCCCAAACTTAGAGTAGAGGCACAAATGACCACTATAAATAGCTAAAGTCGTGCTAAATTTGGAGGCTATTGTTCATTTTGTAATTTTGAGTTTTAAGAGATCTTGGAGCTTCTCTTGGAGAGCTTTCTTGATGAAGAAAGTGGTCCATGTGCCTAAAATCACATGAGAGCTATGATCATGCTCTAGAATCAGGCCCCTATCTTGTGAATGATCAATAATCATGAATAAAGATACCTTACTTTGTCTAATTTGGTGAAGTCTTGTTACTTTTAGCTATCTTCTTAATTTTTGACTAGTTTCTTGATTTCTTGTATTTCCATTGTAATTTGATGTTTAATGAATGGATTAGATGTTTGAATGCTAAGGTTGACACATGACAATTTTGGTATCAGAGTATTAGATCCTTTCCCCATCAGATTTGGTGGATTTTGTTAAATTTGGTAGAGATTCTTGTTCTAGCTTTCTTGATTTTTGAATTTTCAGCAAGTTCTGATTCAATTTCTGAGCATCTAATCCTCATTTTATGTGCAGTTTCTTGTTGTAGATCAATAGATCTATCTTTTAGCTTTCTGGAGGTACTGAGTTTTTCTGATTTGGAGCTATAATGACCAAGTTATGGCCATTTTAATGTTTTTTTTTTCCAATTTTAGCTAGTTGTAGCTTTTTGCAATCTGTTTTTTCCATTTTTGGCCGAATTTTCGGCCAAACTTTGTGACTATAATTCTATAGGAGTGTAGATCTCACTCTTAGCTTGAATATGAGCCAATTTCCAGCCAATTTGGTTGACAATTGACGGAGTTATGACATTTCTTGTGAAGGTGGTCAAATTTTAACTTTGGTAGGAGATTTGGGAGAGAAGCAATTCAACTTTTTATTTATGAAGTTTTGCTTCTTTGTTATTTTTTTTCCAATTTCTTCATGTTGAATTTTTTGCAGGTACATTTTAAAAAAAAAAATCTAACCTAACCCTACCTACACCCAGCCCTAACCCTAGGCCCACCCCCGCTCTCTCTCTACATTCTAAATCTCTCCCTTCCCCACGAACATAATTTCCCTAACCCTAACCTACCCTGCCGCGCACCCACGCCCTTTAGTCTTTTCGTTATCCCCCTCTCTCTCTCTCTCTCTCTCTCTCTCTGCGCCTTCACTCACCCTTTCCCCAACTGTTCAAAGACGAGTTTGTTCATCTTTTTTTGGGTGTTTAGTTGATAATTGTAATATTGAAAGTGATGAATGCACTGGCAGGAGTAAGCGCACACAACTGATGTGCAGCTTGGCATTTCTTGGCCAGCGATGACTTCTCTGCTAGGAACGTGTGATTCGTCCTGATGACCTACACAGAACTGCTATGGATCTGTTGGAGTCCTAAGTGAAAGTAGATGTAGATTTGTTGACAGCTATTGAGTCCCTATAAACCTTATAGCCTTGAAGTCTATTGCAGATCTTGGGAAATGGTGTTTGGTTGATGACAATCGGTGCGCACCTTCTCTGTGTTCACTTGAGGACTATGCGAGGGTCTTGGAGAGGAGTTTCTGATTGGCAATGTGCTGTAGATTTCGAGGATGAATGCGCACTAGCCTTGTCTCTTTTCTCTAACCGCCAGCTTACCTCCTCGCGACGCCTCCCTCCACGCCGCCCCTCTCTTCCCGTCGGTCGAGATTTTAAAACCCTCTTCAAGCTACCCCCCTCTTTCTCTCTCTCTCTCTCACGTGAACTCCCCCATGGCCCAGCCTGCGCCTCCCTCTGGATTTCGAAATATTCCAAAACAAAAATTCTGTTTGAAAATATTCTTAAAGTATTCTCTCCCTCCCCTCAACGTGCCCGATAAAAAAAAAATTCCTGGTTATTCCTATTTCTTTGACGGGTTTTACATTTTTTTTTGTTACGAGCACAACAAGGCTTCAAGAAATTCAAATTTTATAGAATTAGATTTGTTAAATTATTTTAAGTTTTAGCTAATTCATTTCATATTCATCTTTAAACTTTCATAACTTTCTTGTTTGATCTCGAAAGTCAGTACTTCAAGCACGTGATCATCATTTTAGTCATCATTATTCACTTTTTATTTTTTTCTATTTTTTTAGGGCCCCATTTGCCCTAGTTATTACATTTTTTTAATCCATTTCTTCGAACTTTCATATCTCTTCAGTGTGACCTCAAATTTCGACATAGTAAAAAGCCGAAGTGATTATTACATCAAGCTTCACATGATAGCATTGGTATAAAGCCAAAACCGATCAATGAAACAAAGTTGACATTTTGTTAATAGCTACTGGTGTTCCCTAAATCTTGAAGGCTACATTTTTCGAGGACTCAGAATTTTGGGACGGGGGAGAAAGACAAATTTGTTACTAGCAAATTTGTGATTTTACGAGTGAAATTTACAATTGTCCCAAATTCTTTTCTCTTTGTTCAGTTTTGTGGACCCATAACCCACAGACTGCTTGTCACTATACCATGGACACTGATAATGAATATATGTCCGAGTATGAAAATCAATGGGATAGAAATGATTATGAGTACGATAACCAAAGGGACTGGTATGACGATGGTGGTGGTGACTGTCAACAAGATGAGGAGGAATGTGATGATGGTGACGATTGTCAATAGGATGATTCGCAATGTGATGATGGTAGCGATTGTCAGCAAGATGATCATCAACAATGTGATAATACGAACGAGCATGAACAATATTCCGATGCGGACCATGATTGTCAACCAGATGATCAAGAATATCAGCCTGGTGATGTAGAGGAATATAATAATGGTCAATATGAAACCGAGTATAACATTGTTGATTATGAGGGTCATAATCACTCTAAATGGCAACATGAGGACAATATGAGCCTACAGGTCAACCAAACGATATCCCTGAAAGTTGTGAGTATGATGAAGAAGATCCAACGGTTCACAACGTGTACAACAAAAGATTACATTGTCAAGAGACAGAATTGCATCCTAATCACTACATCGGTGAGGATGGAGACTACAATGACGATAATGAAGCTGGTTCCGAACAATACAAAGTTGAAGAAGATAATTCTGAATATCAATCATCTCTTTGTACAATGGCATTCAACAATACATCCATGCAAACAGAAGATGCTTCCTCTATGGCGGTGAAACCAAGTGTGGAAATTATTGGGTTACAGACAAGAAACAATACCAGTTATGGGAGCATAGTGACCATTCCTAGTTCATGTTACAATGGTGAGAGCAGTTTGTCAGAGGCAAATCAACATCAACAAATCAATATTCAACGAAATCCTGACGATGTTCCTTTTGAGAACATACCATCCTTTGAAGGAGAAATGAGTTCATTACATATTGATGACTAGTTATCTATTGTCGATGAGAATCTGCGACTATATTCTATCTCTGATCAGGGCAAAATTACCATAGCAGCATCCTACTTTCAAGGAAAAGCCTATGATTGGTGGCAAGGAGTATTACATCATCCAGAGTATGAACCGAAGTCATGGGATGATTTCAAAGAGTTTCGTGCAGAAATATTTATAGATTATTATATGGACTCTTGGTATATGCTAGAACAAACTGGTTTTGTAAAGGCATATAATACCAGATTCTGTTTGTAGCATCTAATCAAATTGAAGATAATCACTGCTTACAACATTGTATATATGACAAATTTATCTTTGGAGATCAAACTGATGATCATCATTGCTTACAACAGAACGAATATGAGTTGTTCATATTCCAACATAACGACGCTCTCTTGGAACAGTTAGCTCCATGGCTATATTTGGCAATTTATCAGTAAGCTCATGGGCTAATTACATGCAGCACATGACAGGTGCATCCTTCTGAGACGCTTTTACAACCGTCCTTGAGGGATGCCCAGCTAGCATCACTATAGGCAAGCATCTTGAAATCTGCATTACGACAATAACACAAGCCATAATCCCTCGTTAATTGAAGATATTGCAAAATTCATTTTGCAATCTTCCAATGTGTCGAGCCTAGATTCGTACAAAATTGGCTCATCCTGAATACTGCATACGTAATGTCAGGACGTGTGTTGTCTGCAAGGTACATCAGTGAACCTATCAGCTTCCTGTAAGGTGTGAGCTACATTTGTTCAATCCTCAGACAATCATCGTTTGGAGTATTCGATCCTTTACAATTCAGCATCCCAAAAATCTCTAGGATTTTCTAGGTGTATTTGGACTGGTGAAGGTATAGCTTACCTCCCTCATAGTCCCTTTCAATTTCCATGCCAAGTAACACCTGGATTCTCCCAGATCCACGATCTCGAAATGTTTGGAGATGTCCGTCTTCACTTCAGCAATCAGCTGCTCACTCTTGCAAAGTATCAGAGTGTCGTCCACATATACAGCCACAATGATGATCTGCCTGTCTGTGGCTCTGACATACACATTGGAATCAGCCAACATTGGCTTGAATCCTAATGATTTCAGGGCTTGATCTTTCCTTTTGTACCATTATCGAGCTGACTGTTTCAGACCATAGATACTTCTATGCATTCTGCATGCATAATCAAGAAGTGAATTTGAGACGTATCTTGGGGGTTGATCCATGTAGACCTCCTCGTCTAACTCACCATGCAAGAAGGCTGTCTTTTCGTTCACAATGTGGATCCAGAGGTCATAAGCAGCTGCATATGCAAATAACAGTCGTAGGGACGAATGTTTGACGATAGCAGAGAAGGTTTCAGAGTAGTCAATACCATATCTCTGAGAAAATCCCTTCGCTACTAGTCTTGCTTTGTATTTCAAGACATTTCCATCCGGTCCGTATTTGAGCTTGAAAACCCATTTGCATTTGGTCATTGCCAGTTGTATCATTCCTACAGTACTCCTGAATGTAGTCAAGCACTGCTGATCTACGTTTAAGAATAACACAACATTCAACAAGATCAAACCAAGGTGCGGAATTAAATGAACAAGAGAGTCAGACACACAAATAACAACAGACTAATTGGCATTAAAGATCAGACATGAAAAAAGAGTGATATGTGCACAACGACTACAAAAATCATCTATTGTTTTTCTGATTCTTCAGGCACTGCATGTAGATTCACGCAGTGCATTGGTGTGAGAGAAATACAGTTCTCTCACGAGCAATGTCTTGCTTACTAGCGGACTTGTTGGATCTCTGTGGATCCTATTTGCAGAAACTTTTCTCACACGCAGGCGGACTTCTAGTATGTATTTTCGTCTTCTTGCTTACTAGCATTAGAATACTTCATGTGTCTATGTCAGGTATCATCCAAAAAGTATATAGTCGTGTCATGTAACTCCTAGATTAGAGTGAGTAAACATCTATAGCTAATCATGAATTACAAGAATGACATATTAGCCACGACCTAGAGTGTATCTACTGACGTCATGCTATCAGATTAGATATCTGTACTTCTAGGTACTTGCATGATTTTGCTGGTCCTTTTTGGAGCGTGAGGGCAAAAAAGGGTGTCGCGACTATTTTCGTGTCACCTCCTGTCAATTGACTTTAGCATCGTCTGATTTTCTCCCTTGTACCACAAAAAATTCTCTTTCGCGAATTTTTCTCGTTGGTGTCTTTCTGTTAGGGTGTTCGTGAACATTTCTGCTTTGTGTCTCTTGACTTTCGCATTCGCGTACATTTTCATCAGACAGAGGGCTGAAAGCTAGCAAGGCTTTGGTAATAGAAACGTTTTCTTTCTTCAAGTTTAACTTAAGAACAAAGAAAAAAGTCATTCTTCCCCATTTCTAAATTTGTTACTCAAGGCGGGTAAGGATGAATACTATTATCCTTTCAGTGACCGTAAATATTGTGAAAAGGGATGAAAGAATGTATGATTTGTAATTGTTTTATGAAGTTGGAATTTGTTAATAATTCTCAAAAACTTCATATACTTGTATTATTTTTCTGACACTTTGATCAGGAAGTGGAGGGCCTTTGTGGAGGAAGAACATGTGGTATGGGATGCAGGCAATTCCAAAATGAAGATCTGAAACTAACTGGATCAGTTGACCATAGTATGGCCGTAAATCTTAATGATGCCAAATACTATCGGTCATAAAACGGGTGTTTTGTCAAAAACTTGAGATATTGGTCATGACCCCTTTTTTGGATTTCAAAACTACAAAACTGGAAACTCGACAAGCTATTTCTTTATAAAAGATATATTGGTGAGCTTCTGAACACATTAATTAACCCGATTTTTTCACTACACCTGACAACATGATAGAGCAGGAAATTTTGATTGATGTGGAGGCCTATGATTTCACATTATCCAAGTTAAATATTTTATCTTATAAATTTTTCAATTTTGGTACATGAAAATATGCTATAGTGCGTAAATCAATGTAAAGGCCTATTTGCATCCTGTAAATTCATTGTAATTAAGAACTTGCGACGTTTTTGGGGACATTATAGAGCGATACATTACCTGATCCCAACCAACACCTTAACGATTAGTGTTAACAGTTGGTGATCAACAGTTTAGGCCGATGTTTTTCTCTATAAGGGCGACACTCAGAGCCATTGTACTCATGTAGAGATTCAGTTATCAATAGAGAGAAGAGAGCCAGTTTCTATAGCTTGTGCATTCCTTTCCTCTATTATCTATTACAGTTATACTTCTTATCAATTGAGTGAACACACTCTTGAGTTATGTTGTAACTGATTTTGATAGACATTTGTTTGCGATATCCATTCTTCACATGTACTGAATTCCAGATTTTCTATCGTGGATTTACAGGCGACATCTGGGAGCGACAATTCTAACTAATGTGTGCAAAGAATTAGCCGAAGCCTAAAGCATAAGTCTAAACAAAATCTCTTTTAATTCTGAATGAGCTATGTGTTCAGATAGAGAACTTAATTGATGTTCTGCTTTGTTTGCTTTCTGTGATAAGAATTAATTCCTTGTGCTTGTTGAGACGAATCAAAAGTCGAACAAATTTCGTTGTAAAGGATCTTTTTGCTTGTTGTTGTTAGATTAATTTGCTTATTGTTGTCCTAAGAGCCTGGAAGATAACGTACCCTTCTATACCCTCAGACCTTGACCAAATTGTTGTGAAGAATTGAAAAAGATTATCTATGTTAGATATAGGGGTCTTATGTTTTTACATCAAGCATCTAGGTGTAGGATGTTGATAGGAATAAATTTGGCATAGATGGCAAATTATGCATTTCCACTTGTAATGCCACTATTGAGCCAAAATAGAGTAAGAGGCTAAACTCGTGCCAATTAGAGTGTAGACAAGTGTAATGCTTTTGTTTGATGAATTCCAAGAGGTCCAATAGGATCTAGAGGTGGAACCATGTGAGGTCCAATAGGAAATTGAGGTGTACTTGAATATAGTCCAATAGAATTAAGAGGTGCATGGATCAATGGTCCAATAGGATCAAGAGGTGACAAAGTATGGTCCAATCATAGTTAAGCATAGTGGTAGCTCGTGGATCTACTAGTATCATTGTACTCCTCATTTTGAAGCTAATTGATTTGGTGATTATATGGATTTTGTGAGTTATTAGATTTCTAGCTTTCTCTCTCTACCCGAGAGCACATGATGCTTTTTATCTCTCTACCCAAGGAGAGCAGCTTTTTTTTACTTAGATTATTTTTTGAATACTTCCCACACATGTGAGTGAGAGTTGGAAGTGTTTGAATGCATGTAGTAGTGTGTTTTTGCCATAGGATCTAAGATTGATCTTGAATCTCAATCTAATCTTAATCTTGGTGCATCTACACACCTTAGGAGATCATAAGTACATGTTGTGGACAATCCACACATGTGAAATTCAACATGGTATCAGAGCCTACCTAAGGTTACCATGCATTTTGATCCATCTAAGTGAAAACTTTTCATCATTCTTGAGCTAGAAATTGTCAAGACCCATTGTCCTAGCTATCTTGTTCAATTTTGGATCAAAAGAGATCAAAAGGACATTGATTAGGTCTGACCTGGTACTGTACGAAATTAGGTGCTCAGACACGTGTGAGGAACATCCAAATTCAGTTTGGAAGTTCTCTCTCATGCTTGATCCATTTATCTTGCTTGATAGCTTGTTTTGAAGATATTTTTGTCTAGTTTTTTATGCAATCAGTTTCATTCCATTTGGTTGAGCCAATCAAAAGTTATAAGCTTTTGAAGAGGGTTAGGTAGGGCACCTAGATCTGGGTGGACACATTTGGTTTGGTCAAGAGATTTCTTGGTTGATCCAAAATCACAATTGTATGCTTGCCAATCTCATCTATATGTGATCTAGGCACTGTTTTGTGATCTTAGCCATTTTGTTTCATGCAATATCATTTTATTTGAGTCAAATTTGGTTTCTTAGAGTACTTCACACGTGCTAAGAGTGTTTGATCCTAACTTTGCCTATACTCCATCATTTGATGTGAAATAGATCTTGTTTTAGAGAGATTTGTGTAGCTAGTGAGAATCAATTCACAAATAGTTGCAAGATCTTTCATAGGAGGATATAGTACTCAATTATTGGATCCTATTGAGAGTGTGTAGCAACATTTATTGTTCATCATTTGAGTTTTCTTCACTTCAAATGTCTTCAATGGGTTCATCCTTGTTGGAACCAAGTGAAAAATTGTCCACTTCAAACTATTCAGTTTGGAAAATGAGGATGGAGTCCATCTTGATCCTTCAAGACATGATGGACATAGTTCTTGGCCTTGAAGAAGAACCACAAGTTCTTCAAGAGGTTCAAAAATACAAAAAGAGAGCTAGGATCGCTCTCCACTACATTAAGATGAATGTCTCTAATGAGATATTGAGGGAGATAGGTACTTGTATAACAGCCAAAGAAGCTTGGGATTGTCTCAAGACTATCTGTGAGGCTAAGAATACCTCTAGGCTTCTCACTCTTAGGAATAAAATATTTCAAAGTAGCCAAAAGAGTGATGAGAGTGCATCTAGTTATGTTTTGAGAGTAAAAGATATTCATAGAGAACTTGCTTGTATTGGTGATTCCATCAATCAAAATGAGCTAGTTCAAGTCATTCTCAATGGCTTGAGAAGTGAATTTGATAACCTTGTCCAATCCTATGCCATTAAGGAGGAGCTACCAAGTTTGAAGGCTCTCCAAATTGTGCTAATTTTGGAAGAATCAAGACAAGAGTACAAGCTCTTGAGGATGGACAAGCTTTCTCTCACTCATAATGATGGCAAAGCTCTCTTTGCCAAGGATAAGCACAAAGGGAGGAGCAAGAACCAACATCAACAATCCTCAAGCAAGGACAAAGTCAAATCCAAAGACAAAGATGAGGAGGAAGATGATTCCTCTAATGCTTCATCATCCAAGCTCAAGAAGAAGAAGATCAAGTGCTTTTATTGTGGCAAGAAAGGTCATTATGCCACCAATTGCTTCAAGATGAAGAATCAACTCAAGCAAGCCAACATTACCAATGAGAAGGAAGACACTATTGCAAGTGATGGATAGGGATCTCTTATGGTCTCTAGTTTCTCATCTACTCCTTTCAAGAAGGATGGCCTATGGTATATTGATAGTGGAGCCTCTTCACATATGTGTAGCTCCAAGGACTCTTTCTCTTCTATTGCACCTTATGATGGAGTCAAGAAATCAATATACACTGCAAATGATTATGAATGTCCTATTGAAGGCATAGGGAACATTCCCTTGAAGCTTGCATCCTCTAAATTTCTTTATGTACCTAAGCTTACCAAGAATCTTATTAGTGTTGGCCAATTGCTTGATAATGGCCTTGATGTAAAATTCAATGTTGATACTTGCACTATCAAGAAGAATGATGAGATACTTGCATTAGGATCTAGATTTGGTGGCATCTATAAACTAGATCCAAATGAGTATGTGAATGCTTGTAATGTTGCTCTTGTGAACAAGCTCTCTATGGAGGAATTATGGCATAGGAGGTTGGGACATCCCAACTACAAATCCATGCTCTCTATGATCAAAGAAGCCAAAGCTATTGGCTTGCCAAAGTCACTCTCCAAGAAGAGCAAGCCTTGTGAGGCTTGTGCTATTGCTAAATCTCACAAAAAGCCATTTACAAGATCTTCTATCAAAAGCAAGCATCCTTTGGAGTTAATCCACTCGGATGTGCATTTCTCATCAACTACAAGCAAGGGAGGAGCCACTTGTTTTGTTACTTTCATTGATGATTACACAAGATTCACTTGGATATATCTTCTTGCTTCTAAATCTATGGTGTTTGATCATTTCCTTATTTTCAAAGCTTATGTAGAAAAGCAATTCTCATTCAAGATTAAAGCTCTTAGAAGTGATGGAGGTGGTGAATATATCTCGAATAAATTTCAAGATTTTTGTGAGCTTGAAGGCATTAAAAGAGAGTCCTCTTGTGCCTACTCTCCATCTCAAAATGGAGTGGCCGAGAGAAAGAATAGATCTCTATGCGAATGTGCAAAATCTATGAGAATTGAGGCATCTTTGCCCAAAGATTTTTGGGGAGAAGCCATTAATTGTGCAAATTATCTTTGCAATAGGCTCCCACATATAGCTCTTGGAGGAAAGTCACCATATGAAATCTTATTTTTGAAGAAGCCTAAGGTTGATCACCTTAGAGTTTTTGGATGCTTATGCTTTGTCCAAATTCCCTTGGAAACAAGGAAGAAGGAAGATCCTAGTGCATGCAAAGGGATCATGATTAGATACTCATCCACCAAGAAGACCTATAGAGTCTTTATACTCTCTACTTCTCAAGTTATTGAAAGTAGAGATGTTGTCTTTCATGAAGATCAACCCTCATCTTGTGAAGAGGTTGAGATCAAGAAATCTATGGATGCATCATCAATTATTGACTTTGAAGACAATCATGATGTGATGGGGTCGAGATTTGAAGAAGACTCTCCTCGGATTTTCTCACCAAGAAGATCCATGAGAGATAGATCCGAGCCTAAGAGGTGGATCTTGATTTCACTAATTATGTTTGTTATGTCTCTCATGAAGAGCCAAAGAATGTACAAGAGGCACTCAATACCAAGGAGTGGTATGATGCCATGAAGCAAGAGTATGATGCATTGATCACCAACAATACTTGGGAGCTTGTGGATCCTCCATCCAACAAGCATGTGATTGGTTGCAAGTGGGTATTTCGGATCAAGTTCAATCATGATGGCACCATCAACAAGCATAAAGCAAGATTATGTGCCAAAGGATTTGCTCAAATCCATGGTCCTGATTATGAGGAGTGACAATAAGAATTCTTATTTCTCTTGCTTGTTTCTTCAAGTGGAAGGTGTTCCAATTAGATGTATCCAATGATTTTCTAAATGTTTATCTTGAGGAGGAGATCTACAAGGAACAACCTCAAGGATTCATCAAGGATGAGTCCAAAGTGTGCTTGCTCTTCAAAAGTCTTTATGGACTCAGGCAAGCACCAAGATCATGGTATTCAAGAATTAATTCTTTTCTTATCTCACTAGGATTTACTCTTAGTGACTATGATCCTTCCATGTATCTAAAGTTTGTTGATAGCAATATTGTCATTCTTCTAATTTATGTTGATGACATTATTCTTTGTGGAAGTTGTATCAAGCTAGTTGATAAAACTAAGCTAGCACTTGGATGTGAGTTTAAAATGCAAGATCTAGGAGAGATACATTACATCCTAGGCCTAGAAATTGATTTTTATGAAAATCATGTCTTTATATGCCAATCTAGATATGCTCACTCTATGTTGAAAAAATTTCATATGGAAAATTCTAAGAGCATAGATACTCCAATGGAGCAAATTGTAAAAGATCCTAATAAAGGTGATGAAAGATCCTTTGAGGACATCACCTAAGATCCATCATTGGAAGATGGCCAAGAGGATTCTAAGATATGTATCTTCATCTTGTGATTATGGTCCACTCTATAAAAGTGAAGATCTATCCATTGTTGGCTCCTCGGATTCGGACTTTGCAAGTGACAAGATGGATCGAAAGTCTATTAGTGCATACACTATCTTTCTTGGAGGCAATCTAATACCTTGGCTTTCCAAAAAGCAAGATACTATATCTCTCTCTTCATGTGAGGCCGAGTACAAAGCACTCACTACAACTACCAAAGAGGTGCTTTGGATCAAGAGGTTATTAATGGAGCTAAAGTGCATCAAGGAAGATGATCTACCAATAATCAAGTGTGATAATGCAAGAAGCAAGCACATAGAAGTGGCACACCATTTTGTGAGAGAAAAGCTTATTGGAGGAGAAATCTATTTGGAGCATGTCAACTCGTCCTCTTGTATTGCAGATCTACTCACCAAGCCTTTGAGCAAAAGTGCTTTCATTAAGCATAGATCTAATCTTCGAGTTTTATCAAGATCAATGCTCAAATCTTCATAGATAATTTTTTAGGAGGAGTGTGAAGAATTGAAAAAGATTATCTATGTTAGATATAGGGGTCTTATGTTTTTACATCAAGCATCTAGGTGTAGGATGTTGATAGGAATAAATTTGGCATAGATGGCAAATTATGCATTTCCACTTGTAATGCCACTATTGAGCCAAAATAGAGTGACAAGAGGGTGATCGACACAGCCAATGATGTTGAGTGTGCAATCAAAGGGATTGGCACAATTTTTACTTCTCTCTCTACAAATAGGAATGTGCATTTTAAAGATGTTTTGTTTATTTTATCTATTACTAAGAATCTTCTTAGTGTGAGTCAAATGCTAAACAAGGGAGTTAGGGTGGAGTTTGATGGAGATGCTTGCTTGATCAAGAAGGAAGATGAAGTGATTGCCCTAGGGAAGAGGCAAGGTAAATTGTTCAAACTTTACTAAAATATTTCATGATTATTCACAGAAGGACAACACCATATAAATCAAAGGCAAATGGATTAATTGAAAGAGAAAACGAGAAATTAAATAAAATTATAGATCAACACTCCACTAACTGAGATACTAAAATACTAGCAGTTCTATGGGCATATCGTAATACAAAAAAAGATTACAACTAAAAAGACACCTTACTATTTAGTATATGGAATGTACCCACCAATACTTCCAATCGAATTTGAAATTCCTACCTCTCAAATTTAATATGCAAAACGTGACGTTTGAAGAAGATTTCTCTAAAAGCCTGTGAGTGAGCACTATTATATGACAATAGGAATTTAAAATTTCCAGAAAAACTACATACAAGATAGATGGGGTCATACAAAGTTATTGAAGTGTTTTGTAACAATTCGATCCAACTGGCAGATTTGGAAGGAAATTTACTTGATACAAGAGTAAACGGCTCTCGTATTAAGAAGTATCATCTATCGTAGTAAAGAGTTCGAAAATAAATCTCTTGGTTTCATGTAAGCAAATTAATAATTATGGTTTTACAAGAAAACATTTATAGATAATTTTTCTATTTTTATTTATTCTATTATTTCTATTATTTATTATTCTCTTCTCAGTCAACGAGGACGTTTCTTGATTTGAGGGGGAGGAGAGGTTTTTTATAATTAGATTTTTTTTTATAGGATTTTCGAATTTATAGACTAAGGTCAAATTCACGTCCTCAAAATATATAAGTATCGAAATTCATGGATCAAAAAATATTAGATTCGATTCGATTGGATAATGGGTCGAACATGTTTGAATAAAATCGATCCTTCATATTTTTCTACCCATATATTAATTTTTTGACCCTCTTTAAAATATCAATCTGATCCGATATTACTTCATATTTTTGTGAAAGTACTGTACTTTAGGACCATAAATGGATCTACAAAAGATCCACAAGAGTGATTGAATGCTTGCTTAACAATCTATCAAAAAACTAGGTTCATCTTCACCTTCAATCAAGAACTCATAAAGGTCTTGGAGCACCAAGAGTGACTCCATCTTAACCTTCCAAATAGCATAATTTGTAGAATTCAATCTCTCACTAGCTTCTAAAAGGTATGCTCCAGCGAATCCCATCTTACTAGTGACTTCTACAAACAAGAAATAGATTTGATTGAACTTGAAACTCAAAAAGGTCTCACACTTGCTGTATTTCACTCAAATTTGATTTCTAATCCAACAAATGGACTTATAATCACAGTTCTATCACTCCCTCACAAAGCTGAAATGAAGATAGTGAAAACTACTTTCAAACAAATCTTGCCAAGAAATGGATTTGATTGTCTCTAGAAACTCACCAAGGTCTCTCTCTTGTAGTGTTTCACTCAAATTAGATTTCTAATCCAAAAAATGGACTTATAATCTCAGTTCTGGCACTCTCTCACAAAGTTGGAATGAAGATAAGATGATGTGAAATCTACTTACAATCAAATCTTGCCAATTTTGGCTATTTTTGGACAAAAAAATGATTGAATCTATTTCTTCCTTCTTGGTGTACTTTCAAGACCTGTTTTTAACCTTAATAGGACTTGAACAAAGCCTAGATTAATTAGATTTCATGAAAAAAATTCAAATCTAATCAATGGCAAATGATCTTGGTAAATTATTCTAGGATCTCCACCAAAAATCACACCAACAGCTCACAAACTGAATTTTTTAGGATCAAATGAATACCATGCATTAAATGCAGGTTCAGAGGTACCCACACATGTGGAAAGTATGGATTTGGACCCCTACCAAGTTTGGGATCAAATCTCCTCACCAAAATCAAGATTCTAGCTTGCCCTCTCAATACTAGTTTTTAGCACCAAAACTTGCTAAAAATGGATTTGCATTAGATCAATGGCTTATGCTCTTGTACTTGGGTCTGATACCATGTGAAAGTACTGTACTTTAGGACCATAAATGGATCTACAAAATATCCACAAGAGTGATTGGATGCTTGCTTAACAATCTATCAAAAACTAGTCATCAAAAAGCTGATCTAGATTGGCAAACAACAAGCATTAACAATCCAAAACATTGATCAACATTGAAATACGAGCCCACACATGTGTACTACAGGATGTAGAATGGCCTTCAACCTGAGAAACAAGTAGAAATTGATTTGGTTGCATTTGGATCACAAAAACTCAATGTACATAGTGAACTAGCTTGAGATTGCCAAGAGCTCCAAAAATTTTCTATCTTCTCACTATGGGAGCTTGGAATACATAGCAAATTCGACTTCCTTCTTGAAGTTAGGTGGATTTCCAGCATGTAATAAGGAATTTTACTCACCCTTATTGCCCTAAAATGAAACCCAAGCCTAGATCCTAGAGTTATGCTTGGTAGGTAGTTAGTTGGTCAAATTTTCACCTTAAACTTAGGTGTAGGTCCTATGAAGTAGGGATGACCACCAAATAGACATGACCAACTCTCTTGACTTGACCTAACCTACATTAGGAGTGGGTTGCCATGTGGCATCTTGGCCTTACATGTGCGGAACCCAATTATACACAATATTTACAATGTTCTACATGGTCTTTGATCAAGCTAGATTTGCCAATTTTTGCCAATTCTTCACAATTTTTTGATCCTAATATTAACAGGTTTTGTACGACTATCATTAATACTTCCGACGGTTATTAAAACGGGAATATTAGCTATCCGATCTAGAGTGACTAAGAGTTCTTCTTCTAATGAGCTTTTCCCTTCTTAGAATGTCCAAGACAATCCGAAGATGCTCTTTATATTCCGCCAAAAGTATTACTAAACACTAGGATATCATCTAAGAATACCACTACGAATCTTCCCAAATATGGCCTGAAAAAATCATTCATCATTTGTTGGAAAGTTGCCGGTGCATTGGTCAAACCAAAAGGCAACACCAAAAATTCGTAGTGACCAAAGCGAGTTCGAAACCCGATTTTTGGTATATCTTTTGTCTTAATGCGTATCTGAAGGTAGCCCGATCTTAGATCTATCTTGGTAAAGTACCCAGCACCACCAAGATAGTCTATTAGATCATCCATCCACAGTAGTGGATATCTATTCTTAACGGTTACCTTGTTCAATTTCTTATAGTCGACGCAAAACCTTATAGTCCCATCCTTCTTGGCCACCAGAACCACTGGTGATGCCCAAGGAGACTTACTAGGTTGTACCCACCCCTTTTTCAGGTAATCATGTAATTGCCTATTCACCTCACCCTCTTCCGATGCACTCATCCTATAAGGACGCTGTGCGATTGGAATTGCTCCAGGTATTAGGTCAATTTTATGATCAACTGTCCTTTCTGGTGGTAAACCTGCAGGAAGGTCTAAAAAAACATCATTGAATTCCTGCCTAAGTTCATTATAGGCTTCAAATTTTGTAGTGTTCTCACTGGGTATATTCATGGCATTTATGTTAAGTTCTTCATCATTGCAGCAAATTATATCATTATGAAAACATAAATAAACTTTAAAATCAGAATTCTTCTTAATAGAATTAAGTTTCTGTTTAGAATAAGGGTTAACATTCTTAGTGTCAACACTTAAACTAGCCTTGATCTTAATTAAAGAATTCTCATGCATAAAAGATAAAGATTTCTCAACAAAATCAGTTCTCAATGATTTGTTCTTATCAAAATGCCATTGTTGCCCAAGAACAATATCTACATTAGCTAATTGAACAGCATGGAATTCTAGTTTTTCAGAATAATCCTGAATGTGCAATTCTACATCAGGAACAATAAAATCCATCAAATCGGAATTACTTCCCAATGCCATTGTCACACAATATTTTTTCCTCACTTTTTCTGGTAAGAAGGTTTAGCGTCTGCACCAAATTTACATTAATAAAGTTATGAGTGGATCCCGTGTCAAAAAGAACATTAACAACTTGATCATTAACTTTAACTTTAATGCAAATAAGGTCATTAGGACCAAAAACTAAAGAACTAAACAAACAAACATCCATCTCATTACTTCGAGATAGATTACCTGAGGTTGAAGCTTGTTTTTTGACACAATCACGTGCAAGGTGGCCCTCGCCATTGCACTTGAAGCACAGGTTCTTCTTATGAGCTTCAGCTTTATCATTGCCACCATGATGGTTTTGGTTTTCTTAGGATTGTTGGAATTGGGATGTGTTTCATTAACACCTTCCCTATCCTTCCTCTTAAATTGAAAACCTTTTTTCTGCTCATTAGGCTGTTGACCCCTAGGTGGCTTAGGTGTGTCTCAGCCCTAATAGCATCTTCTAGGGTTTATGGATGGTTCCTACGAACATCCACTTGATAATTTTTTGGTAACCCATCAATAAACATTAACATTGGTACCTTAGAGGGAATATCACTATAAAGTGAATTCAGGTACTTATGAAAATCTTGAATAAATTGTTCCAAACTTTTATTCATGGTTAGATGACTCAACTTTTGGAAGTGTTCATAGTCAACTAAAAGTGGTAGAAAATAATTCCTAAAAAGCTTGCAAAATTCCATTTGTCATTTCAAAAGCAACCAAAGTTTTCACATTTCTCACTATTCTAGATTTCCAAAAACCAAGAAACTAGTGTCTAGAAATGGATAACTAATGAAGCTTTATGAAAACTTCAATTTTCAGATCTGATTTTTAGATTTACAGGTCTGAAAATCAGAACTTCAAAATGACAAAAAAACAGAATTTCAAAACTTGTTTTATGCACAAAGTTACACTACCATTCCCTTCCTACATTGCCATCTTCATGAAACTAGGAGATAGAAAGGTGTAACTAATGAAGTTTAGATGAAAACTTCACTTTTCAAATCTGATTTTCAGATTTACAGGTCTGAAAAACAGAACTTCAAAATGAAAATCAGAACTTCAAACACTTCATTTATGCAAAAAAAACACTAGTTTTGATCAAAACACATAGCTAGAATCAATCTTTTTGCCAAAAAAAAGTTTGTGTATGTAGAGGAAGACTTCCTCTACCTATCCCACAAATCTTTTTTCAGAACTTTTAAAAACCCAAAGCCCACTTTAAAACTTCTCTAACATGATAAAAACTCAGCCCCTAAACAATTCTATAAACATCACTACTCTCTTCCCAAAGAGAACTAGATTCATTGGGTACTTCAACTACAAGCTTCCTACAACTAGAAAAGCCTATAATCTTCCCCAAAAAAAATTTAGTTGTGATCTTAATAGAACTTGAAAAAGGTTCGAAAGGTTACCATCCTTTGTCTAGCTCTGATACCACTTTTACAAGTAGAGGTGAGGAAGTCCTCCAAATCCAAGGTAGAGCCTCCAAATGTCCTCCAAGCAACCTGCAAGCTTCAAGATGCCCCCCAACTCCAAGCTAGGATGTCTCCATCTGCAAGTAAGGATCTGCCAGCCTCCAAGGATTTCTCCTCCACCTGTGTCCCTACTCTTTAAACACAAAGATAGATAACAAGCTGGCCTCAAGTATTCACCACCCAACCATAGCTAGATCCAAGCTCCAAGCAAGACCTATCTAGCACCCCCTTGCTAACCATAAACAAATCACAAGCATACCACAACACTCCATAGCATACTCAAGATCCAGACCCTACTTATGTCCCATACCATAAGCAAGATCCAAACCTCAAGCATACTACCACAAGAAAGCACTCTACACACTAGTAGCAACACTAGAGCATAAGCAAAGCAAACAAGAGAGATCTCTCCCCCTCCCAATGGGCGCGCTACTACCCTCATATAGATGGCCCATGGACCTCTCCAATGCATTATGGAGTTCCATGCCCATCCAATGAGAGAGAGAGAAGCCTAGGGGAGTTAAAGAATCTCCAAGAGCCTCCATAGGCTTATGGAATGTCAAGAGACTCCTTCCATAATCTATGACTCTTTGAATGCCTTTCTTGTGGGAGTTGGGAACTCAATGGACACTTTAGAAGGGCTCTCTCCTACTAGGTCTCATTGCCCAAGTTGTGCAAGTATACTCTGGTCCTAGACCAATAAAGTGATATGGTTCAAGGTTGAGGCCCAAGGTTTAGAAAAATAGTCATCCAATGACTTTCTAACACCTCTCTAGGTTCCATACCTCCATCCAAGGCATAGACACCTACCTGCTCTTAACCAAGAACACTACTATCTTAATCTAAGGCACCTACTCTTAATACTAAAGGTACCCCTTATCAAGGGTCACGTGACTCTATACCTCCAACTAAGGTATAGTCACTTGCCTACCCTTATCCAAGGGCACATACCCTTAATCCTAAGGGTACCTTGCCATTTAGCCCCCAGCACTAAATGGACTATTAGGGATCTGAATTACTGCTAGTTACATAGGTATGTAACACTCATCAAGGTCATCAATAAAGACTAGAGGGTGTGGTGATAAAGGAGCATCAGAAATAGAAGGGGTAAGGATAGCAGGAGGAATGCCATGTTCATTTTCCAAGTAAATGAACACTTTTCTAATGTGCATATTATGAAATTTTTTCTCTTCTTTGAATTTTTCGATGAAATCATTAAGACGACTATAAAGATTTTCCACTAAGCTCAAAGTGTCTTTCTTCTTAACAAACTCAAGATAAATCTTTACCCAGTCAATAGTTTCAAGCAAATCAATCAGGCAAAGAATCTTATCCTCAAGTCCAGCAGATGAACATGTAGCCCTATCAGTGTTAATGACAAATTTATGCATCTCAACGATCTTTTTCATACAACAGATCAGTGTCTGAACAAAATGGTTAGGCGGAGGAAGGGGCTCCCCATAACTCAAAGAGGCAGCATCTTGAAACCATCCTGTGGACTAAACCATAAAAATAGACCTTTGTTAGCTTATGAATTGGATAAAAGATAAAGGTTTTAGTACTATCCCAACCAAGGAATAGTCGGACTTACACCACTAGGATGCATAGAGAGAAATACAAGTCTGCACTTAGTTCCTCTTGAAAAAGCAAGACTGAAACCTTTTGAAGTCTTTATTCATAATACAACAAGGTAAAATATGGCTGAAAAATAAAATACAGCACTAAACATCACCATAAAGCATAACCACTTTCAAGACGTCCTGCCATCATCCCACTAAACAAAACCGCACAAGTTAGTTCAGTGAGGAAGGTGTCATAGCTGAACGCCAGTTGTTATTCATGTCCAAAGGAAGTTATACTATTTAACAGCTGTAAATAGCATTTCAAATCATAGTCCAGTCTTCTCAAACAAGAAATGTTTTAGCGATAGGCCAAGTCCTAATATTACCGTATCAGGATGAGTGCCATGTTGATTAGTTTATGGGCCAATTGGTCCGTATCAGTTCGTTTTTAGTCATAAAAAAGAGTATGAAAAGTTTTTATCGTTTTCAAATTTGCTTAGCCAAAAGACTTGGTGTGGACATGTGTGCTGGTATTAGGGCAAATCTATGCCATGCTAACCCAAGTGACCCTTGCAGAGCAAGGTATGTCACACACTATTGTCCATACTCCTGAGCATATCCATGCTTTCCAGTTGTATCCCACCAAAAGTCTCAAGTAACACTTATTAGGGTAAGATTAAGATTTGTCATAATTGATTGTATGCTTGTTTCTGAGCAAAACCATGCTATATAGAAATCATATATCAACCATGGTATAGGGACATTAATTTGGATAGACATGATTAATTATTAGTAAGAGATTTCCATGCCATTCTAACATTTTCATAGAAAATACGTATCTCACACATATCCATGTTGTCTAAGACCGTTTTATTGGAATCCCTACTGTAAGGTTGTTGAAAAGGATTTCTTAAAGAATCATTTAGTTGATCAACTTTATGGATGTAGTATCTTTTACTCAAGTCGTTTTTCTTGGAATATTTTTGGAAAAGTTGTGTTGAAGGAATGTAGATATTAAGATATAAAAAAATGCTCATCCCATTCTTGTTCGTGCTTTGTAGAATGCGTATAAAAATCGATTATGAAAAGTCATACTTGAATGTTTGTAGATGAGGCTTCTTGGGAGGCTGCCATTGTTCTTTTTTCGTAAATGTTTTATCTTTATATCATAACGACAAGAAGATATAAAGTGCACGGAGTATGCTAAATTGCTTGCTTTGTAAAGTTTTAGTAGGCGGCATAACTTTTCTTTGAGTACGATAATGCTTGGTTCTAGTACGAACTAGAAGGTATGTACATAAAAAAGCATCAGTGAATAAGGAGTGTTTCAGGTTCATGTCCATCACTGGATATAGTAAGAAAGTTGGTTTTAAGAAGGGATGCAAACAAGTAAGATGTATCCATCGCTGCCAGTCATGCATGATGCAAAAGTATCTATTTTATGAAAACCACTCAATCTATCCATCGTTGGACAAAACATCCTTTGATGATTAAGCTTAGCAATATCTGAGAGTTAGCTTAAGAAAGCATCATACCGAATGCTACAAGCGTGAGGAGAAAGAGCTACTATAGTAAAGTGTTGAATCAAAAAGCACCTATCATATGAAATCTTTTGCCAAGTGATTAACTGGTAGGGCGCGTTTGTTGTAGAGAGAGAGAAGTGAACTCTTCACGGTGTAGTGTGGAATAATCGTCAAAATTGCATGATTTATAGTGTCATGGAGTGTGGGTTTTCGGAAGGTACAAGTGGGAGAGAGAAAATTGCCTCCCTCCAAATAGGATGTTAAATTTTAAAGTCTTGTAGTGTTTTTTGAAAATTGAAGTGGGTAATCCCCTTAGTTAAGACTCTAATTGGTTAGAAGAAATACATTGAATCTAGTCAAGTTAGTCTAGGTTTTTGGCAAGCACATAGAAACTTCCATAAGTTGATAAGCTTAGGCAAAATGATCTAAATAGTCAAGATGCCGCTATAAAAAGGCATACAAGTGTGGGAGAAATTTATCTCTCTCATTCTTCAACAATCATTCTTATCGAAGATATCTCTTTGGATTTCTACATCAATCTCTTGTATCTTGGTGGTGTATAGTGAATTTTTGTGTGTAGAATGTTTTTTTTCTTATGTATATGAATCCATACGTGTGAAAACTGATATTTTATGGATTTTTTATGGACAGGTTCAACAAAATATCATATTTAAGTGTTTATGACAAGTTCTTGTTGATTTTTCATCTTCTGTGTTGTTGATGCATGATTTTTCACATTGGTAATGAAGCTAGTGTGCTCTCCAATGATTTGCCTAAAATCAAGGGGCATAATTAGGTCATTTGGATCTGATTTTTTCACGTGGTATCAGAGCTTTGTTGTAGGCTATATCTTAAGGAGAAGCCCATTCTAGTGAGTGTTTTGGAGGTGCCATCAATTCTAGAGTGATCTGGCAGCATCAGGGTCCTATTCTTCCTTCTGTAACACCATTGTGTTGTAGTGTGTAAGCTGCAGTCCTTCTGTGAATGATACCACGATCATTATAGAAGTCAGTGAAGTGATTTGAGATGTATTCGCCACCTCGATCTGTCCTGATCTACTTCACCTTGTTGCCAGTGCATCTCTATGTCCCATTCACATACTCTGTGAATATGTCAAGTGCTTCTGATTTATTTTAAATAAAATACACTCTGACAAATTTACTATAGTCATCAATGAAGATTATGTAATATTTTGAGCCTCCTACTGAGATCACATTGAAAGGCCCACATATGTCAGAATGAACTAACTCCAGAATCTTGGTCGTTCTGTAGGAGTCTTTGACAAATGGAGTGTGTGACATCTTATCCTTCAAACATGCATCACAGGTGGTCGAACTGGTTGCATTCGAGATGCTGACCCTTGTTATTGCTCCATGATGGCTTGTTTTGTAAAGTGCCATTGAGTTCATGTGGCATAGTCTCCTGTGCCACAGAGTGTCTGGCGAATCATCATGAGTCTGATGCACTTGATATGCAGGCAGGCGTACCTTCAGGTGATATAGATCATCTTTTCTTCTGTCTTTGAGTGATCAGGGTACTAGTACTGGCATCAACCACATTGCATGCTTCGTCAGAAAACATCACACGCATCCCTGCATTAGCTATTCTTACCACAAAAAGCAAGTCCTGCTATAGTGTAGGCACAAACAGAATGTCTTCGAGTCGTCTGTCTTTGCCATTGGTGTTGAGCCGCACAGTGAACCAATACTGTTCACTTGATATTTCGATCCATCTCCAAGAACAATAAATCTTAATGGATCGAAAATCAGACATAATTCGTCTTGATGTCACGAAGTGTGAGGTAGCTCCTGAGTCTAGGATCACCTCTTGTGTGTCAGGCGTTGACACTGCACACACGTCTGCACAAATGTAGGCAGTCGAACAATTTCTATTTGATCTCTCTTCACCCATTTTTGAGCTCTCTGGCTCCTCGACATAAGACGAACTATTACTGTTCTCCTGTCTGTTCTGTGTTGATTTGTTTCTTGGGTTCAGACGATAGTCCATGGCTGCATGACCCTTTTTGTGGCAGTGGATACACTCAATCTTTGGATTGAGCCAACACGTATCAACTATGTGCCCATCACATCTGCATCTCACGTAGGTTTTCTTTTCTCCACTTTGCTGTTTCGACCCCCCTTTGCTCTTCCATTTGCCTTTACTGGTTCCTTCTACTTGCTGATCACGATCCTCTGACTCCCTCTTAGGCTTGAATTGCTTTTTTTATTTTTCTTTGTTGCCATAGAGGGCTTGGTCAGAACCATCCTTGTGATCAAGGTGCTCTCTAGCCTCGACTTCCTCTCAAATCTCGACAATTGTCTTTTCGAGGGTGTTAGTGCATTCTGACATTTGTGGGCCTTTCAATGTGATCTCAGTAGGAGACTACAAATACTATATAACCTTCATTGATGATTATAACAAATTTTCCAGAGTGTATTTTATTCAGAATAAATCTGAAGCACTTGATAAATTCACAAAGTATGTGAATTGGACTGAGAGATGTACATGCAACAAAGTGAAGCAAATCAGGATAGATCGAGGTGGCAAATAAATCTCGAATCGCTTCACTGACTTCTGCACTGAACGTGTCATCATTGAAAGAAGGACTGCAGCCTACACACCGCAGAACAATGGTGTTGCCAAAAGAAAGAACAGGATCCTGATGGAAGCTGCCAGATGCATGATGGCCTACTCGAAATCTCCAAGGGTACTATAGGCTGAAGCAGTGGCTACAACCGCATACATCCAGAACAGGACAGGTAAGTTTGGTGTCCCTCACACGACACCACACGAGTTATGGTGGGGTAGAAAGCACAACCTGTCTCACATCAAAATCTTTGGCTGTACAGCTTATGCACATATTCCTGATAAGCTTCGAAAGAAGCTTGATGAGAAAGTCAACATGGATTTCTAGTAGGTTATGACAACAATTCGTCATACTACAGAGTCTACATGCCAAACACGAACATTGTAAAAACAGTAAGAGATGTCAGATTTGATGAGAGCGGGACAATGGCCAATGACGATCCTATCGGCTACAAAGTTCTGGAGAGACAATACTATGACCTGCCGCTAGTGACAGAGGGAGCAGAGGACGAACACAAAAATGAAGATTTTCGAGTCGTTCCCCATTCGAGTGACAAATCTGAAGATGAAAGATTCAAGAGGTAGCCTACTGCTACAGTTCCTGTAAACCAAGATGGTTCCGGACCTAGCAGAGCAGACAAAGGCAAAGGCATTGTTGTCCCAGGAGGATCTCCTAGAAGGTCGGCAAGACCACGAAGAGCGCCAGCAAGATACGTGCCAAGTAGCTCAGCTTCTACATCAGAAGAGTTCTACGGATTCAGTGGTGAACCACAGACTTTCGAGGAAGCGATTGAATGTCCAGAGAAGAAAAAGTAGATCCAAGCCATGAAAGAAGAGATGGAGTCCATGAGGAAGAAACATATATGGACATTGCAACCATTAGCTCATAAGCACAAGACTGTCAAATGCAAATGGGTTTTTAAGCCCAAATACGGACCAGATGGGAATATCACAAAATACAAGACAAGACTGGTAGTGAAGAGATTTTCTCAGAGATACGGTATTGACTACTGTTGTCAAACATTCGTCCCTACGTCTGTTATTTTTATATGCAGCTGCTTATGACCTCAGGATCCACATTGTGGACGAGAAAACAGTCTTCTTGCATGGCGAGCTAGACGAAGAGGTCTATATGGATCAACCCCCAAGATATGTCTCGAATTCACTTCTTGATTATGCATGCAGAATGCATAGAAGTAGGAAACATATCTAAGTCAATAATGACAAGAAACATACAAAACTAGTATAGCTTTTCTTGAACTTTGAGATCCAAAAAATTCAATGAAGCAAGATAGCATTTCAAGCAAAGCAAAAAGAAGCATATATGAATGTGTTGTAGTAGATACAACATGAAGGATGCCCCTCTTTGCCATGTAAGGTGAGCCATAAAGACTCGGCCATGTTTAGTTTTGCCTTTGCTCTTGAAAAATAAGGCTTTGTCATCACCATCATTGATGAAGAGCCTCTCCATCCTTGATTTGATATTAGCCTTCCTACTCTCCTCGGCCATCAACACACTTTGAAGGTCTTCAATTGTAGGCAAGTTTCCCATGATGGCATAGCTTTGGACAAGGTTAGTAAAATCACTACATAAGCCATTCAAAACTATTTGCACAAACTCACGCTCTTTAATAGGTTCACCAACATAAGTAAGCTCTTTGTTCAAATCTTTTACTCTCAAAACAAATTGATGTCCACTCTCACTCCTCCCTTGGAAGCATTGAAGAACTTGGTTTTTCAGAGAAAGTAACCTTGAGGTATTTTTGGACGCATAGATCTGTTGAAGAGTCTCCCAAGCCTCTTAGGCTGAGATACATTCTCCTACTTCTTTGAGCAAATCATTTGCAACATTCATCTTAATACAATGGAGTGCAAGCTTGCACCTTCTCTTGTATTAAGTTGCTTCTTGTGGATGGATTGGCTCATCTTCCTCTCCATTCACAATATCCATCAAATCTTGCATGATAAGGATGGATTCCATTCTTAACTTCCAATTTGAATAATTTGAAGAGTTCAATCTATCACTAGGATCCAAAAGATAGGCACTTATGGATGCAATCTTCAATGATAAGGAGATAGATTCAAAGAAACAAGATAGATTGTACAAGATATGATCACTACTAGCTATCACACTCTCTTTGGGACCTGAGATGAATCACTCATTGATTTCTCAACAAGATCTAAGGTGATCTTGAGCTTGATCTATCTTCAAGGTCCAAACTTACTATAGATTTGATCAAACTAGTCTCCTCCTTGATCTCGACTTCACAAGAAGGGTGAATCCACCTATACTGAACCAAAAGCACTTTATAACAAACAAATGTCTTACAAATAAAGCCTCTTAAATTCAGGTTGAATCACATTGACATATTCAATCACAAACCTATTCCAAATCGAGTAGAATAGAAACACAAATTTCACTAGTTTTGCATTTCTAGATGAAAAACTCATCAAAACACTTGATCTGAATCCAAAAGGTGTATTTTAGGACCTTAAGAAGCCTAAGAACGACCTAATTAAGCTCTCAAATGGATGATCCAAACTTCTAAAGAGTGGTGGCATTCAAATCCTTATGAAAATCTCTACTATGAGACATGTACTCCAAGATTCAACTCATAAGAACTTTCTAATTTGCTTTGGTTGAATGGAAATGGGTCAATCTCGGTTGCTGCAGTTATAACTAAGCAAAACAGGTTCCCTTTTATCTATTATCACTCAAATGAAACCAAATTTGAAGGTACAATCACTAGATTAGCAACTAGTAGCAAGAGCAAAGCTAATACTACTCAAATCTAGGATCAAAGCCCAGAAAATTAAATCTAAAGCTCACTTTTGATTAGGCTCTGATACCATGACAAAATTTTACAGCAAATTTAATCCCAATCAATCCTAAAAGTGATGGAGGATGCACAAATAAAAGATCTAGATCTAAAAGCTAGAATCAAGACTAGTTACCAAAACTAGCAAATTTGGCATTTAACTCCACATTAGGCACATAGATTTGATCAAATGAACCCAGACCTAATAGGTCATTGGATCCACCCTAACTTGGGGTCAAGGTCTTGAGATCCAAAAACAATGAAAAACATGCTATTTTTAGATCCATGAAAAACATTTCTAGGCTATCCAAACATATTTTTGCCTCATTTCAAAGATGCTATCACAATGTAATATGAGGAATGAACTTATTGGAAAGCATCCTATGTGATTTGGCACGTCTGACATCTATTTACATGCCCATCTTGCCAAGTACAATGCATGTGACCAAAAATGGTCAAGCTAGAATTGTGAAATTTCAATACCTTGATGGTTAGCTATTATGTGCATAATATAGTCTGTGGCTGAAAAAAAAATTCATAACTTTTGAACGACTATTCAGATTGAGACGATTACGGTGCCATTAGAAAGCCCTTCACGAGAGATTTTCAACGACAGCCAAGATGACCCAGTCCGAGCTACGGTGAAGAAGTTATGGCCTGTCAAAGATTTGGTCGGTCAACACTTGGTCAATCTGATATTGCTTTCAAGCACAGTTGACCAGTTTGAAAGGGATATCAGGTTGACCAAGTGTTGACCGACCAAAATTTTGACTGGCCATAATTTCTTCACCGTAGCTTGGACTGGGTCATGTTGGATGTTGTTGAAAAGCTCTCGTTGAGGGCTTTCTAATGGCACTATAATCGTCTCAATCTGAGCTTCCGTTCGAAAGTTACATGGTTTTTTTTTTTGTTGAGCTACATACTATACTGCAGATAAAATGGCTTATTTATGGGCTGCCCCCCGACACAAAATTACAGTTCTTTTAAAAAGAAAAGAAAATCAATTTGAAGGAGCTACGTTACGTAGATTTCAAATTTGAGTGTTTTGATTGGTCAATGTGAAAGAAATTTTAAAGAAAAAAAATAAAAAGTATATTTTTAAAAGGCCCTTTTTGTGCTCAAATTTTCTTTAATGATAGTGTACCAATGAATATATGAACCAAAAGAGAACTCATGTATAAGCATGAATGAGAGAGAGAGAGAGAGAGAGAGAGAGAGAGAGAGAGAGAGAGAGAGAGAGAGAGAGAGAGAGAGAGAGAGAGAGAGAGAGAGAGAGAGAGAATGTATCTCTTTCCACGCTTGTACACTATTTATAAAAGGTCCATGCCCTATTTGGATGTCCTTCTCCAAGCTTATCAATAATAGAAAACTTCTAGATCTATTTCGAACCCTACACAAAATAGAGTAGATTCAATGTACCAAAATATTCAAATTTGAATTTTTCCAAACTCGACCTACCTACTTTTCCCACACTTTCTAAAAGTGGTAATTCAAATGAACTTAGACTGAAATAACTTCATAATGTTTATATCTAAGTCTAAGATGCATATCGGCCTAAATTGCCAAATGAACTAAACATGACTAAACTAGCTGATATTTCTCACACATCATTCCAGTATTGGTTAGAATAACCTTTAAGACCCATATAAACACATATTCAATCATCCATAATTGTTCAACATTCCGAAACTGAGACATGTAACTAAACAACTTTCGTCTGAGATGTAGAATTTCTTTCGTTAATACCTGATTGGGTTCAATCTCTTCTTCTCTTCTCTTCTTATCTTTTGGTGTTGGTGCTTCCTCTATTGTGGAGTACTCGCTTCCCTGAATGTAATGGATTCTTTGTGCTGATTACGCCTAGTTTTTGGGCTTTTTAAAAAGCATAAAATGTCACCGAAGTTTTTTTAAAAAATTTAAAAATACTGAAGCACATTCCAAACGAGCGTCAGTCCGCGTCAGACTGTGCACGTCAGACTGCCACGTGGCAGTTTCTCATTGGTCCAAAAAAAACCAGTGCTGATTATGCTTTGTAAATGGCATGTGGAAAAGTCAAAGACTCCATTACGCAATGGAAGGAGCCGGGCACAGGACATTCTGCCCGGTTCGGCTTTCCAAAAAAATTTAGGCTCGTGTAAATGGCATGTGGAAAAGTCAAAGACTCCATTACACCAGAATATGATTCTGAAAATGACGATGATCATTTTATTGATCCTTCTGTATTATGGAAGGAGCCGGGCACAGGCCATTCTGCCCGATTCGGCTTTCCAAAAAAATTTAGGCTCGGAATCCATCCATCATTTAATGACATCTAAAGTGAAAACCAGATTCTATGTGACATTTGTCACTTCTCAAGACGCGTCCGGACCCGGACGCACCCCTGCGCGTCCGCGTCCGCGTCCGCCACCCGCTTCCTTAGATATATATCTATATATATATATATATATATATATATATATATCATAGATCCAGTAGTACCGGGATCCACGGATCCCCTCGAGCCTAAATTTTTAAGGAAAGCCGAACCGGGCAGAATGGCCTGTGCCCGGCTCCTTCCATAATACAAAAGGATCAATAAATTGATCATCGTCATTTTCAGAATCATATTTTGGTGTAAATGTCAGCCTTTGAATTTCCCGGTCCTTCATTACTGGTATAGCTGTCTTTTGTTGCTTCGGCTGCTCCTCCAAATTTTGAATTTGTTGATGATCTCCTAGATTTATGCATTCCACTATGTCTTTCGGCTGCTTCTTTACTCGGTTGCTGATCGTCAACTCATGGACTCTTCTTCCTCTGCTTCCTTGAAAACAGCAGCTGAAAGAGCCTCATTTTCTATTTGTAAGGGGTTCAACAATTTACTCTTTATAAGTTCAATGGTATCAACCTTGTACTTTTCAAACTTAGACCGATTTACTGATACACATCCCTTTTCGGTGGTCACGGTATCTACAAACGCTTTTAGTGTTTGATATTCCAGTTGCGTTTGTAATAATTCGGTCTTGTACTACAGACGTTATGCCTGATAACATTGCGCTACAGTCAGCTTGAGTTTGTTCCCTCTACAGTTTTAAATTCCGATTTTTTGTAGCAAAATGGTCACTTTCCTCTATCAAAAATTGATTTTTCTTGTTCGATACGTCTGCTCGTAGCTCTTCAATTTCTTTATTTAATCAGAGCATTTGCAGCTCCTTTTGCCTTAATTGTTGAAGCTGGAATTCTTTGGTTTTTTGTAATTCTTCTAGTTGCTCATCCTTTGTTGTTGATGACAGAAGCAGCTCATGAACTTTTGCAGCAGTGGCAGATAATGTGGCAATCATATCTTGTTATGTTTGCATTTGATTTTACAATCGACTGACATTGTTTCTGTCCTGTTCTCTGATTCGAACATACTCTAACAAGCTTCCAGCATTATTCAACAAGGACTTAAAAGTTGGAAAGATTGAACTAGAAGATACATCGATTTTCTAGTTGAAATGAATACACAAGCATAAAAGGACTACACCTAGTAACAAAAGTGTTTTAAGAAATCAATAAATGGAAAACAATTGTCCATATAGATTGCTTACCAGATGCATATGTTGTATGCACATCTTCCATCTTTTGATTACTCCTTTGATTATGAAAATCATATTCAAGATAAATTGATAATTTAAAACTTATAGAGGTTTCAAATTCTAGACCATTGTCTACTGAATTATCTAATGTATGAAAGAAGTGAGAAGCTTTAGATTTTATTTTTCACAAGAATTAGACTTTAAAAGTAAGAATTTGAGACAAAGTTTGATATCGCTTTTTGAACTCCATGTGATATTGTCATATGTTTATGAAGAAAATGGTGTCCAGAAGCATCGCCTGACCCAATGGTTCATCTAGTTTTGGAATGCAGTAGAGCCAACAAAAGTATATGTTGTTGTAGTTTTATTTATTTTATTTTATGATAAGTATTAAATCCTTTACCTTGTGGAATGAAACTTCCAAATGTTGAAACAAAGTTGATAGTCACAATTTTGAGATATTGCAATAACTAGGCAGCTGGATGAGGCAATCTAGAAAAATGTTTCTATTGGACAATAGGTGTAGTGGCACAAGTGATATAGAGAGTATATAGAAGTCGGCCATAACACTCATGGATTTGATTGGACCCTTCATACAATATTGACTACAAATCATATAAGGGTGTTGCATTTTATCAAGCATGGAATAATATTAGACTATTTATTTTGTATTAGGAGGTGTTTTTGTGAACTTGAAATATTAATGTGATGTAGTGTCATTGAAAAGTGAAGTGTTTGGCAGTTATTATTTTTGTTAGTAAGAGATCAAGTCATAGATCCAAACCCACTATAGACGCCTATTGACTAACCTTATAGTTCATTTCAACGAGAGAAGGCTAAATTGCACATTCATTGGCAAGATGTTGCAAATGTGTATTGAAGTATTAAATTAAAAAAATCAAATATGTAATAAAATTCCAATGTGAGAAAAAGAACTTACTTCTTCGCCATCACCATACAAAGTATCATCAACATTGTCATCAACATCAAGAATGTTAGATCCAATAACCACATCACCATTAGAACCAACCTTTGGAATGTTTCCTTCATAAAAAATGACATCTCTTCCTATGACCACTTTCTAAATTGGGCCTCCCTTGCAATATTGAACTTGAAAAAGAAATCATACACTTCACCCTTGCTCTTTAGTAGATACACCAAACAAAATATACTAAAATCATCACTAAATCTTACATACATCTTAGCACCAACATTGATAATTGTAGTAACTCCATGAATATTCAAATGCACAAGTTGGAAAGGCCTAGTAGATCCAGAACTAGATCTCTTATAGGTATATGTTACTTTGATAAAGTACATTTCTTAGAACATGATTGATGCTAGTTAGAGATTTTGGAAGACCAAAAACAGCTTGTCTCTTTGCCATTACCTCTAATGACTTGAAGTTAAGATGCCCCAATCTCTTGTGCAATATCTCCTCCATTGACAGTTGCTCATTTGCCATACATACAACTTGGTTAGCAACAACACAAGCATCAAGTTTGAACAATTTACCTTGTCTTAGAAGGTTCTTAGTAATAGATGTAATGAACAAAACATCCTGCAAATGCACATTCCTATTTGTAGAGAGAGAAATAGGAATTGTGCCAATCCCTTTGATTGCACACTCAACATCATTGGCCGTGTCGTCACCCTCTTTTCACCTTTGTATGTCAACAAAGATCTAAAGTACTCTTTGTGAAAATTCATGTGTGAGCTTGATCCACTATCAATCCATTAAGGATCAATATCTCCATCATTAGCAATCAAATATAAAGACATCACAAGAGCACATCAGAAGAGCATCATCATTTGAGTTTTGATCATCAACACCATCTTTATCAAGAGTTAGATTTCCTTGCTTATCACCTTGATGCAATCATTAGCAAAATTTCCTTTGACTCCACAATAGAAACACTTTAGTTTTGATCTATCTTTCTTCTTGCCAACAAAACTAGACGGCTCACCTTGATCTTGCCCTTTAGACCATTTCACTTTGCCCTTGCCCTTGAACTTGCCTCGTGAGAACATAGCTTCCTCCTCTCCAACTTGAAATGTGGAAGTAGATCCTCCTCTTGATAGAAGCCTAAACTCCTCATTTCCCAAGATTTCATGCAAGTCATCCAAACTTGGAAATGTCTTTTGAATAGCAAAACTTTGAACAAGATTACCATGTCTCAGAGTGCCAAGATTTGTATTGTTGTTATGTTATTTGTTGTGCTAGAACTTGGAGTTGTATGATGCCACAAAACTTCACTATGAACTGAAAAACCATATCAGACTATGGACCATGCCAATGAATATCATATAGTGCCTGATTTTGTTCCTGGAACAGTTGAGCATAACAAGGTTCACATTCTCTCTCTCTCTCTCTCTCTCTCTCTCTCTCTCTCTCTCTCTCTCTCTCTCTCTCTCTCTCTCTCTCTCTCTCTCTCTCTCTCTCTCTCTCTCTCTCTCTCTCTCTCTCTCTCTCTCTCTCTCTCTCTCTCTCTCTCTCTCTCTCTCTCTCTCTCTCTCTCTCTCTCTCTCTCTCTCTCTCTCTCTCTCTCTCTCTCTCTCTCTCTCTCTCTCTCTCTCTCTCTCTCTCTCTCTCCCCCCCACACACACACACCAAGTATCTATGTACCATATTCTTGAAAGCACGATTTTTTCATATGCTGACTTACTTTTTATTGTTTGTAGGAACTAAAATTGTTTTACAAGTGTGGAATGTTATTCTGCAGGATTTCCAAGCTTGGACACTTGCATAAACAAAAATGAATAAGTCATGGCTACTTTAAGATACAAAAGCCATAACACTATATTTTCTCAAGATTCAAAAATAGCTTCATTGATCTTTAATGTGGTCGTAAAATGTAGACATTTCTCTCATGTATGTTCTCATAAGAAGTGCAAATAAAATTTGATTGCTTTCAAATTAGTAACTTCATATTTTTTGCTACATTGAGTGGAGCTTGTGTTTTTTTGAAATTATTGCATATCCCTTTGTTGATAGACATGCTTATGCAATCTTCATGTAAAAATTCTACCACAACATCAAACATGCTTCAGTTGATGTGAAAATTATTGCATACATACATGCTGAGGGTTGACATTTACTAGTGCGACAAGGCGAATTGGCTCATTGACTAAGTCTCCCAAAAAGTTCTTGCAACCTTCTTATTCTCTAATTCCTATAACATCTCTAACAAATTTGGCAAGGAATAAGATTTCTTGTCAAACTTCATCACTATAATTTTCATAATGGATTTTCTAGTTGAAATGAATACACAAGCATTGAAGGACTATACCTAGTAACAAAAGTTTTTTAAGAAAATTCAATAAATGGAAAACAATTGTCCATATAGATTCCTTACCAGATGCATATGTTGTATGCACATCTTCCATCTTTTGATTACTCCTTTGATTATGAAAATCATATTCAGGATAAATTGATAATTTAAAACTTATAGAGGTTTCCAATTCTAGACCATTGTCTACTGAATTATCTATTGTATGAGCGAAGTGAGAAGCTTTAGATTTTATTTTTCACAAGAATAAGACTTTAAAAGTAAGAATTTGAGACTTAGTTTGATATCGCTTTTTGAACTCCATGGGGTCCTAGTTTTGGAATGCAGTAGAGCCAACAAAAGTATATGTTGTTGTAGTTTTATTTATTTTATTTTATGATAAGTATTAAATCATGCTCCTTTGTGGGATGAAACTTTCAAATGTTGAAACAAAGTTGATAGTCACAATTTTGAGATATTGCAATAACTAGGCAGCTGGATGAGGCAATTTAGAAAAATGTTTCTATTGGACAATAGGTGTAGTGGCACAAGTGATATAGAGAGTATATAGAAGTCGGCCATAACACTCATGGATTTGATTGGACCCTTCATACAATATTGACTACAAATCATATAAGGGTGTTGCATTTTATCAAGCATGGAATAATATTAGACTATTTATTTTGTATTAGGAGGTGTTTTTGTGAACTTGAAATATTAATGTGATGTAGTGTCATTGAAAAGTGAAGTGTTTGACGGTTATTATTTATGCTAGTAAGAGATCAAGTCATAGATCCAAACCCACTATAGACACCTATTGAGTAACCTTATAGTCCATTTCAACGAGAGAAGGCTAAATTGTACATTCATTGGCAAGATGTTGCAAATGTGTATTGAAGTATTAAATTAAAAAAATCAAATATGTAATAAAATTCCAATGTGATGAAAAGAACTTTCTTCTTCACCATCACCATACAAAGTATCATCAACATTGTCATCAACATCAAGAATGTTAGATCCAATAACCACATCACCATTAGAACCAACCTTTGGAATGTTTCCTTCATTAAAAAATGACATCTCTTCCTATGACCACTTTCTTAGTTGAAGGAATGTAAAGTTTAGATTACTTGCTCACTCACTATAACCAACAAATATACCTTTCTTTGAAGATGGATCCTCCTTATTCCTATCATCAAGAGTAATCATGTTGATATAGCATACAGAGCCAAAAGTTTTGAGATACTTGACATTTGGCCTTCTACCAAATAACATCTCAAAAGGTGTCTTTCCATCCAAAACAACACTTGGCCACCTATTACATAAATAATTGGCACCTAACCTCATAGCTTTTTCTCCTTCACATAAGGTTCTATTCTTCCTTTTGGCCACTCCATTTTGTTGTGGTGTTCATGGACTTGTGAGCTCCCTCTTGATCCCATTTGCATCAAAAAATGCTTTGAACTTGATAGAAATGTACTCACCACCATTGTCACTCCTCAAGCACTTGATTTTGGTGTCTAATTGGACCTCCCTTGCAATATTGAACTTGAAAAAGAAATCATACACTTCACCCTTGCTCTTTAGTAGATACACCAAACAAAATATACTAAAATCATCACTAAATCTTACATACATCTTAGCACCAACATTGATAATTGTAGTAACTCCATGAATATTCAAATGCACAAGTTGGAAAGGCCTAGTAGATAAAGAACTAGATCTCTTATAAGGTAATAAATGTTACTTTGATAAAGCACATTGCTCACAAACATGATTGATGCTAGTTAGACATTTTGGAAGACCAAAAACAACTTGTCTCTTTGTCGTTACCTCTAATGACTTAAAGTTAAGATGCCCCAATCTCTTGTGCAATATCTCCTCCATTGACAGTTGCTCATTTACCATGCATACAACTTGGTTAGCAACAACACAAGCATCAAGTTTGAACAATTTACCTTGCCTCTTCCCTAGGGCAATCACTTCACCTTCCTTCTTGATCTTCAAGCATCTCCATCAAACTCCACATTAACACCCTTGTTTGTTGAATTTCACACGTGTGGATTGTCCACTACATGTACTTGTGATCTCCTAAGGTGTGTAGATGCACCAAGATCAAGACTAGATTGAGATTCAAGATCTATCTTTGATTCTATGGCAAAAACACACTACTACATGCATTCAATCACTTCCAACTCTCACTCACACGTGTGGGAAGTGTTCCAAAAGTATTCTAGGTAAAAACAAGCTGCTCTCGTCAGGTAGAGAGAGAAAAACCATGATGAGCTCTCGGATAGAGAGAGAAAGCTAGAAACTCAATGACACTCAAAATCCACTCAATCTCAAAATCAATTAGATCCAAAAGGAGGAGTACAATGATACTAATAGATTCATGAGCTACCACTATGCTTAACTATGATTGGATCACACTTTGCCACCTCTTAATCCTATTGGACCATTGATCCATGCACCTCTAAATTCTATTGGACTATATTCAAGCACAGCTCAATTTTCTATTGGACCTCACAAGGTTCCACCTCTAAATCCTATTGGACCTCTTAAGCTTCATCAAACAAAAGCATAACACTTGTCTACACTCTAATTGGCACAAGTTTGGCTCTATTTTGGCTCAATATTGGCATTACAAGTGGAAATGGATAATTTGCCATCTATGCCAAATTTGACCCTATCAACATCCTACACCTAAATGCTTGACTATGAAATTCTATGAGACCCCTATATCAAACATTTTGATTTACTTTACAATTCTCCACACGTGGGAACATCCTCCACACATATGAGATTCACTTACAAACTTCTATCATAAAAAATACCAAGCTAGATTTTTGCCAATTTCTCACATTGTTTAGCATTTCACTCACACTAAGAAGGTTCTTAGTAATAGATGTAATGAACAAAACATCCTTCAAATGCACATTCCTATTTGTAGAGAGAGAAATGGGAATCGTGCCAAGATTTGTATTGTTGTTACGTTATTTGTTGTGCTAGTTGGAGTTGTCATATGCCACGAAACTTCACCAGGAACTGAAAAACCATATCAGACTATGGAGCATGCCAATGAACATCATATAGTGCCTGATTTTGTTTTCGGAGCAGTTGAGCATAACAAGGTTCACATTATCTGTCATGATGTCAAGCATGAAAATCGAAATGTCCATAACTTATGTAAAACTCTCTCTCTCTCTCTCTCTCTCTCTCTCTCTCTCTCTCTCTCTCTCTCTCTCTCTCTCTCTCTCTCTCTCTCTCTCTCTCTCTCTCTCTCTCTCTCTCTCTCTCTCTCTCTCTCTCTCTCTCTCTCTCTCTCTCTCTCTCTCTCTCTCTCTTCTCTCTCTCTCTCTCTCTCTCTCTCTCTCTCTCTCTCTCTCTCTCTCTCTCTCTCTCTCTCTCTCTCTCTCTCTCTCTCTCTCTCTCTCTCTCTCTCTCTCTCTCTCTCTCTCTCTCTCTCTCTCTCTCTCTCTCTCTCTCTCTCTCTCTCTCTCTCTCTCTCTCTCTCTCTCTCTCTCTCTCTCTCTCTCTCTCTCTCTCTCTCTCTCTCTCTCTCTCAGGCCCACACACACCAAGTATCTATGTACCATATTCTTGAAAGCACGATTTTTTCATATGCTGATTTACTTTTTATTGTTTGTAGGAACTAAAATTGTTTTACAAGTGTGGAATATTATTCTGCAGGATTTACAAGCTTGGACACTTGCATAAACAAAAATGAATAAGTCATGGCTACTTTAAGATACAAAAGCCATAACACTTTATTTTCTCAAGATTCGAAAATAGCTTCATTGATCTTTAATGTGGTCGTAAAATGTAGACATTTCTCTCATGTATGTTCTCATAAGAAGGGCAAATAAAATTTGATTGCTTTCAAATTGTAACTTCATAATTTTTGCTACATTTAGTGGAGCTTGTGTTTTTTTGAAATTATTGCATATCCCTTTGTTGATAGACATGCTTATGCAATCTTCATGTAAAAATTCTACCACAACATCAAACATGCTTTAGTTGATGTGAAAATTATTCCATACATACATGCTGAGGGTTGACATTTACTAGTGCAACAAGGCGAATTGGCTCATTGTCTAGGTCTCCCAAAAACTTCTTGCAACCTTCTCATTCTCTAATTCCTATAACATCTCTAACAAAATTGGCAAGGAATAAGCTTTCTTGTCAAACTTCATCACTATAATTTTCATAACAATGGATTTTCTAGTTGAAATGAATACACAAGCATAAAAGGACTATACCTAGTAACAAAAGTGTTTTAAGAAAATTCAATAAATGGAAAACAATTGTCCATATAGATTGCTTACCAGATGCATATGTTGTATGCACATTTTTCGTCTTTCGATTACTCCTTTGATTATGAAAATCATATTCAGGATAAATTGATAATTTAAAACTTATAGAGGTTTCAAATTCTAGACCATTGTCTACTGAATTATCTATTGTATGAGCGAAGTGAGAAGCTTTAGATTTTATTTTTCACAAGAATAAGACTTTAAAAGTAAGAATTTGAGACTTAGTTTGATATCGCTTTTTGAACTCCACGAGATCCTAGTTTTGGAATGCAGTAGAGCCAACAAAAGTATATATTGTTGTAGTTTTACTTATTTTATTTTATGATAAGTATTAAATCATGTTCCTTTGTGGGATGAAACTTCCAAATGTTGAAACAAAGTTGATAGTCACAATTTTGAGATATTGCAATAACTAGGCAGCTGGATGAGGCAATTTAGAAAAATGTTTCTATTGGCAACTTAGAAAATCCCTTTGATTGCACACTCAACATCATTGGCCGTGTCGTCACTCTCTTGTCACCTTTGTATGTCAACAAAGATGTAAAGTACTCTTCGTGAAAATTCATGTGTGAGGTTGCTCCAATATCAATCCACCAAGGACCAATATCTCCATGATTAGCAATCAAATATAAAGACATCACAAGAGCACATCAGAAGAGCATCATCATTTGAGTTTTGATCATCAACACCATCTTTATCAAGAGTTAGATTTCCTTGCTTATCACCTTGATATCTTTTCTTCTTGAAGCAATCATTAGCAAAATTTCCTTTGACTCCACAATAGAAACATTTTAGCTTTGATCTATCTTTCTTCTTGCCAACAAACGTAGAAGGCTCACCTTGATCTTGCCCTTTAGACCATATCCCTTTGCCCTTGCCCTTGAACTTGCCTCGTGAGAACATAGCCTCCTCCTCTCTAACTTGAAATGTGGAAGTAGATCCTACTCTTGATAGAAGCCTAAACTCCTCATTTGCCAAGATTTCTTGCAAGTCATCCAAACTTGAAAATGTCTCTTGTATAGCAAAACTTTGAACAAGATTAGCATGATCATCCAAAAAAAAATTCATGACTTTTGAGCGGTTGTTCAAATTGAGACGATTACGGTGCCATTAGAAAGCTCTTGACGATTATTTTTGAACGACACCAACATGACCCAGTCCGAGCTACGGTGAAGAAGTTATGGCCTGTCAAAGATTTGGTTTGTCAACACTTGGTCAACCTGATATTGCTTTCAAGCGCAGTTGATCAGTTTGAAAGGTATATCAGGTTGACCAAGTGTTGACCGACCAAAATTTTGACTGGCCATAACTTCTTCACCATAGCTCGGACTAGGTCATGTTGGATGTTGTTGAAAGCTCTTGTTGAGGGCTTTCTAATGGCACTGTAATCGTCTCAATCCGAGCTTCCGTTCAAAAGTTACATAATTTTTTTTGTTGGACTACATACTATACTACAAGTAAAATGGCTTATTTATGGGATGCCCCCAAACACAAAATTACAGTTCTTTTAAAAAGAAAAGAAAATCAATTTGAAGGACCTACATTACGTAGATCTCAAATTTGAGTGTTTTGATTGGTCAATGTGGAAGAAACTTTAGAGAAAAAAAATAAAAAGTATATTTTTAAAAGGCCCTTTTTGTGTGTACCAATGAATATATGAACCAAAAGAGAACTCATGTATAAGCATGAATGAGAGAGAGAGAGAGAGAGAGAGAGAGAGAGAGAGGGAGAGGGAGAGGGAGAGGGAGAGGGAGAGGGAGAGAGAGAGAGAGAGAGAGAGAGAGAGAGAGAGAGAGAGAGAGAGAGAGAGAGAGAGAGAGAGAGAGAGAGAGAGAGAGAGAGAGAGAGAGAGAGAGAGAGAGAGAGAGAGAGAGAGAATGTATCTCTTTCCATACTTGTACACTATTTATAAAAGGTCCATGCCCTATTTGGATGTCCTTCTCCAAGCTTATCAATAATAGAAAACTTCAAGATCTATTCCGAACCCTACACAAAATAGAGTAGATTCAATGTACCAAAATATTCAAATTTGAATTTTCCCAAACTCGACGTACCTACTTTTTCCATACTTTCTAAAAGTGGTAATTCAAATGAACTTAGACTAAAATAACTTCATAATGTTTGTATCTAATTCTAAGATGCATATTGGCCAGAATTGCCAACATTCTTATCAGCACTGAATACCATATCGCACATCCACTTTACAAACCCTACAAATGCAAAATCCTTCATATTACTAGCAAATAGACTTTTGTTTCTTGATAAATAACATCTTCTCTGTCAGTCAAGTCCAACCATTGGTCTAGTAGTGTAGAATCCATGATTTTCTTTGCCTTCTTCACCGATCCTTGAGTAGGTATTCCAGTGTGCTATGTGTATTCCTCTTTCGTGAGCTCAATAGTGGGTACTTCTCTGATTCTTACTCCATCCACCATTTCATTGCAAATGTCGGTTAATAACAACGAATTGTCTTTGTATTTGATCATGGTAAGTTTGGACAATTATGTGCCTACCCTCCATTCTTCAAACAAAATCTCAGGTCTGGCTTTCTATACACGACTAGATGCCATTTTTCTGTAGATACAACATTGGTCGTATAAATAATCTAGCGCTGCTGTATAATTTGAAGAAGATTATTCGCGCAAGAGAATTAGTAAATCACTGCAAGATCAGCTATAGTAGCGCTAGAAAGGATAGTAAGGAAATGGCGATAGTATCAATTAAAAGATGAACTCTTAGTCAATCCAGATCTTCATGACGTCAACCTAGGATAGCTAATATTCCCATTTTAATAGTTGTCGGAAGTATTAATGATAGTCGTACAACAACCGTTGATATGGATCAAAAAATATGAAGTAATTTCGGATTAGATCGATATTTTAAAGAGGGTTGAGAAAATAATATATGGGTAGGAAAATATGAAGGATCGATTTTATTCAAACATGTTCAACCCATTATCCAATCGAATTGAATCTAATATTTTTTGATCCATGAATTTTGATACTTATATATTTTGAGGACGTGAATTTGACCTTAGTCCATAAATTCAAGAATCCTATAGAAAGCGTTCTAATTATAAACGCCTCTCCTCCCCCTCAAATCAAGAAATGTCCTCGTTGATTGAGAAGAGAATAATAAATAGTAATAATAATAATAAAATAAATAAAAATAAAAAAATTATCTATCGATGTTCTTTTGTAAAATCATAGATTTTGATTTGCTTACATAAAACAAAGAGATTTATTTTCGAACTCTTTACTATGGCTGATGATACTTCTTAATACGAGAGACATTTACTCTTGAATCAAGTAAATTTCCTTCCAAATCTGCCAGTTGGATCGAATTGTTAGAAAACACTTTAATAACTTTGTATGACCCCATCCATCTTGTATGTAGTTTTCCTGGAAATTTCAAATTCCTATTGTCATATAATAGTGCTAAGTCACCAGCTTTTAGTGAAATTTTCTTCAAACGTCACGTTTTGCATATTGAATTTGAGAGGTAGGAATTTCAAATTCAATTGGAAGTATTGGGTACATTTTATATACTAAATAATAAGACGTCTTTTTAATTTTACTCGTTTGTTGTATTACGATATGCCCATAGAACTGCATGTATTTTAGTATCCCAGTCACTGGAATGTTGATCTGTGGTTTATTTAATTCTTTGCATAAAAGACTATTTGCTCTTTCAATTAATCCATTTGCCTTTGATTTATATGGTGTTGTCCTTCTGTGAATAATCATGAAATATTTCAGTAATTCAGCAATAGTGTTATTAATAAAATGGGTTCCTCTATCGTTCACGATTTCCAAAGGACATCTATATCTCGTAATAATATTGACAAAGAGAAAATTCGCAACTGTTTTTGTATCAGTTTTTTTTTGTGGCTTCAGCTTCAACCATTTTTGTGCAGTAATCGGTGGCTATTAGTATATAACGATTTTTCTTTCATCTACTGGGTGGTTTAACTACTTTATGTTGAAAAACATTATTTTTTTCTCGAGTCGTTCTTTCTGGATACAGCAATCTGATTGGTTATACTTCCTTATCAGGTGTAGTTTATGAACTTCGAAATGATGATGAGCTTCGAAGATGCTTAGAACCAGACGAAGTACAAATAGTAATTAAGTCTTTTCATGAAGAAGATGCTAGATGGCACTATGCTTTAAAGAACACGGTTCGAAAAATATTGAATGGAAAATTTTGTTGGCCCACTATGTACAAAGATGTGCATAGGTTCATTCTAAACAGTGATCTCCTATCAAAGGATGGGCAAACCAGCAAGGTCAACTAATTGGACATTAGTACAAATTTTACCATTGGCTCCAATTGAAAAGTGGGGTATCGATTTTGTTGGGCAAAGAACACTTACAAGCTGTACGAACCCAATACTCAGTAGATTTTATTGTCTTTATCTATGATCAGTTCATCGACTTCAAGGTCAAAGATAGAGTTCCATGCGAACCTTTGACACCTGCCACCAACATGACAATTTGAGCCTCTGGTTCAAGCATGCCGGCCAAGTCAGTTGCCTTCTCGTGCGCCTTGTCTTCGATAATATAGTATTTATGCATACTGTTCGACAATGCATGTAAACCTACAACAACATGAATGAAACTAGATTAAAATGGGCTTTAGGAGAGTGGAGGTTTAAATCCAACAATCGAGTGTTGAATGTGGTGGCTCAAAAATCAGACTTTAGGATAAAAAAATGTCTGCTCTCAGAATTCAAAAGGTATATAGTAGTGGCTCTTAGAGAGCTCAGAAAGGTGAGGCAACAGAATTGCTCAAAAGTCAATTGCAAGTGATCTAACATTTAGAATAATCTATTTGGACTATTGGTTACTCTTATAGAAATGTTCATATAAAGGTGATTGTACCATTGCCTACTTTCACATTGCTTTGTAAAACAAGCTATTCTAAGGCATGCATTAGCTAATGCAAATAGGCCTACTACTCACACATGGGAACATGCTCCACACATGTGTGATTTACATTTGTGCATGAAAACAAAATATAATCAAGCTAAATTTTGCTTGTTTTTCACAATTGTATTATATTCATATCCTGGTTCTGGGAAAGAACATGAAAAATGAAGCACATGGCACCACTATTTATAGTGGAGAATGGCAACCTGGCCTCAATGGCTATTGGCCAATATCTACCTCCCTTATAATTTGAGTTTGAAAATTGGTGAAAAATATCTTTCTAGTCACTAACTTTACTTTTAGGCCTCTAAACCATTTAATTCTCGCAAATGGCCTAAAAGTCACTTTTATTGCTATCTATAAATGAATAACAATGTGATCACTAGGTTAGACTTACACACGCAAGGTTCCAAATCCCTCACACTTATTCTACTTGATCTAGATCTATCACATCTATATACATGGTATGATGTACCACGAAGCCCCAACAGTCATTTGATTTCATACATACAAACAATCATCGTTTATCGAAGGAGTTTTCTAAAATACTAATAGTTGCGCACTAATCCTAAATGGTTTGTTGGTTTCAACTTCAAGAACTTATGCACTTGGGAGGTTGTTGAGTATCTCCCATGTTCTCTACATAATATGCATGTTTTTCAATTGTCGTTCTTTCATATAAAATAAAAAGATAGTGGATAGTCCATTGCACCGAACTTCAAAATCTTACAATTTTCTAAATATCACCATTGAAGATGACATCCAATATTGTTGAATTTGTAAGTTTTGAAAATGATTCGCTTCTAGGTCTTGTCGCTTGATATCCATTCATTAGTCTAGAATTTAAATCACTCATTACATTGCAAAAATGAAGCAAGCAATAAGAATACATTGGTAGATTGAAATTTCATGTTGCTTCATGTTTGCATGTTGAAATGTAAAATATATGCGAAAATTGTGCATGTCTGGCAAACAACAAGAGTCATTAGAAAAGCAAAAAAACAACACAAAGATTTTACAAAGAAAAGATTGTGTAACATAGCGCACTTGTCATTCATACATAAAGGATTCTCACAAAATTTTTGAACCACAACAAGAAACCAATTGACTATGAAAAACCACCTCCCATAATTTTTATTTGAGGGTTAAACAAAAAGACTAAAAGACTAAAGAATTTAAAGAATTTTCTACCCATGAGGAATTTCTTCCTATTGGTCAACAAATCGCTTTATGACAGAGAATGATGTGCTAAATTTTTATACTTTGCATCTTCTTATTGTATTAAGTAGTGGTAAGTGAAAATTTTGTCCATCTTCTATACAAGGGAGCCATCCCCTCAAGGACATTATCTTGTGGTTTGGGTAACTTTTGAGGTTCATCTCTTATAAGTGTTTAGTAAGAGTGAATGCAACTTTAGTTCTTCCTATACATAAGGGAATTGTCTTTCTATCTTCACATGTCCTTAGAGTGATTTTCAAGTCAATGTATCACCATAACAAGGTCCAGGTAACTCCTCAAATGACCTTAACCACCACTAAATTCACTAGCAAAACCATTCCCTTATTCCATGAAGTTGGTGCTCGTCGTGTGTCATTTTTTATGCTAAAACTTCTGTCATGAAATCTTTTAGCATTTGCTTACATGCACTTCTCAAGTTGCATGTCAAAATGACATTGTCACAAAATTTTGTCTTTCATATTTTAGATTTAAAAAAGTGTCAAACCCTTCAAATTGGGCTTTGACATAAAAAACAAGCATCAAATTTTACCATTGCCCTCGACTACATCAAAGTTTACCATCCCTAAATGTCTAAAGGGCCATTATCCCCCAATCTAAAGTGCATGGCCAATTGTTAGGCTATGATTGTTTATTGTAATCATCATAAGTAAGATAAAAGCGACATTGTACTTTCATTTTAAAACTCTCTCTCTCTCTCTCTCTCTCTCTCTCTCTCTCTCTCTCTCTCTCTCTCTCTCTCTCTCTCTCTCTCTCTCTCTCTCTCTCTCTCTCTCTCTCTCTCTCTCTCTCTCTCTCTCTCTCTCTCTCTCTCTCTCTCTCTCTCTCTCTCTCTCTCTCTCTCTCTCAATGTTTGTGTGGTTTTTTTTTTCCCTTTTCTAATGACTCTTGTGTTTGGAAGGCATGCACAATTTTGCCAATTATTTTACATCTCAATATGCAAACGACAAGCAACATGTAATATAACGACAAGCAAGTATTCTTCTTTCATACTTCATTTTTGCAATGCATTAAATTCCAAGCTCGTGAATGGCAAGTCACAAGATTTAACAATTTTCAAAACTTACAAATTCAAGAATATTCGTCTTCAATGGTGATTCTTAACAAATTAGAAGCCTTAAAGTTTGTTGCAATGCACTATTTTCTACATTTTTATGTTCTCTGAAGTTCACATGCATGTGAGTGGAATCAAATATGAAATCTCAAGGTGGGAAATGTGTTGTTCTCTTTGTCTCTTCATATAAATACACACCAATGTCCAACCAAATTCTCATCAATGGTGATTCTTAACAAATTGTAAGATTTGAAGTTTGTTGCAATGGGCTATTTTCTATGTTTTCATTTTATCTGAAGTACACATGCATTTGAGTATAATCTTATATGAATTATCAAGGTGAGAAATGTCTTGTTCTCTTTGGCTCTTCCTATAAATACACACCAATGTCCACCCAAATTCTCATCAAGTCTCTCTCTCTCTCTCTCTCTCTCTCTCTCTCTCTCTCTCTCTCTCTCTCTCTCTCTCTCTCTCTCTCTCTCTCTCTCTCTCTCTCTCTCTCTCTCTCTCTCTCTCTCTCTCTCTCTCTCTCTCTCTCTCTCTCTCTCTCTCTCTCTCTCTCTCTCTCTCTCGTGCTTGCCTCCTCGTGTAGTTCAACCATGTCTCAGAGTGCCAAGATTTGTATTGTTGTTATGTTATTTGTTGTGCTAGTTGGAGTTGTATTATGCCACGAAACTTCACCAGGAACTGAAAAACCATATCAGACTATGGACCATGCCAATGAACATCATATAGTGCCTGATTTTGTTCCTGGAGCAGTTGAGCATAACAAGGTTCACATTATCTCTCATGATGTCAAGCATGAAAATCGAAATGGCCATAACTTATGTAAAACTCTCTCTCTCTCTCTCTCTCTCTCTCTCTCTCTCTCTCTCTCTCTCTCTCTCTCTCTCTCTCTCTCTCTCTCTCTCTCTCTCTCTCTCTCTCTCTCTCTCTCTCTCTCTCTCTCTCTCTCTCTCTCTCTCTCTCTCTCTCTCTCTCTCTCTCTCTCTCTCTCTCTCCCCCCCACACACACACCAAGTATCTATGTACCATATTCTTGAAAGCACGATTTTTTCATATGCTGACTTACTTTTTATTGTTTGCAGGAACTAAAATTGTCTTACAAGTTTGGAATGTTATTTTGTAGGATTTTGAACCTTGGACACTTGCATAAACAAAAATGAATAAGTCATGGCTACTTTTAGATACGAAAGCCTTAACACTTTATTTTCTCAAGATTCAAAAATAGCTTCATTGATCTTTAATGTGGTCGTAAAATGTAGACATTTCTCTCATGTATGTTCCCATAAGAAGTGCAAATAAAATTTGATTGCTTTCAAATTAGTAACGTCATAGTTTTTGCTACATTGAGTGGAGCTTGTGTTTTTTTGAAATTATTGCATATCCCTTTGTTGATAGACATGCTTATGCAATCTTCATGTAAAAATTCTACCATAACATCAAACATGCTTCAGTTGATGTGAAAATTATTGCATACATACATGTCGAGGGTTGACATTTACTAGTGCAACAAGGCGAATTAGCTCATTGACTAGGTCTCCCAAAAAGTTCTTGCAACCTTCTTATTCTCTAATTCCTATAACATCTCTAACAAATTTGGCAAGGAATAAGCTTTCTTGTCAAACTTCATCACTATAATTTTCATACCAATGGATTTTCTAGTTGAAATGAATACACAAGCATAAAAGGACTATACCTAGTAATAAAAGTGTTTTAAGAAAATTAAATAAATGGAAAACAATTGTCCATATAGATTGCTTACCAGATGCATATGTTGTATGCACATCTTCCGTCTTTTGATTACTCCTTTGATTATGAAAATCATATTCAGGATAAATTGATAATTTAAAACTTATAGAGGTTTCAAATTCTAGACCATTGTCTACTGAATTATCTAATGTATGAGCGAAGTTTGAAGCTTTATATTTTATTTTTCACAAGAATAAGACTTTAAAAGTAAGAATTTGAGACTTAGTTTGATATCGCTTTTTGAACTCCACGGGATCCTGGTTTTGGAATGCAGTAAAGCCAACAAAAGTACTCTTTGCGAAAATTCATGTGTGAGCTTGATCCACTATCAATCCACCAAGGATCAATATCTCCATCATTAGCAATCAAATATAAAGACATCACAAGAGCACATCAGAAGAGGATCATCATTTGAGTTTTGATCATCAACACTATCTTTATCAAGAGTTAGATTTCCTTGCTTATCACCTTGATATCTTTTCTTCATGATGCAATCATTAGCAAAATTTCCTTTAACTCCACAATAGAAACATTTTAGCTTTGATCTATCTTTCTTCTTGCCAACAAAAGTAGAAGGCTCACCTTGATCTTGCCCTTTAGACCATTTCCCTTTGCCCTTGCCCTTGAACTTGCCTCGTGAGAACATAGTCTCCTCCTCTCGAACTTGAAATGTGGAAGTAGATCCTACTCTTGATAGAAGCCTAAACTCCTCATTTGCCAAGATTTCTTGCAAGTCGTCCAAACTTGGAAATGTCTTCTGTATAGCAAAACTTTGAACAAGATTAGCATGATCATCCAAAAAAAATTCATAACTTTTGAGCGGCTGTTCAAATTGAGACGATTACGGTGCCATTAGAGAGCTCTTGACGAGAGTTTTTGAACGACACCCAACATGACCCAGTCCGAGCTACGGTGCAGAAGTTATGGCCTGTCAAAGAGTTGGATTGTCAACAGTTGGTCAACCTGATATTGCTTTCAAGTGCAGTTGACCAGTATGTCAACAAAGATGTAAAGTACTCTTTGTGAAAATTCATGTGTGAGCTTGAACCACTATCAATCCACCAAGGATCAATATCTCCATCATTAGCAATCAAATGTAAAGACATCACAAGAGCACATCAGAAGAGCATCATCATTTGAGTTTTGATCATCAACACCATTTTTATCAAGAGTTAGATTTCCTTGCTTATCACCTTGATATCTTTTCTTCTTGAAGCAATCATTAGCAAAGTTTTCTTTGACTCCACAATAGAAACATTTTAGCTTTGATCTATCTTTCTTCTTGCCAACAAAAGTAGAAGGCTCACCTTGATCTTGCCCTTTAGACCATTTCCCTTTGCCCTTGCCCTTGAACTTGCCTCGTGAGAACATAGCCTCCTCCTCTCCAACTTGAAATGTGGAAGTAGATCCTACTCTTGATAGAATCCTAAACTCCTCATTTGCCAAGATTTCTTGCAAGTCGTCCAAACTTGGAAATGTCTTTTGTATAGCAAAACTTTGAACAAGATTAGCATGATCATCCAAAAAGAAATTCATAACTTTTGAGCGGCTGTTCAGATTGAGACGATTACGATGCCATTAGAAAGCTCTTGACGAGAGTTTTTGAACGACACCCAACATGACCCAGTCCGAGCTACGGTGAGGAAGTTATGGCCTGTCAAAGAGTTGGATTGTCAACACTTGGTCAACCTGATATTGCTTTCAAGCGCAGTTGACCAGTTTGAAAGGTATATAAGGTTGACTAAGTGGTGACCGACCAAAATTTTGATTGGCCATAACTTCTTCACCATAGCTCGGACTAGGTCATGTTGGATGTTGTTGAAAAGCTCTCGTTGAGAGCTTCCTAATGGCAATGTAATCGTCTCAATTCGAGCTTCCGTTCAAAAGTTACATAATTTTTTTTTGTTGAGCTACATACTATAATAAAGATAAAATGGCTTATTTATGGGCTGCCGCCCAATACAAAATTACAGTTATTTTAAAAAGAAAAGAAAATCAATTTGAAGGAGCTACGTTACGTAGATCTCAAATTTGAGTGTTTTGATTGGTCAATGTGGAAGAAACTTTAGAGAAAAAAAATAAAAAGTATATTTTTAAAAGGCCCTTTTTGTGTGTACCAATGAATATATGAACCAAAAGAGAACTCATGTATAAGCATGAGAGAGAGAGAGAGAGAGAGAGAGAGAGAGAGAGAGAGAGAGAGAGAGAGAGAGAGAGAGAGAGAGAGAGAGAGAGAGAGAATGTATCTCTTCCCACGCTTGTACACTATTTATAAAAGGTCCATGCCCTATTTGGATGTCCTTCTCCAAGCTTATCAATAATAGAAAACTTCTAGATCTATTCCGAACCCTACACAAAATAGAGTAGATTCAATGTACCAAAATATTCAAATTTGAATTTTCCGAAACTCGACCTACCTACTTTTCCCACACTTTCTAAAAGTGGTAATTCAAATGAACTTAGACTAAAATAACTTCATAATGTTTATATCTAAGTCTAAGATGCATATTGGCCAAAATTGCCAACATTCTTATCAGCACCGAATACCATATCGCACATCCACTTTACAAACCCTACAGATGCAAAATCCTTCAGATTACTAGCAAATAGACTTTTGTTTCTTGATAAATAACATCTTATCTGTCAGTCCAGTCCAACCATTGGTCTAGTAGTGTAGAATCCATGATTTTCTTTGCCTTCTTCACCGATCCTTGAGTAGGTATTCCAGTGTGCTATGTGTATTCCTCTTTCGTGAGCTCAATAGTGGGTACTTCTCTGATTCTTACTCCATCCACCATTTCATTGCAAATTTCGGTTAATAACAACAAATTGTCTTTGTATTTGATCATGGTAAGTTTGGACAATTATGTGCCTACCCTCCATTCTTCAAGCAGAATCTCAGGTCTGGCTTTCTATACACGATTAGATGCCATTTTTGTGAAGAATTGAAAAAGATTATCTATGTTAGATATAGGGGTCTTATGTTTTTTACATCAAGCATCTAGGTGTAGGATGTTGATAGGAATAAATTTGGCATAGATGGCAAATTATGCATTTCCACTTGTAATGCCACTATTGAGCCAAAATAGAGTAAGAGGCTAAACACGTGCCAATTAGAGTGTAGACAAGTGTAAAGTTTTTGTTTGATGAATTCCAAGAGGTCCAATAGAATTTAGAGGTGGAACCTTGTGAGGTCCATTAGGAAATTGAGGTGTGCTTGAATATAGTCCAAAAGAATTAAGAGATGCATGGATCAATGATCCAATAGGATCAAGAGATGACAAAATATGGTCCAATCATAGTTAAGCATAGTGGTAGCTCGTGGACCTACTAGTATCATTGTACTCCTCATTTTGAATCTAATTGATTTGGTGATTTCATGGATTTTGTGAGTTATTGGATTTCTAGCTTTCTCTCTCTACCTGAGAGCTTATGATGCATTTTATCTCTCTCTAGTCGAGGCGAGCAGCTTGTTTTAACTTAGATTATTTCTTGAATACTTCCCACACGTGTGAGTGAGAGTTGGAAGTGATTGAATGCATGTAGTAGTGTGTTTCTGCCATAGGATCTAAGATTGCTCTTGAATCTCAATCTAGTCTTGATCTTGGTGCATCTACACACCTTAGGAGATCACAAGTACATGTAGTGGACAGTCCACATGTGTGAAATTCAACAATGTTTCTATAGATACAACATTTTACTCTTGAATCAAGTAAATTTCCTTCCAAATCTACCAGCTGGATCGAATTGTTAGAAAACAATTTAATAACTTTGTATGACCTCATCCATCTCGTATGTAGTTTTCCTGGAAATTTCAAATTCCTATTGTCATATAATAGTGCTAAGTCACCGGCTTTTAGAGAAATCTTCTTCAAACCTCACGTTTTGCATATTAAATTTGAGAGGTAGGAATTTCAAATTCGATTGGAAGTATTGGGTACATTTTATGTACAAAATAATAAGGCGTCTTTTTAATTGTACTCTTTTGTTGTATTACGATATGCCCATAGAACTGCATGTATTTAAGTATCCCAGTCACTGGAGTGCTGATATGTGGTTTATTTAATTCTTTGCATAAAATACTATTTGCTCTTTCAATTAATCCATTTGCCTTTGATTTATATGGTGTTGTCCTTCTGTGAATAATCATGAAATATTTTAGTAATTCAGCAATAGTGTTATTAATAAAATGGGTTCCTCTATCGTTCACGATTTCCAAAGGATATCTAAATCTCGTAATAATATTGACAAAGAGAAAATTCGCAACTGTTTTTGTATCATTTTCTTTTTGTAGCTTCAGCTTCAACCATTTTTGTGCAGTAATCGGTGGCTATTAGTATATAACGATTTTTCTTTCATCTAGTGGATGGTTTAATTGGCCCAACAAAATCGATACCCCACTTTTCAATCGGAGCCAATGGTAAAATTGGTACTAATGTCCAATTAGTTGACCTTGCTGGTTTGCCTATCATTTGATAGGACATCACTATTTAGAATGAACTTATGCACATCTTTGTACATAGTGGGCCAGCAATATTTTCCATTCAGTATTTGTCGAACCGTGTTCTTTAAAGCATAGTGCCATCCAGCATCTTCTTCATAAAAAGACTTAATTACTATTCGTACTTCGTCTGGTTCTAAGCATCTTCGAAGCTCATCATCATTTCCAAGTTCATAAAGTACACCTGATATAATCGTATATGGCACTACTTTATGTTGAAAAACATTATTTTTTTCTCGAGTCATTCCTTTTGGATACAGCAATCTGATTGATTGTCTTTATCTATGATCAGTTCATCGACTTCAAGGTCAAAGATAAAGTTCCATGCGAACCTTTGACACCTGCCACCAACATGACAATTTGAGCCTCTGGTTCAAGCATGCCGGCCAAGTCAGTTGCCTTCTCGTGCGCCTTGTCTTCGATAATATAGTATTTATGCATACTGTGCGACAATGCATGTAAACCTACAACAACATGAATGGAACTAGATTAAAATGGGCTTTAGGAGAGTGGAGGTCTAAATCCAACAATCAAGAGTGTTGAATGTGGTGGCTCAGAAATCAGACTTTAAGGATAAAAAAATGTCTGCTCTCAGAATTCAAAAGGTAGATAGTAGTGGCTCTTAGAGAGCTTAGAAAGGTGAGGCAACAGAATCGCTCGAAAGTCAATTGCAAGTGATCTAACATTTAGATAATCTATTTGGACTATTGGTTACTCTTATAGAAAATGTTCATATAAAGGTGATTGTAGCTTTTGCCTACTTTCACATTGCTTTGTAAAACAAGCTATTCTAAGGCATGCATTAGCTAATGCAAATAGGCCTACTACTCACATGTGGGAACATGCTCCACACATGTGTGATTTACATTTGTGCATGAAAACAAAATATAATCAAGCTAAATTTTGCTTGTTTTTCACAATTGTATTATATTCATATCCTGGTTCTGGGAAAGAGCATGAAAAATGATGCACATGGCACAACTATTTATAGTGGAGAATGGGCACCTAACCTCAATGGCTATTGGCCAATATCTACCTCCCTTATAATTTGAATTTGAAAATTGGTGAAAAATATCTCTTTAGTCACTAACTTCACTTTTAGGCCTCTAAACCATTTAATTCTCGCAAATGGCCTAAAAGTCACTTTTATTGCTATCTATAAATGAATAACAATGTGATCACTAGGTTAGACTTACACACACAAGGTACCAAATCCCTCACACTTAGAGTCTACTTAATCTAGATCTATCAGACCTATATACATGGTATGATGTACCACGAAGCCCCAACAGTCATTTGATTTCATACATACAAACAATCATCGTTTATCGAAGGAGTTTTCCAAAATACTAATGTTGAATTTCACACGTGTGGGCTGTCCACTACATGTACTTGTGATCTCCTAAGGTGTGTAGATGCAGCAAGATCAAGACTAGATTGAGATTCAAGATCAATCTTAGATCCTATGGCAGAAACACACTACTACATGCATTCAATCACTTCCAACTCTCACTCACACGTGTGTGAAGTATTCAAAAAATAATCTAAGTAAAAACAAGCTGCTCTCGTCGGGTAGAGAGAGAAAAACCATCATGAGCTCTCGGTAGAGAGAGAAAGCTAGAAATTCAATGACACTCAAAATCCACTCAATCTCAAAATCAATTAGATCCAAAATGAGGAGTACAATGATACTGGTAGATTCATGAGCTACTACTATGCTTAACTATGATTGGATCACACTTTGCCACCTCTTCATCCTATTGGACCATTGATCCATGCACCTCTTAATTCTATTGGACTATATTCAAGCACACCTCAAATTCCTATTGGACCACACATGATTCCACCTCTAAATCCTATTGGACCTCTTAAACTTCATCAAACAAAAGCATTACACTTGTCTACACTCTAATTGGCACAAGTTTGGCCTCCTACTCTATTTTGGCTCAATAGTGGCATTGATTTACTTTACAATTCTCCACACATGGGAACATCCTCCACACATGTGAGATTCACTTACAAACTTCTATCATAAACAATACCAAGCTAGATTTTTGCGAATGTCTCACAACTAATAGTGTGCGCACTAATCCTAAATGGTTTGTTGGTTTCAAATTCAAGAACTTATGCACTTGGGAGGTTGTTGAGTATCTCCCATGTTCTCTACATAATATGCATGTTTTTCAATTGTCGTTCTTTCATATAACATAAAAAGATAGTAGATAGTCCATTGCACCGAACTTCAAAATCTTAAAATTTTCTAAATATCACCATTGAAGATGACATCCAATATTGTTGAATTTGTAAGTTTTGAAAATGATTCGCTTCTAGGTCTTGTCACTTGATATCCATTCATTAGCTTAGAATTTAAATCACTCATTACATTGCAAAAATGAAGCAAGCAATAAGAATACATTGATAGATTGAAATTTCATGTTGCTTCTTGTTTGCATGTTGAAATGTAAAATATATGCGGAAATTGTGCATGTCTGGCAAACAACAAGAGTCATTAGAAAAGCAAAAAAACAACACAAAAGTTTTACAAAGAGAAGATTCTTTAACATAGCCCACTTGTCATTCATACATAAAGGATTCTCACAAAATTTTTGAACCACAACAAGAAACCAATTGACTATGAAAAACCACCTCCCATAATTTTTATTTCAGGGTTAAACAAAAAGACTAAAAGACTAAAGAATTTAAAGAATTTTCTACCCATGAGGAATTTCTTCCTATTGGTCAACAAATCGCTTTATGACAGAGAATGATGTGCTAAATTTTTATACTTGGCATCTTCTTATTGTATTAAGTAATGGTAAGTGAAAATTTTGTCCATCTTCTATACAAGGGAGCCATCCCCTCAAGGACATTATCTTGTAGTTTGGGTAACTTTTGAGGTTCATCTCTTATAAGTGTTTAGTATGAGTGAATGCAACTTTAGTTCTTCCCTATACATAAGGGAATTGTATTTCTAAAGACCTTCAAATGTCCGAAGAGTGATTCTCAAGCCAATGTATCACCATAATAAGGTCCAGATAACTCCTCAAATGACCTTAACCACCACTAAATTCACTAGCAAAACCATTCTCTCATTCCATGAAGTTGGTGCTCGTCGTGTGTCATTTTTTATGCTAAAACTTCTATCATGAAATCTTTAAGCATTTGCATACATGCACTTCTCAAGTTGCTTGTCAAAATGACATTGTGACAAAATTTTGTCTTTCATATTTTAGATTTAAAAAACTGTCAAACCCTTCAAATTGGGCTTTGACATAAAAAACAAGCATCAAATTTTACCATCGCCCTCGACTACATCAAAGTTTACCATCCCCTAATTGTCTAAAGGGCCATATTCCCCAAGTAAAGTGATGGCCAATAGATAGGCTATGATTGTTTATTGTATCAATCATCGAGAAGATAAAGGACATTATACTTCTTTTCATATTTAACTCTCTCTCTCTCTCTCTCTCTCTCCTCTCTCTCTCTCTCTCTCTTCTCTCTCTCTCTCTCTCTCTCTCTCTCTCTCTCTCTCTCTATCTCTCTCTCCTGCTTCTCTCTCTCTCTCTTCTCTCTATCTCTCTCTCTCTCTCTCTCTCTCTCTCTCTCTCTCTCTCTCTCTCTCTC